>VWZZ01003641.1:0-31223 GCA_013399095.1 Psophia crepitans | reverse complement strand
CCCGCCCGCTGCCGCGCCGCCTGCCCTCAGGCCTTTGGCCGCCGCCAGACGGGCGGGTTGTGCGGGGAGTTTGGGGCGTTGTTGGAGCCGGGGTCCGGGCCCGAGCCGTGGGGCGAAGCCGGAGCGCTCTGCTGGAGCCAGCGGAACCGGCCGCAGCTGCTGCTGGCGGCGGCGAGATGACCCTCAAGTCGGGGCGCAGCGCCAGTGCCGGCAGCATGCGGACGGCGCTCTCCGACCTCTACCTGGAGCACCTCCTGCAGAACCGGGCCAAGCCCGAGGTGAGCGGCGGCTGGAGGGCAGCGCCGACCTCCAGCCCCGATCCGCGCCCGCGGCGGCCCCGGCACCCCCAGGGAGAGCGCGCCTACCCCCCACCCCCCGCCGAGGCCGGGCAGGGAGCCCCGCGGTGCCCCTTCTGTCCTACGGCGTTCCCTCGTGCCCGCGGGCCCTTAGCTCAGCGCCCTACTCCCAGCTCAGGCCCGGCACGGAGCCCCTGGGGGTCCCCATCCGTCCCGTCGTTCCATACACACAGGGGGGAGCGGGGCCCCTGAGGTAGAGACCCCGTGGTGGGCATCCGCGTACATGCCCTGTGCGTGGCACTGCTGGTCCCCAGCACCCCAGGAACCGGCTTCTCGCTGGGGGCCAGGGGCTGCCTTGGGGGAACGGTCAGCTGCGTGGCTGGCGGCAGCACGGTCGGGCAGAGAAGCTGGTTGGAGCTGGGTGGAAGGCAGGAAGGCTTCAGCATCCTGCCGTGGAGGAGCTTGTGCTTGTTTTGCTGCAAAGTTGTAGCTGGTCTGAACTGGAACTGCCTGTCACATGAGCTGATGCAGCTGCAGAGTAACCTCCAGGTCCACAGACCGGGCTGAAGCAGTGGTGGCCATGGGTCTCAGCCCCAGAAGAGGAGGACGCAGGCAGCCCTTCTCACATCTACCCCAGGGCAGGGCGTGCGCCAGGGGGTTGCATGCACCCCACCTCCAGTGGAAGGAGAGCGGGCTGCACCAGCCATCTTGGTTGTGCTGGGAGGGCTCCTTCCCCAGCCAGTGTCATTTGGGGTAACTTGGGTGCAACTGAGAGAAGATCAACAGTTCTCAGCGCTAAGCAGCTGGTGCTTTATTCCCAGCAGAGATTTTTGATTTTGAACGGGAGTCCCTGGCAGAGCCATGGCATAGCATGCCTGGGCTGAGATTTTCTTGCAGCTGTGGGGAGCCTCTGAGAGCAGGGAGGATATTTTCCTTAAGTGCTGTTCTTGGCCCATCCTGTTGGACACTACAACATCCAAAAGAGGCTTGTCAGATCTGTCCCACACTAGTGGTTTGTGTGATTTTTCTGGCTCAACTCTGGCAGAGTGTTTGGTTTTGTTTTTTTTTTTAAAAAAAAGCTTTTAAAGCAAAGTGCCTGCATCAGGCAGCTGCTGAGATGAGCTCTCCCGTCCCTCTGCCTGCAGAATGCAGAGGACCTGCCTGGCCACAAGCAGAGCAGGGATAAATAGCCAGTGGCAGCTGGCCTACAGCTCCCTGGTGTTATGGTATATTTATTACAGTGAGGTCTTTTAAGAGGATCTCTGTAGGACTGGCACCCTACTGGGGTTACATGTCCTAAGCTTGTCAGTTCCTCATGCACTTGTCCCCATGTCATGTGCATGCAGAGGTGGTGCTCGCCCATGGTTGCTGTGGGCCCCTCTTTGGGACGGTAGCGACGTTGCCCAGCAGCACCTCTCAGGAGGGGTGCTGGGTCTGGCTGGCTGCTGCTTGGCTGGAGTCAACAGGGTGACTGGGAGGTTTCTCTTCCTCTTTTTCTCTGGCAGAGCCATGTGCTGTAAGTGCTGTCCTGTGTTCCTCCTGTGGGAGCAGGGCACGCAAACCCTTGGTGAGTGGAAGCCATGTCATTGCTAGAAAACAAGCCAAAGCGAAAGAAGCTGCTTGCCCTCTTCCCTTGAGCCCCACCACATGCCTACATGTTTTTTCCTTATCTCCCAGCTGGCAAATAAAGATTTACCAAAGAGATGTGGGCTTTATTCCCAGCCGTGCACCTGATTGGCAGGGTCACCTTGGGCATTTCCCCTTATCAGCCATGACTCAGTTTCCCTGCTGTAAAATGGGCAGTGAACGTGACCTTTGGGAGTCTGGTGGAGAAAAGGAGGGTACTTCTGGAGAGAGCTGAGCCTTAAAGTGCAGATAAGACACTGTGCTTCCCTGTGGGCAGTGGTTCCCAGCGTCCAGCTTGTGTTGGCTCCAGAACAGACTGAGTGAGGCCACAGTCCCAAGGGACTAAGTCATGAAATGACCGCGGGTAAAACTAACAGTTGGAAGCTGAGCAAAACTTCTGGACTTGACCAGAAGTGAGAAGGGTTGATTCCAACTTTTTAATCTCAAATGCATTTTGCCATGTTCCAGTCTGTAATGGCTGCAGGGGAAAAGCCATTTTGCAGGGCTTGTTCTGGATGGTGGGGATGGAACGTCTGGGCAGCTCCCCAAGATTTCTTCTGTCAGTGTTGGGGTTTTACTGACTGTCCCTTGGCCAGTTTCACAAACACATCTGGAAGGCTGCATCAGCCTTTCCTGGTGGGAACACAGTGCCTTAGCAGAACTGACTGTGCTCCCTTGAAAATCTGGCCCTTCTCCATTGCAGCACTCCATGATCAGTGCGAGGCCGTTGAGAACCAGAGACATCTTCTGGCCTCCATGACTGCTTGTATTCCTTCTATTTCTCTGTTCCCTTTCCCACTGTGACTTGTTTGTGTTGCTAGGCCTTTTCCCAGTGTCAGCAATGTAATCCTGTTTAGTTTAAATGTTTTTTTAAAACCTGGATCATATTGCTGGAAAGGGTCTTGGGTGAGGTTACTCCTGGTGACTGTGCTGGCAGGCTTGAGAAGGCAGTAGCCCCTGGCAGAGGGCAGGGAAGAATTACTTCTAAGCATCCACACAGCTGTTGTGCACCAGCCTGCTGGAGCAGCCCAAAAGCAAGTCCCAAACTCAATTTCTTTTGTTTGTGTTGTTTTGTTCTTTTTAAGCATTGCTGTGTTTTTTAAGCTGTACTGCTTAAAAAAATGATGTCTGCTTCTGCTGGATGGTAGGGAAGCAAGTTTGGAGCACTAGAGGGCAGGAGGAGAGATTGCTGAGGCAGGACATCTCTGCACCAAACAGTGCCTCAGCCTGCACACACCCACAGTGATTATAATGTAAGGGATGATCATTCCTGGAGGGAGCTGGGATTCTGTTGCTCACTGTGGACAGTGAAGCATGTCCTGGGGGGATCCTGACTCCAGAGTTCCCTCATGCATCTGAGCTGCGGTGCTTTGGGGACCTGCTTGGCAAAACCAGCAGCATCAGTCCTCTTCTCCACGTGCTTGCCAGGGAGCCCTGCTCTTCCAAGGCCACTTCACATTGAAGTCTCTTGGTTAGAGCAGCAGGGAGAACCCAGGAACCAAGCCACTAGACGTGCCCTTTGCACTATGGTGCTGCTTTTCCCAAATGCTGCTTCAGCCTCCTGCAAACAAGCTGCCCAGTTAATGTTTGATTTGCCTGGTGGTGTGCAGCCTGGATGAGCCAGCACAGCAACAGGAGCAACCCTGGCAGATGACGCTGACCCCTGGGATCTTTGCTGAGGATTGCTCCACACTCACTGAATTCCCTGTTGGCAAATACTGCGCGTGAGAAGTTGGTTCCCTTCCCTCCGCCCTGCGATACGGGGCAGAAATCCAGGGTCTTGAGGAAAATGCAGGCAAGGATCTGCTCTTTTACCTATGGAGCTGGTGTCTCCTCTGGGCATTGCCACCTGAAGCAGAATTTGTGCATGAGGATTTGTACCCTCATCAGCCAGCTGCAAGGCACCCATGGGGCTGCTAGGTGCTGGGCAGGGCCAAGCAGCTCCAGTGGTGCCCAGCAGTCAGCAGACCTATTGCACAACTCAGCCCCCCAACCTCCTTCCCCCATGTCTCTGCCCTAAGGCTGGTCTTAGCAGTGACTCAGCCTGGGGCTATGGAGAACCAGCAGTGGCTGGTAGCCATGAAGCAGGCTCTTAGCAGCACTTGCAGAGGTTTCCAGCGGAGCAGCACATAAATAGCAGGGTCTGGGACACTGCCAGCATGACTCGAGAGGTCACAGACTATGCTGGGCCAAGCCAGCTGAGAGCGTGGTGGCTGCCAGGAGAGCGCAGGGTAGGTGATCCAGCCGGCTCACATGCATGGAGCATGAGAGCCACGCGCACCTCTTGCCTCTGGCTTCTCAGTGGTGAGCACTGGGACTGGAATCTGCCAACCTGTGGGTCCTGGTCCCCCTTGTGAGCCAGGCATTTTCCCATCCCCATCCACCAGCTGCCCATTGCAGTCAACAAAAGCCCATGTCATCCCAGTGTGGCTCTGTTTGGGGCAGAACAAGTTGCCAGAGGACCCTGCTGGGTTCAGAGCTGCCATCATGGAGTTCCATGTTAATATAAGGAAAAGCTTTTTCACTGTGAGGGTGACAGAGCCCTGGAACAGGCTGCCCAGAGAGGTTGTGGAGTCTCCTTCTCTGGAGACATTCAAAACCCGACTGGACACATTCCTGAGTGATATGCTCTAGGTGGCCCTGCCCTAGCAGGGGGCTTGGACTAGATGATCTTTCAAGGTCCCTTCCAACCTCTAATATTCTGTGATCAAGTGCCTGGTGGCTGTCCCCAGGCACAGCACTGAGTCTCTGGTGATAAGGCTTGCTCCCTGGGAGTCACCAGGGTGACACTGGTGCTGTGTCAGCTTCAAGGGCTGGGTGTTTTCTCCAGCTCTCAGCAAAAAGCAAAGGTCAGGGCCAGGAACCTCAGATGGTGGGGATGGAAACTCCCAGCAGACTGTGCTGTGTCCTGGGTCATCACGATTTGCTGAGCCTAGAAGTTTGAAGATGGGGATTGCATGGTATAACGCTTTCCCAAGGCATGACCAAGATAAGTGTGATTTGTGCTGACTCAAACTACCTCATGGTAATTTGGCCTCAGGCAGGGCTGGGGAAGTTCCTTGTCCTCCTCTTCCTCCTCCCACCTGGTGGCTTGGCAGAGCCAGGACAGCCAGCAGAGACCTAAGGGCAAGTTCTAGGCACCAGCACGGCTGGATCTCTCCCTCTGCCCTGCGAACAGCGCAGTAGCAGTGAGCCCTGCTGGGGCTGGCAAGCCGGGCTGGGTTCGCTCTTCCTTCCATCCCATGGGTGGCCTGAGCACTGCTCTGGGCTGGGATTCAGCCTCTTCTTCTGTGTTTAAGCTGTTGGCAGCTGGATCCACATGGTTGCCTTTTTCATCTGAGATTGGCTCTTTTAGAAGTAGTTGGCTTAAAAATGAATCATGCATCTTCCCTGTCATTGTAGCATGGGCACGTGACTCCCTGAGACCTTCCCAGCTTGGCCCTGCCAGCACCCTTTCATTGAGGCTGTGACATTAGTGCCCACGCCTAAATGCTGGTCCATCCCACTCTGCCAGCACCTCTCCCATGGGCCCAGCTAGCCCTGGCTCTGTCGCCCCTGTCTTCAGCTCCTTCCCTGCTTTCAGCCACTGCACAGGACTGAGCCGTTGTCTCCGCCTCTGGCACATCCCTACCAAAGCTAATTTTGTTGTGGTTTAATCCCGTGGCTGCACCCCACCAGCAAATGCTCTTTACCCCAGTTGCACCCTCGCAAACCTCCCCACAGTCTTGCTGGATCTCAACCCTTGACAGCGCAGGGCTGCAGCCTCTTCTCCCCTCCGAGCTAGGTGCCTGCAGTGGGTGAGAGCAAGCCAGGGCAGCGGGGTCCGGCTGCTGCTTCCCCAGCTGCTGGCCCAGAGCCTTGGGGCCCAGTATGTGCTTGGCAAGTCGGTGCGCAGCAGCGAGAGGTTTGGCTTTGCCTGGTGTATCGCGTTGCTGATGTGGGACTGATGCCGGCAAGGACCTTGCTGCTGTGGCTCCCAACCCAGGTGCTGCTGGGATGGAGAGTGCAAGCTGCAAACTGGGCAGGAAAGCTGGCAGCCTGGGGCAGAGTGGGGCAGCCAGGAGGGTTTGCTTTGCCTTGTGGGCTGGCATGGGGATTTAAGCATGCCACAAAGAGGGATGGGGTCTGCAGATGAAAGTTGGCCTGGGTTTTGCTAGTCTAGCACCGATTTAGGAGAGGCTTGAGGGAAGTCCACTGCACTTGGGGCCAAACTGGCATGTCTACGAGCTGTGCAGAGACATTGCCCAGCATGCCCGAGGGGTTTAACAGGACAGCACCAGGCTTTCTCGGGCTCAGAGGTGGCAGCTCACTTTGCTGTGTTTCTGCTGCATGGCTGGGGGGGGTTGAAGGTCTCTGTCCAGGACCCCATGCACCCTCCACCTACCCTGATGCCAGCATCTGCTGGAAATGAAGAACAGAGATTTCCCCATGGCTGAAAGCCCTTGCTTGGCTTCTCAGTGCCAGCCAGCATGAACTGACCTGTAGCTGGGAGCTAGGGAGGGGAATAGGGTGTTTCTGGCTGGCTTGGGAGCACGTTGCGTTCAGTGCCTGGATGTGGACATGGCTGTGCCCCCTGTCAGTTGCCCATTGACGCAGATGAGGAAAGGCTGAATTTGCAAACTGCTAGAGCAGAGCCTGGCCCCAGTTCTCCAGGGTGAGTCCTAAACTGCTCCATTCACTCAATGAAGCTGCCCTGGGCTTTATGCTCTGCAACAAGCCAGCTGTGGGCCAAGTGCTGCTGTGACACACAAGTAGTGTTTGGGACTCATTGCTGCAGATGATGATCAGCTGTTGGCTCTTTTAGCTTCTGCTACCTGTAACTTTTCCAAAGTTTTCTTATCTCCTGTTTCCCAGGCTGGAAAACTGCAGATCAAGCCCACATCCACATCTCCAAGGGTGAAGCTCTTTTTCTTTTCTTGCTCTTACTGTCCTTTCCTCCAGCACATGGGTCTCTCCTCCACCTGTGCCCTACCTATGCCCCAAGCACCCTAACACAGTGGAGTAGCTCAGCCCCACAGCAGGCAGCTGGCACTCCCAGGCTCCATTCATGTGGAGCCCCTAAACCCTGGTCTTTGTTTTGCCCTGACAGGCTATCACTCAGTCCCCGAATGCCATGACTGAGGACATTTATACCAATGGCTCAGCAACTCTGGGCAGCCCCTCCTACAGCAACGGCCGTGAGGTGCGGAAGATACGCCTAGTCCAGTTTGAAAAGGTCACAGAGGAGCCTATGGTGAGAACTCCCAAAGCCTGGTAACACCCAGGGGGGCAGAGGGGCAGGTAGAGCCTTGCCAATGGGCTGGTCCTGAGGGAGGCAGGAGATCACTGGAGACCTCGGCCATGGGAACAGGGTGCTGGATCCTGCCTCCTGCCTGGGGACCTGGAGTGGGTCCCATCAAAGGGTGGTGATGCTTGTGCTAAGAGGAGCTGCAGCAGGCTGGGCTGACCAAGCAGGGGGCTTCCCCCCAGCCACTGTGCAGCCCACCATGGACATGGGCCTAGAGAGGACTTTGCTGAGAGTGTGGGAGCTCTCCCTTCCAGCAAGCAGTCATGGATTTTCCTGCCTTCCAGGGAATCACGCTGAAGCTCAATGACAAGCAAAGCTGCATGGTGGCCAGGATCTTCCACGGGGGCATGATTCACAGACAAGGTAATGAGGGCTTCATAGAGCCAGTGTATGAGATGCACATCTGCAGCTGGTTTCTTTCTGTGCAGAGATAAGGCAGCCCCCCCAGCACTGCTGGCTTTCCCCTGTGGTGTGAACATCTGTGTCTGTTCCTCCACTAGGAATAGGTCAGGAACTTAGGACTCACTGGTCTCTCTGCATGGTTGTCATGTTAATACACTGGAGGCTTTAGGGAGAAATGGAGGATTTGAAGATGGGCTCTCCCAAAAAGGAACTGGAGACCATCTGTCTCTGTCTCGTGATGGGGTCAGTGTAATGAGAGATGGGTCATACCTCAGAGACTGCGAGGAAAGTTCTTCCCATTCTTAAAGTGCACAGGAGGGACAGGGTTGCTGTGGATTGACTCTGCAGACCAAAAGAAGGTGCCAAAAGAAATAAATAGGTGCTATTTTCTGGGTTTTTTGGTCTTGCCAAGAGGGAATGGAAATGCGATGTTCTGTGCTTAGAAGAGTCCCCATTTCCAGTCTTAGATCCAAGTGGGATGTCTGAGCTTAGTCCTGCCAAAATAACCCAGGAGCCATTCCAGTAACGTTACTGGAGCCTGATTTACAGCAGTGTATCTGAAACTGTGGCCTGCCTAGGTATATAAACTGAAAATACACAAAGTCAAGAACGCTTGTGTTAAGGGCCCTGTAGGTGAGTCTTCAGGTGAGGTACACTGGGTTGGGTTTGAGTAACTCTGAACCAGTCTAAAGTGCTGAAGGACACACAGTGGAAAGCAACCTGATGACCTTGAGACTGGATGAAGTGTGTGTATTGGGTGGAGGGGGAAGAATTAATCCTCCTTGTGCTTTAGTCCCACATGCTTAGATGACGTGTGGCTCCACAAGCATTGAGCAGGCAAGCACTGCAGTGTCCTGGCCACAGCTTATCCAGGGGGTCAGGAGACTGGTGGAACTGTGTAGTTTGAGTTTGGTGAGCGGCTCTTGTCCGGTTCTGCATTTTCATGTTTCTTCCGTTGCTGGCAGGCTCCCTTCACGTGGGTGATGAAATCATAGAAATCAATGGGCAGAGTGTGAGCAACCACTCGGTTGACCAGCTACAGAAGATGCTGGTAGGTATTTGTGTTTGGCAGGGCTGTTCCCCAAGAAGGACTCCTCTGGCCTGCAGATGTGCATGCTGACTGAGCACCCCCTCCTAGATACCAGAGCCAACAGCTGCCCACAGCAGTGTGATGTGGCAGGAGCCAGGGCCATTGTGCTGGGGTGCTGTCATACAGCCAAGCGCTGGGGGTCTGTACACAGCCTTGGTGGTCTGCACTTGCTGCTTGTTTCTGGCTTCCCGAGCGCAGCAGCAAAGGCTGTTGACTGGGTCTGTGACATGTGCTGATGTGGGGAGGAGGGCTTGGAAACCACCTCTACTTGCCAAAGCTGGTGCATAACTCCAGCTCAGGGGGTGGCTGCTTTTGCAGATTTGAGCTGTTCCTGCGGGTTGCCTTAGTGCCATTTTCCTACTGCTGAGGTCATGGTGATCTTGCCAGGCCCTTGTTATAGACAGCTTTGGACAGGGTCTCAGGCCTGCCTTCAGTTCACACCCTGAGGCCATCCTGATCCATGCCCAACATGTGGGACCTGGCTGGAGGGAGTTGGTGCTGGTGCTGAGGACACCCACTAGCAGCCTGAGCAAGAGGCCTGGCCCTGCTGCAGTGCCACAGTCCTCTCCTGCCTGCTGGCAGAATGTACCTGCTCCAGACAGTGGGACCAAGTAAGAGCTGCTTTGCATCCTGAGAATGGCAGTTGGCCCAAGAGGCCCCTCCAAGCCTCCAAATGTGCTTGTCCCCTCCAGACCATGTAGGTCTTGTGAAGCACATGGGGCAACAGTGTATATGGCCTGTGGCAGGCAAGAGAGTACTGTCTCTCTAATGTCACCGGAAGGGCAGGAGCAAGAGGCCAGCATGGAGAAGACAGATGGAGGAGACCTGGCAGAACCAGCCTCTCCTCCCAGGCTCCTCGCTGGGGCAGCCAGGCCAGAAATTATACAGATCTCCACGTTTGTTCCGGTGGTTCTTAGCAGTGCTCACAGCTAGCTCCTTGTGTGTTGGTGTCCCACCATGGGGGTGGGACAAGCATGGCAAAGCTATGCTGCCATGGCTCTTAGCCCAGCCCCAGCAGAGCTGTTTCTGGCCGGGCTGTGGTGTCCCCCAGGATCACAGCATGGCTGGGAGCACCAGAAGCCTTGCCTTGGCAGTTCCTGGCACTCAGCAGCTCCCTGCACGTGTTGCTGCTGTCGGGCTGCCTAAAGGTACCACCTCCTCCAACTCTTCTTTCTCCCCTTCCTTTGTTCACTAGAAAGAAACCAAGGGTATGGTCTCAATAAAAGTCATTCCCAACCAACAAAGCCGCCTCCCTGCTCTCCAGGTAAGTGCATCCTCCAGACCCGTGGGCTGTGCCAGGACATGACTGTGAGACCGGGTGGGACCAGAGCAAACCATGGGGGAACAGCACTGGGGAAAAGAGCTGTGCTGAGCCAGGGGAAGGACAAGGGGATGGCTGCTTGTTCACCTTGCCTGGGCTGCTGGAGGTTGAAGGGAGCTGTCCTGTGCTTACATCACTGAAAACGAGCAGATTTTGGGGCCATGTATTTACCCAATGTGTAATGTGGGCCTGGGATGGTGGCACCACAGTGGTACATCTGTGCAGCTTGGTCATGGGAAAGCAGCAGTGTGTGTACACCGGGAAGTGCGAGAGTTTCCTGACACCTTCAGAGCTGTGGCCATTAGAGCCACATCCCTGTTACAGGGCCACCGCAGCACCTCCAGGTGCAGCACCAGGCTCTTGCTGCTCCCCACCATCACTGATGCACAGTGCATCAGCCACAAAGAGGATGTCATAGGTCCAGATGCTGCCAGCATGCTTGTGAGCAGCGAGTGGGAAGAAGCAGGTAGGGGGGAGAGGAAGGCAGCTCCTTGCTGCTGCCACTGCCAGGGTGGGGGGAGGGCTGCCTCCCCTGCCAAGACTTCAGTGCATGGTAGCTGGGATGCTGTCCTGTCCCCAGGTGCAAGAGCCAATCCCATTGCAGCACCCCCATCATGGACAGACATCCCATGAATGGTTCTGGGATGGGCTGGGGGAGCCCATGTCACCCTCCTTCCTTATCCAGAGAAGCTGAAGTCTCTGAACATGGTGGCAAGTGAAAATCATCTCCATTTCTTGCTCAGCCCATGCTGTCCCCATTCCAGTTCAACCAGCCCTAACCTCTGTCTGCCCTTCCCTGCTGTCCATTTTCCCTCCCTGGCCTGGCTCAGCCAGCTCCAATTGGCCATGCCAGCTCAAATACCAAGGAAAAGTTACCTCTGACAACATAGCTGCTGGCTGTAGGCTCAGGGAAGGACACAGGGGCAAACTCCTTCCCAGCAATATTTGTCCTTCCTGCTGCTGTGTCCAGGGCCATGGTGCTGCCTGCTCCCCAGAACCACAGCTCACTGGCTGCCCGTGTCTCTGCTTGTTGCAGTCCACTGCTGAAGGTGGACTTTTGGTTTTGTTTGAACTCCTTGCTCCCCATGATCACCTTCATTTCAGGGTCTGGCAGGCAGGAGAGTGCAGATCCTGGCATCACAGAGCCCCCCTGCCTTGTCCTTCAGCCTGGCAGCCAGCCACTTTGAGGCGAACTGAGCGTCTCTTGGGGCAGGTCTGCTTGGGAAGATCTTAGTGAGGAGAAGCACTGAGCGCTTGAGCTCTCAAGGTCACCTCCAACCTGTTCCTTAATGCAAACTGCAGCCTTTTGACTGCAAAGACCAGGGTTTCTCATGCTGGAGCCTGCTCAGTACCTGGGCTTCCAGCCCCAGAGAGGGGACTAGCAGCCGGCAGGCAAATAGCTTGCATTTGGAGCTATCCCTTTGCAGTCTGTGGATGATGCCTGGAGCTGTCTGATGCTAACTCCTAATTAGCATAAGGGAGAGTCTTTCTAAAAGTGACCTGGATGTGTCTGGTTTGGAGTACCAGGACTGTGGGAGCAGAGGGTTCCAGGCAGGTGCCTGGGTGGCACTTGCTGCGTGTCCCTTGTGTGTTTGTGTTGATGACCAGCTTCCTGGTGCTGGACTGCTTTCAAAGCATCAGTCCTCATCCTGAAAGGAGATTCCACTTTTGTTGTCTTCCATTGTGAGAGATCCCATGTCACAGCTTGATCCATATGCTCTGCTTTTCTGGCAGCAAAAGGGAACCATGTTTGTGTCCTGCTGGCACTGTGCCTTCAGCAGCTCTGCTGAAGGAGGACATACTGTGGGAAATTGTTTTCATGTGGAACAGGAGGACAGGACATAGGCATCACCCCACATGACTCCTTTTGCCTACTTTCTATATGCTGTGTTTCTGGGATAAATAAGATAGGATTGTGCTCAGAGGAAGCCATAAGCATGAGGCTAGGTCTGATAGTGCTGATGTCCTGCTGGTGGCACAACTGCTGGGCAGCCCCAGGCATGCTGCCGGCTCGGGGCCAGCACCCTCCGGAGTGACCACAGAAGTCACAAACAACAGGGAGCACTATGACTTGCAGGAGAGCCTGCAGGACTTTGCACCATGACTGGGGGCTCCCAGCAGCCTCAGGCCCAGAGGACAAAAAAAACCCAGGAGGGGAACAAGGGCATTGTGAGGTCCATGCCTAGCCACAGCCTTACTTTATTCCCTAAACCCTGCCTTTCACTCCCTGTCCTCCATACCCTGCCTTGGCTTTGCCCCCATTCTAGTCCTGACCTGGTTCTGCTCTTACTGGGTGTGCTAGCCAGAGACAAATTGCAGCTGCAGCAGCATTTCAGACAAGAAACGGTTCATCCAGGCATGAAGAGCAAGCAGCAGTGCAGAAAAAAGCTGGGTGCCTGTGCATGGTCTGTCCTCCTCCTGGGGATAGGTGACTCTCATCCATCCTGTGTTCTTCCTCAACAGCATTCCTGGAAAGCAAGGTCTATGCAGAAAAGCCACATGCCATTTCTCTCCTGACTTTGCAAAGATACTCAGGGGCACTGAGAGGCCACAGGCACCCAGCATGCCTGCTGGCTTCAGAAGGGGGAGCTCCCAGTGGGAGCAGGTGCTGTAGACTCCTAAAGAGATGAGTGAACAGAGGGGACAGGGAAAGGCCCCTTTCTCACACCTTCCTGGTCCCTAGAGCTTCCCCAGCCCCAGAAGGATGGTAAGTGGCCTGGGAAGCAGCAGCAACTCATTTCCAGTTGCACAAGTCATGAACATAACATTGCAAGAGTAGCTGATGCTGAAGAGGCCAGGACAGACCCAGGCAGGGATGGACATGACACTGCAACCTTGGCTGCCGGAAGGCCCCATGTCATACAGGGGAGCACTTGGTGCTGGGTAGAGGCCAGGGCACAGCAGCTGGGGACTGAGATGTAGCCCTCGCTGGGGTCCCCAGACCATGGGATTGCAGGGCACACTGTTGCAATGGCTCCTCTCTGCTCAGGCCATTGCAGACCCCAGTTGCTGTGCAGAATATTGGTCTGGGTGGTGGGACCCATCTCTAACTGGCTCAGTTCACCAGCACTGTGCAACATTCAGGAGACTGCAGAGAGGCTACAGGTCAGGGTTCAAGTACCAGTTGTGTGGCATACAGGCCTGCCTAGAGACAATAGCCATTTCACTGGCTCCCAGTAGGGCCAAGATGCCATTCTCTTCCCTCCCTCACCCACTAGCACATGTCACTGCAGCTCTGTGCCCAAGAGGTTCCCTCAAGACTTTGTACTGTCTCCCCATCCAGCCTCATGGGGCCTGGAAAGCAGCAGGGGCTGGGGTTCCTCTTGGAGTAGGGAGCTCATGCTTGGAGCTGGCTCTGCAGTCACTGCCAAGGGGATGCAGTGTGGGGCCGAGAGGTGGATGTGACCAAGTTCAGCCACACTGCATGGCCGTGCTGACTCTGGCCCACTCTCTCTTTTACAGATGTTCATGAGGGCGCAGTTTGACTATGACCCCAAAAAAGACAACCTGATTCCCTGCAAGGAAGCGGGACTGAAGTTTCAGACTGGTGATGTGATTCAAATCATAAACAAAGATGACAGCAACTGGTGGCAGGGTCGGGTGGAGGGCTCCTGCACTGAGTCCGCAGGACTAATCCCTTCTCCAGAGCTGCAGGAGTGGTAGGTCCCTGCATTTGACCAGGAGGGCTGGATCTGGGAGTGGAAGTGGGAACAGTGACCATGTGCTACCAGAGTGTGACTGTGTTGGGTAACACCAGTGTTACTGCTGGGAAAAGGAGGCAAATGTCCCCTTCATCTGCCACGGGGTGAGCCTTTACCTGTCCTGGTAGCCACCCTGCTCCTTTTGTCCTTGCATGTCTGAGGGACAATCCCACTGCTCCCCCAGGGCGTAGGGTGACAGCTGGACCATGGTGGTGCCCTCCTCTCTTGGCAGGCGTGTGGCGAGCATCACCCAGTCCAATCAGAGCGAATCCCCGAGCTGTAGCCCCTTTGGGAAGAAGAAGAAGTGCAAAGATAAATACCTGGCTAAGCACAGCTCAAGTAAGTGCGAGCAGGACAGTGGGCTCCATCCCTAGCCCTGACCATCAGCAGGGGCCTGTCCTCCACAGGAGTCAGAGCAAATGGTCCAGCTGTGCTGGCAGTGGAAATCTGGGAGAATATCCCACAGCTGTCAGCTTTTTTGAGTCCCTTCTCCAAATTCCTTATACCCCTCAGGTGACCAGAGCTGTGTCTCCATGCAGCTTTGCAGTGCGTAAGGCCAGGGTTGCCTCACATGGGAGCCAGGCCCAGAACTCCTGTGCTCTCTTGCAGTGACAGTTCCTGGCACTCCTGGCCTCAAGCTCCTTGAAAGGTCAGGCTCTCAGAACGCATGGGACGCCGCGGCCCTGTTGCTTCTCAGCAACTAGGGAGCAGCCCAAACCGCTCCCCACAGCTGCCCATGCAAATGCCCCATGCTAAGCATGTCCTGGGCCAGCAGAGGCAGGCGGCTGAAGACATGCTGGCTCCTTGCCCAGCCTGCAGCTCCAATCAACAACAAACAAGGCTGTAAATCAGCAAGATAAATAAAGCTCCCCCAGCAACACGCTCTCTGCAGCATCCTGCCACTTCCCCACCCAGCTCCCACTGTCCTGAGCAGAATTACTGAGGGGGAGCAGCCTTGGCTGCTTTTTCCACAGCGGCTGGTCCCGCTTCCCAGCATCCCCTCTGCACCTAACGTGCTGCTGCTTGCTGAGGCTGCTGCCCATTTTTCCAAGCAGCCAAACAGGGACAAGCTCCCAGCCCGGTCCTGATAGCTCCCTCCATTTTGCCCAAGGATCTGGCTTCAGTCTGACAAGCACACGGTCCTGCTGCTGCGGTCAAGCCAGCTCTGACCACTCACTGTCTCATTTCTCCTCTGCCCCAGTTTTTGACCAGTTGGATGTGGTTTCATACGAGGAGGTGGTGAGGCTGCCTGCCTTCAAGAGGAAGACTCTGGTGCTCATTGGTAGGTCCTTCCCCAGGTATCCTCTGCTGTACCTGGTGGGTCCTGGGGGGAACCAGGACTGGACAGGAGCTGGGGCAGCACTGCCCTTCAAAACCTAGTAAGCTCTGGAAAGCATTTCTTCTGCCTGTAGCCATCACCGAGCAGGCTGACCTCCTCCATGCATCACTGTGCATGGTTTGGCACCTGCACTGCTGAGGCAGAGTTAATTCAGGAGTTTTCAACTCCTAAGTATCTTTGTGGATAATTTTTATTAAAAGCAGCTCTGGTCTGCACAACTGCACCAAAGCAAGCGTTCCTACACTGTGGGTGCTGAGCATGTGTTGGTAGACCCCATGAGTATGAGCAGCCTGAGCAGCCCAGCCATCCTGGCTGCTCAGTGGGCACCAGTCCTGTCTCCAGCTGCGGCTAAAGGTGAGCCTGCCCAGGGCATGGACAGCCTCTTCCAGGGCTGGAAGACACCACAGACCAGCTCAGAAAGCAGATCCTGGGCAAGGCCCTGGGAGCTCTGTACCTTCCCTCAGACTCAGAGCTGCAGAAGAGCCCCTGGCATCTCCTGCCAGGCTTCTCTGAGCTCAACTCAAGTGTCCTTCCCTCCTTCTCTGCAGGGGCCAGCGGTGTGGGCCGTAGCCACATCAAGAATGCTCTGCTTAGCAACAACCCGGAGAAGTTCATGTACCCACCCCCATGTAAGTACCCAGCCAGGGTGGAGAGCACAGCACAGGGCACATTTCCTCTCGCCTCCTTGAGCCAGGACCTTTTGACAGCAGATGGAATGTGGGGAGGTATTCCTCCAGTGCCACCAAGCCCCTAGTGTCAGAGGCTACCACACAGGGCACTGGAGGGCCTTCATCCCTATTGTCCCATGGGCTGAATGTACCCACAGATGGCTGCTGCCACCTGCATTGCAGAGATACCTTACTCCAGTTGCCAGTGGCTGTCCTTGGGCTGGCTGAGTTCCCTGCTTGTCCCAAGCAGGAAGGAGTTCAAAGGGGATTAGTACGGCCTAGTCTTGAGGTATACAGCTCCGTGCCCTGGCCCCATGCTCAGAAGGGGAATGCAAGATGCCCGGGTCACCCAGAACAGAGGCTGCCTGCTCCACACCCTAGTCCTTCTGGAAGGCAGCACTCACCATCTCCCTCCTTCCCCAGACACCACACGCCCCCAGAAGAAGAATGAGGTGGATGGGAAGGACTACTACTTTGTCTCCGCTGAAGAGATGACCCGAGACATCTCAGCCAATGAGTTCCTGGAGTTTGGAAGCTACCAAGGAAACATGTTTGGCACCAAGTTTGAAACAGTGCACAAGATCCACCAGCAGGACAAAGTTGCTATTTTGGACATTGAGCCCCAGGTAGGGAGCAGGGGAAGGGGTGGGCAGGACAGGGGCTGCCACAGGTTGAACTACTTGTATGCTGGCAGCGACTGTCTCTGCCTTCCCCAGTGTAGTGCCCACCTGCCCTTCCCAAAGGAAAAAGCCAGGGAGTACTGGGGTGGCATTTCCATTCCCAAGACATGGGTGCAGTGAGGGTGTTCACTGTCACAGCATGCTCCTGGCTGTGACAGGAAGGCCGGGGCAGGCTGCTGTGGGACCAGGGTGCAGGGCCAGCATGGGCTCTGCTCAGAGACCCTTTCCCCTCTCCAACACCAACCATGTGGGCACCACTTTTCAAAGGGGTGTGGTTATGTCCAGTAGCCGACTCGGAGCAGGGCTGGGGATGTCCTCCCCCCACCATGTGGTGCAGGGGAAGCCATGCTGGGACCCCTGCTCCAGCTTCATCCACTTACCCCCAGTCTCAGGGGTCCGCCCAGAGATCCCATGGCCCCAGAGCAGGAGTGGTGCCTTTAGCCCACCGCTGCATCATGGGCACCATCACACCCTGGCTGGTGTGAGGTAGCAGCCCAGCTGACTGCACTTTCTCCCACCCTAGGGAACAGCCACACTCTCATAACTACACTCCTCTCTTCACAGACCCTGAAAATCATCCGCACGGCTGAGCTCTCCCCGTTCATAGTCTTCATTGCCCCAACAGACAAGGCAGAGCAGGTGAGTGGCACGGCACCAGAGCAGAGTCCTCCTCTGGTTGGGCCTGCAGCAGCCCCGGGCTCTCTCCGTGCTCCACATCAGCTTCTTCCCGTCTGCATTGATTTTTGCAGCCCAGGAGAACAGAGCAACTTTCTTGGCCCACGCTTGAGAAACAGGAATGGTGATTCCTGAAGCCATAGACTCTCTCCCAGATTGACACCCCCCCAGAAACCATCATCCCTGTAGCATAATTAGCCACTAACGTAGTGGGATGCACAGCCCAGCACAAAGCGCTGTCACCAGCTACAGCACAAGAACATTTATGCTGCCATGAACTATGCAAATGGCACACACAAAGAGCAGCTCCTTCCTTTCTTTGCCTCATTAATATGCTTATCCCTCCAAAATTAGGATAAAAGCAGCACTGATACCACAGTTAACTCACACAGCACCAAGCACTGCAAGGCTTGCAGCCACATGCTGCTGTTTCCCCAGGAGCCCCGAATGCAGGGAGCAGTGCTGCCTACCCTGCCGTGCTGCAGCCTGGACCAGCTTCCCTGAGGTCTAAACTGCACAGGGATACAGAAAGCAGTGGGACAACAGAAAAGCCCACAGAGCTGTGCTGCTGCCAGACTCATGGCCAGCCAAGACCACCTCTCCCAACCCATTAATCTGAGGTTTGTAAAGCTTTAAATACTAGTAGCTTGCAGGGAGGATACTTATGCAGCCTTAAGAGCAGGCATTGCACAGGCATTTAGAGGCACATTAACTTGCAGAGGACTGTAAACCCAGATGCAGCAGGCTAGGAAAAGGTGGACACGTGTGAGGGCATGAAGGGCCTGCTGCCCCCACCTCTAGGCCCCATTACCCACCACTGCCTCCAGACAGGAGTTAACTCCTGCCGCAGTGGGCAGGGCCTACTTGTGCAGGCAGTATATAGAGCTAGCTGCCACAGCTCAGGCAGCTGCACTAGAAGGGACGCACAGCAGGGCTCACACGACCCAGGCAAAGTGCTTTTTGCTCTCCCTTCTCTACCCCCCGGAGCTGCCCAGCAACACACAGCAAAGCTGCAGCATGCACAGCACCGGCAGCTCATTTAGCCCCCCTCTAGGCACAGAAGTAGGGAACCACCTGCATTTCAAGCACAATTAGGGAGATGTATGTGGAAATGAGGCTGGAATTTGCTGTTGAGGGCAGAGCTGCCCAAAGGGACACACTCCTGGGATGCCCTTGCTAGCTGGGGAGCTGTGCAGACAAGCCACGACAGTATGAGGGGGCAGGCAGCTTTGCTTTTGCTATGAAGAAGTTTCCCAGCCAAAACCAGTAGAAGGAAGCCGGTACAGCTCTGCCAGCCAGTGTTCTGGTCAAAAGCCAGTGGAAAGGGACCATTCTGCAGGGATCTTAACCTTGAAACCAACGTTAGGCCTTGAGCTGGCTACACTGCATAGCATAGCAATGAGCAGCCTGCTGCTCAGAGAACCTTTCCCTCCCCAGGAGCTGCCGCAAAGCATTTTAAGGATAAAAATACAAGACCAAGCGGGTCTGGCCTCACTAGCAGATAACCTGATCCTCTCAGCATTACATAAAAGTCCATCAAAATGCCCACACTCCCAGAGATCGCAAAACAGCTCCCAGCTTGTCAGACAAGGTGCCAGGATGCTCTGTCCTCTGATACTTGCCAACCACTGAAGTTGGTTTGGTGGTGGGAGGGAATCTGCCTGTTGGGGTGGGCTGTGAAATTCCCCTCCTTCCCAGTTTCCTGAGCACGCTCTTCTGTTTCTTACAGTCAGAGGCTTTGCAGCAGCTCCGGAAGGATTCAGAGAGCATCCGGAGCCGATACGCACACTACTTTGACCTTTCACTGGTCAACAATGGAGTGGAAGAAAGCCTCCAGCTGCTGCAGGAAGCCTTTGAGCAGGCCTGCAGCTCTCCACAGTGGGTGCCCATCTCCTGGGTCTACTGAGAGGGCATCCCACCCGACCTGCTTCCTATCAGCTATCCTGCAGCCATTGAGAGAAGCTGACTCCTTAGCTTCCCCTGGTCCACACACAGCTCAGCACAATTCCCTTCCACTGCTGCTCCACAGGCATGGTCTCAATTGGTTGACACACAGAGTCTCTGAATCCCCTCTCCGAGGGGAACGCAGAACAGGGTCTGCCCAGGGAATGGCTGCCTCCTGTGGCACTACAACAGTACCGAATTCATGGCCACAGCAGAGCCCGGAGCACCATTAGCTCAGAGTGTAGTTCCATGTCTTACTGTCCTGTAGCACCCAGCTGATGATCTCTGCATCAGTCCCAAGGGAAGTGGTACAGCTTTCCAGGCAGATGTCACCTGCCATTGTGGGAATGCACACTGTTCTACAAACACCTCAAAAGCCTGGCTGGTGTCCACGATGCTGCAAGGAAGCCCATAGCTTAGGAAGTTTCACACAGACCACACCAGAGCTCCTACATCCAAGGTTTTCCCCTCATAAAAGGGGAAGAGCAGAAAAAGGCCCGCATGGATTTGATGAAGGTGGGTTGCAGCATATCACCCACAGGCAGGTCTCACCCTCGGTTCTGAGGTTGGAGTTTTCCGATTCGCCCTGTGCAACTGCAGTTGTAAAACCTCAAATGTATTTAAATTCTCACCATGCAGCTTGGATTGTCGTCATCTGGCTGGAGAAACTCAGCAGCAGCTAAGGAAGTCCCACAGACCAAACCCCAGAGGGACCATTCAGTAGGTAAATTAGATGCAGCCACAAGGATCTATTGCATGCAGTAGAAACTGTTTCTAACAAAGATCATCCACGCATGTTTTCCAGAGTCTAGGGTGTCTTGCACTCTGTGTACATAAAAGCCACTCACACAATGGGGTTTCCTCCTTCTGCAGGAGCGTACTGACATACAAGCCCCACAATGACCATGCCCAGGAACCATCACCATGGCTCCTTGGCAAATCATAGCCATCCTTTAGGTAAAAGAATCTCATGTGTGTTCAGCAGTCGCTAGGGGAAGGCAGTTAAGCCTTGTGCAATTTTTTAAGGATGCCAAAAATAAAATCTCTTGATGTGCAATCTTCATTCTGATCTGCTGCAGGTAAACAATGAGGAGCAATAAACATGCTGAAACATTGTCATGACTAGTGTTTTACCTCTTAGGGTTAGCACCTGCTCACAGCTGGAAGTCTGTTCCCACTTCCCTGACGCTAACACGTTCGAGATCAGGCAGGCCACCCAGCCACCATCACTCTCCAGCAGCTCACTGCAGCACAGGAGGAAAGAGAACACTCCCCTTCCAGGCACATATACAGTGGGTTTTAGCAAAGTGCAGAGTGGCCCCATAGCACCTGTGAGTCCTCACCAGCAAAGGCCCCTCTAGTGAAGATCCACATAGACACAGTAATTTCTCTGCACCAGCAACTTCTTCAGGACAGCAGCACAAACGCTGCGTAGAAGGGGCAACCATTTACATGCTCAGCTGCAGCATCCACATGCATTGAGCTGCTTCCCCTTCCCAGGAACAGACCACTGACCTCTTACAAGAGCCAGATGAGCAAGCAAATCACCTGTTCAAAAATAGGGCTTTTATTTTTATGTAAAAAAAGAGTAAATAAAAATGGACTTTTTTCTGCCCAGGTTCTGACAACCACCAGCTGCTGGCCCCACTGCCTGCATGTATCTCTAGCATTGGAGGGGAGAAGAGTCGGGTGGTTAAGACAAAAAGCAATGCACAAAGCTAAGGTAACTGTGACAAAGTCTCTGCAGGGATGAAGCTCAGAACAAAGCAGCTTGGATTCTTCCCCATTAAAAGGGGCTAAAATCCTGGCTCAGCACTATCTCTGTGACAGAGAAAAGACCTCCTGCCCCCAGCAGGCCACCCCAAATAAGGAATTAGGACAAGTCTTTCTGAAACTGCTCAAGCCACACACCCAGTACCCCTTGCAGAGCTGCCCCTAACCAAGCTTTTCCTCACGAGAACTCTGGTCCCAACAGCCCTTTAGAAAAGCATACTGGCCAGTCGCCCTCTGGTCTCTTTGCTTCTGCGCTCCAGCAGCTTCCCCACTTCTAGCGTTCATAGCATATCGGATACCAAACCCAGGGAAGGCAGCCGAAAGCACTGCAGTCCCATTCCAACAACAGGGTAGAGAAGAGCAAAGAGCCAGCAGGAGGTTTGCACTGACAAGGTCACTGGAGCATCAGGTCTGGGGATCAGCCAACAACTAACAAGTTAGTCCCCACACTAAAAACCAAAAAGCAGGAATTTAATGTTCTCATCCTTTTATGATAAAGTTTAGAAAGTACCGAAGACTCTCTGGGTGGACTGTATGACCTCATCTAGCTGGGGGCCAAGCCAAGCATACAGCAAAGTTAAACCAAACCAGAGCCCTCCAAATAACTGATTTGACTGTCCCCATTCAAACAGGCCATGACAAAGCCAGTCCACCAGACACCAACGCATTCTGTGACTGTAAGGTAACAGCTCCAACCTTGGAAGAAAATTAAGAAAGAGGCAGGACAAGGTGGGGGAGATAGGTTATTCCTCCCTCTCAAGGTAAAAACAGAGAGAGGAAGTAGGAGCTACAGCTTCCCTGAAGATACCGCTTCTATTGGCATCATGGTGTTCAGCTTTAGAGAGCAATGCAGTGCAGGGGCAGTCAGGCACCCTGCTCCTCTGGCAACCCTTAAAACAGGATGAAGGGTACCTGAGCAGGGCATATCCTAGGCAAACACACCTGCTCACTCATATACACAGCAGAAAAGGAACTTGGAGTTTGCTGGCTTCTCTGCCACACAGCCAGTCCTTTTTTTCTCAAGATCTCAAACTTCTCCCTCCCAATGAGGCCGCCTGCTTTGGACAGATCCAGTAGCTTACTCTGAGCTCTCTTCTACTTCCTTTTGTTTCTTCTTCTTCTTCTTCTTGGTGCTTGTCTCACTGGTCTGTGAAGAGGTTGGAGAGGTCAGGAAGTAAAAAGGAATGCCCACTGCTCATTTCAGGAGGAACAGTCCCACTCCAGACACAGTGCAGGCTTCCCATGGCCGCCACCCTCCCACACAAGCACTCAAGCACACTGACTGAATGCCAGCACCGTGCTAGGCACCATCCCCCCACTAGGGCCCATGACAGGGCACCAGAGCACAGAGGTGGCCTGACAGGAATGCGTACTCAACAACTGCTCACCCCACCCCTGCCCCACTGCAGATCCACCCCTGCAAGCCTCACTTGCCCTATCTCCTATCACCCTCAATCAGTCCAGTTTGTAAATGCACCTCCACAGACATCTTTCTCTGCCTGTGCACTGTGAGGACGTGCACAAGCAGGATGCTGATGCGGTTGTCCTGGAGGCATTAGGGAGAGACAGCAATCTCTCCCATGCTTGGGTTACCGTGGCAGCACCCAGTTACATACCACTTCTATTTGCTCTCCCTCACTCTCAGCTGCCTCTTTGGCTTTCTTCTCTTTCTTCTTCTTTTTCTTTTCCTTTTTGCTCAGCTCCTCTGGTGGTGGGCTGGCAGGGGATGGTGGGGTCACAGGCTCCTCACTTTCACTCTCTGACTCTCGCTTCCTCTGTTAAGGGAACACATTGTGAGACATGCCATCTTCCAAAAGGAGCTCAGGTGACAGGAAAGGTTTGCAAGCCCATGTCTAGGATTTGCTTCTGCCAGAACTGCACCCTGTTATTTCTTAGAGCTTCCTGTACTCCAAATGCTCCAGAGTTTGAAACACTGCTGCACCTTTCCAAGTGCAAGCACAAGCCCTGACTTAGGGAACTTTAGATACAGCTCTTCCATGGACACTTCTGCAACTGTCTGTGATCTCCAGAAATGTTGTATGGAGCCACAATGGAGGCTTGTTGTGCCAGAGAATCTATTTTCTTGGATACGGCAGCACGTACACCACAAGTCAGAGCTCCTAATTTTCATACTGTGCTACAGGATTTGCATCCTAAGTACAACATCGCAGGTACAAACACCTGAAGGTAAGGCCCTACACAGGTCACCTGGCAACTAGCTAATGGGCCACACAACCACACCCCAGACTGAGGCACTAGGCTCCTAGTCCATGAAACATCTTGCCCTGGAAAACAACCAAAGCAGCACAGAGCCAGCACCTGATACCAACTGCCTAAAGGAACAGGCACATACCCACTCTTCACCAGGGCCCAAATAACCTTAAAGCCAGAGAGCACTAATGATACTCACTTTTGGAGCCCTCTCCAGGTCTGAAACAACTCGGGGAACAGCAGCTGCCTCTTTCTTGGAAGCATCCCTGAAAGATAAGATGCTCAGACTGAGCAGGTCAGCCACTGCCTCACGCTGCTCTGTGCAAGTACAAAGCCCTGTTCACCTCGCAAGGGCTCTGTAACCCACGGCAGGCCCTGGGTGGGGAGGCTGGTGTGGGGACGACCTGCAGCCCGCACCAGGGCCAGCTGGGCTGTGCAACAGCAAGGCCTGCCCCATTTAATTTAGCAGACTGACTCCCTCTAAAACCACAAGCACAGGCTAGAAAGGGATAACTGTCTGCTCAGGGCCTTTCCCTCCAGCACTGCCCGCTAGCAGCACATTCCCTGGGACAGCAAGAAATGCCACTGCACCCCATGGGTCGAGACAGCCTTGGGCCAGGGTCTAACATGTTCTAAGCACAAACAGCAGCACCCAGCCCAGCCCTCACTGCACGGGGCTCCCCTCTACTCACTGTGCAGGAACCATACACCATATACCTGTAATCCACATATTCCTTCTTCCAGGAATCCGGTGTGCTCTCATTGGGCTTTCCATGCTTGTCCAGCAGACCCTTCTGGATCATCATCTTCTTCTGACTGGCCTGACAGCAACATCCAACAAGTCAGACTGCAGCTCCAGGGAGGAGAAATCCTCCCCAGGGCTTCAGCCACTGGGCCTAAGAGGTAATCCAAGAACAAGCCAAGCCAACAATTACAGTGTTACCAATTTAACACTTCTCCAGGGACCTTCTAACAAATCGCACAAAATGACCCCTGCAAAGCACCCTACAAGTCTCAGGCAGGATGCATCTTCATCAGTAAATAAGGGCTAATTTGTGGTGGAATTAGCAGCAGCAGAATAAGATGACTCTGCACATCATGGAGCTCAGATCTTGAACTGGGTCTCTCCAGCTTAATGACCTGCTGTATTTCAGCTGAACTGCTCCAGCTACAAACACAAGGCTTTGCTAAAGACTCCAAGATGCTTGAACTGACCTGCACTACCTCACATTTGCTGCAACACAGATGTGCATGCATCCCCACAGCTTTCTACATTTCACCTGAATCACAGGAACAGAATAAGCCACAGCAACTTGAGTTTTAAATCTGACCTGCATCATCACCACTCTGGCTGCAGTTAAGCTAGCCCTGCTTATTTCCATGACTACCATATGCTTGAGATAGGAGAGACCCCCAAAAACAGGAGCTCTCACTGCTCCTGTCCTTCAGGCACAATTTACTGTCTCACAAGACAGTTCACACTTCAGTACTGTTACAGTTGCACCAGAAGGAAAAGCAGCTTCTTGTCCAGTCCCTCCAGAGCCATCAGTATGGGGTGATAGATGAAGGTCATCTTTGCACAGAGTGCTAATGCCATCCACTTCACATCATTTGGCTCTTTACCAGAACGCTGGTGCTGTACAGACCTGAGGAACTCAGGCCTGAGACCAATGACAGCCCTGGGCCTCGGACAGAGCTGCCCAGGCTCCACTGGGATGGAAAGCCTGATCCCAACAGCACTGCGCTGGCATGGCCCCAGCCCTGGGAAGCACCACCATCATAGCTCCAGGAGAGTACAGAAGATGGTGTGGAGAAGACATGGGCACAGCTTTGCCCAAGGGGGTCCCGAGTCCCACATCCCGACAGCTGAGCTCCCACTGCCACCCTGGCACTGACCACAGCCCCACGCCGCTCACCTTGGGACCAAGGCCCCATTTGCGGGGATAGGTGTCTCTCTCCATTATCACTCTCTTGATCTTCGCCACAATGCCATGGTCGCAGGTAGAAATGACTGCTGTGGTCATCAAGGCAATGGCTGCAGAAACAGAGAGAGTTCATCAACTCTAACAGCAGAACTGCAACAGCAATGCAGGACCTCCTGCATAGAGCCTGTTCTTCCCCTGTCAACACAAAGAGGAGCAACACCCCCCACCAGTGTCATTTCACTCACTGGAGGTTAAGTTCTGGACTAACACTCCAGAGAGATGCCCTGCTCAAAGGCAGCAAGTGTGTCAGCCATGGATTAACCATGCCGTAAGAACATGGCTTACACCAGAAGACCAGTTCTGGATCAGTGAACACAGGAAGACCAACCATTTTCCAGAGCAGCACCAACATCACCACTGAACAGGGAAAAGCTCTGTTTGCTGGAGTGCTTCTAGGCAACTCAAGGAACCATGCCACTATAGAAAAAAGCAGCACTGCTTCTTTGTGAGCTGCCAAAACCTTGTCGAGTCAAACTAGAGGAGACAAATCCTACCAAAAAATCATATTTTTCTTGCAGGCAGTACAAACATGGTGAAACAGCTTGGCTGTGTTACACCTCCAAGGCCCCTCAGTCCCATGGGTCTGGACAGAGCATGAGGCTGTGCAGCACTGAGCACCACAACAGACCATCTGTACCTACATAGCTTCTTTGAAGACCCTCGTTAGAACAAAGCACTCTTTTGAGTCACTTGGCAGAAGCTGGCAGTTACTCAAGTGCTTTCACACTGATCTGCTTAGGAAGAGTGATATGCAGGTAGCAGTATGTGATCAGACACCATCCCTCATCTCAGTGGGGACGGAGCCCCCAAAGAGGGGCTCCAACCCTGCCAGCACCACTCCACTCCTGCAGACAGCCAGCCACGCACCACAGCAGCTCTCCGTCGGGAGACTGGAGGGTGTCTGGAGGCTGCACAGCACCCAGACCCTAAAACAGGAATCGGGGTGCTGCAGGAGAGCAGCACCACTGCACTCAGAGAATGGATAAACTTCGTCATCACCTCACACACAGAGCGTACTCAAGTATCACACAGCTGAAACCAGCCTGAGAAACTCTTCACACCTTGCCAAGGACTGACACAGCCACTATTTCTTAACATCCTACCCAACACCAGCTGCCTTGGGTCATACTAACCCACGTTCCCCATCAGGAAGCATTATTTAAGCCTTTTGCACGTAGGGATTCATTTGTTGTGCATTCACTGGAGTTATCTCTGCAGTTAGCAGAGCACAAGAAGAAAAATGAGAGTTTCATACCTAGGCAGATAGCTTCTCCTTTTGTGGTGATGACAACAATCTCCTGATTAAGCTCAATACCATCTTCATACCTCAGGACACCAGGCAGCATGATCTTGGCTCCATAGCAAATGGCATTAACCTGAAAATGTAGAGGGTTTATGAGCCATTAGAGAATAAAAACAAGGTAAAAAGCACCTCTAACATTTTATCTTCCCATTATTGTCCCAACAGTAACATCCCTATGTATCTACTACAAAAAACTTGCAGGTTTTGGAAAAAGCAAGCAAAGCATCTATCACAGCAAACAACATGTGAGGCAGATCTCCTATAACCATCAGCATCTTTCTCAAGTGAGGAGAGCAGCTTCTCTGCCACTCAATTCTTGGCTCTTGCATCTTACTGCTCATCTGGCAGTGGCCCACACTAGGTCCTACACCGCTCACAACCAAGACAGCACTGGACACCATGTGGACCCTGACCCCCCATTTATTTTATTAGCTGCAGAAGTTACGGCGCCACTTTGCAGCCTCTGGCTGTTAACTGGCACTATCTCAGAACTCACCGCGCTATCTTTCATGACTAGCCGCTTGTGCGAAGTCAGCAGTTTCTCCAATGGCAGGATAACTCTTCGCAGGTAGCTGTCATCCTTGTTGTTGTCGTATTGCCACTGTGCATCCAGTACATCATGCATAGTCACCATGTTGTCCTGCAAATACACAACCCCTCTAAACTCTCCTACCAGCCAACAACTCTAAACACATACAAGGAAAGAGTGAAGTACAACAGCAAACAGTGTGCTGACAGGCAGTGAAAAACAGACGCTCAAATCAGAAGCGTCAAAAAAAGCAACCTGGAAGAGGCAGGAATGCTTTCTATCAACAGCTTGAGCTCAGCCTGACCTGTGCTACCACAGGCTTCAACCTTCCTAATCTAGTGTATAAGGTCTGTCCAGATGAAACTTTGAAATATAACCAAACTTAAACAAATACATGGGACTTCTAAACAAAGATCAGTGAGAAGTCTAAATTAACCAGCTCTTCAACCTGTTACATGGAGGCATGCTGTGAGCACCCAACACCTGGAATTCAGAAGCAACTGACAGTGATTACAGCTGTGCTAAGAGCACAGACTGGTGGGGAAGCATTGGCACTCCAATACTGCTTTTTGCAAGTAAAGAAATTAGTTCTGGAGTTTGGAGCAGGATCCATTTATGATCAGACTGAAAAGACTGTACAAGTATTCAAGATCACACAAGACCGCATCTCCCAGGCTCGTTTCAATGAAGCACATTCCCTACATGTGCCCTGACACCAACTGGTCACAGATTGCTAAGCAGGCAGCTTTCAGGCCTGAACACAGGGCACATGCATGGTTTGTAGGCCGAGAAACACGGGTGGCATAAAACAAACTTTCAGCCACCATGGTGTACTTCCCAGTCACTCACTGTCCCAAAGCTTAATTACCAGAACAGGGGCAAAACCCTGAACTGAACTCAACACTTTGGTTACAGGCAGTCTGTGGCAAGAACTCCCACATTTCTGGGGCTATTCACAAAACTCCTCCCAGCCACCATGCACCTATACCTTCTCCCAACACTGTAAAGTTAACAGTTCCAAGAAACTCGTGCAATTCTGAATTTCAAATCCACGGGTTATAGTTGGAGCTCTACCTTCTCTCCCAGGATGCCTGAGCGCACTCTGCGGAGCTCCTGCATCTGGCCCCCCACACCAAGCAGCAAACCAAGGTGAACACAGAGCGTTCGGATATATGTGCCTGCTTCACAGCTCACCCAGAAGATACCTGAAATGCAAGACAGGACAGAAGAGTATTTAAATACATATCTAGAAATGAAGCACATTTAGAAGCTCCCTCCGAGAGCACCTGCATGCCCAACACTTCACAGAACCATCAGCCTGGGGTGATAGATGAAGGTCATCTTTGCACTGAGTGCTAATGCCATCTAATTGACATCATTTGGCTCTTCAATGAAGGACGCAGCAGTACAGAACAACAGATGGAAAGTAATGCATAAAGCAGTTACTGCTTGATGGTGGTGAGGATTTAGCTCTTAAGACATCTGCTGAGAATAGGAAACAGCCTGTTTCACAGGAAAATTTATCAGCGATCAGCGTAATAGGAAGAAGGGAGGGAAACCCTGTTTTACCTAATCTTCTCTCAGGATCATACTCCACCAGCTTGCTCTCATAGATGGTTCTGACTCTCAGTTGTCGTTTGACAGCAGCAATGAGGGGTGGTCGCTGAAACAGCGCGCCTGTCAGAGTTTCTATTGCCTGAGGGTAGAAGCAGAAGTAACAGCTCACACCTGCGCCTTAACACAGGCCCACCTGGGGTCTCCAGCAACTATGACCACTTCCATGAGTGAGAAGTAACAAGGTTCAACAAAATTTGGTGATACCATATTTAATAAAGCCAATCTGAATCAGTGATGCAGTCAAACTGCTAGCCTAGCTGCCAGTGAGCACAGCTGGGCTTTTCCATCAAGTGGCAGTATGTGATCAGACATCATCCCTCATCTCAGTGGGGATGGAGCCCCCAAAGAGGGGCTCCAACCCTGCCAGCACCACTCCACTCCTGCAGACAGCCAGCCACGCACCACAGCAGCTCTCCGTCGGGAGACTGGAGGGTGTCTGGAGGCTGCACAGCACCCAGACCCTAAAACAGGAATCGGGGTGCTGCAGGAGAGCAGCACCACTGCACTCAGAGAATGGATAAACTTCGTCATCACCTCACACAAAGCACACCCGAGCTCCACTTCTACCCTCTCACGTCCCACCAATGCTGAACACTCTGCATGTAAAGTGCCAGCATGGCTAAATGCATGCTGAGACTTACCCTGGCAAGCTGAGCCTCACTTTCAATTGCATTGTGCAGCCGAACAATTCCCACATACTCTTTGCCTGAAAGAACGACAAGAGCAGTCAGGAGTGGCTGCTTGCATTTAATGTTGACCTCAAGGTCCACACTGCTTCACAGCCATACATCCACAGAACCCTGAAATTTTCAGAACCACCTCTCCTAGGAAGGAGGCACAGTTGTTTAGGGAGTTGGCTATTCTTCCAACAAAATAAATCTAAGCTACATTTATTTATTTCACTGGACTGGTAGAGGCTGAGGCTGTAAATTCAGTTAGTACACGAAACCAATCTGTGAGAACTGTTTTCACTGACTTAAAACAGCGCAAGCCCCAGGGAAGCAAGCAACAACCCCCCAAAAAAACCTACCAAACCACCCAAACACAAAACTTGTGACAGCATGGATGAGTCCTCACTGGCTTGGAGCGAGAAGAATAAGCAAAGCTTAAGCTCAAGGCACTGAAGACCAAGGGTAGCCCTTTCAAAGAGTGGAAGTCTCCATTTTGTCTCCAAAATGTCTCAAAAAAACCCTTCACGCCTCTCCAGTGACTTAGATGTGAATAGTCCTGGGCAATAAACCTACCTGCGCTCTGCTGAGATTTGACGAGTCGTGTTGCCCTCTCAATGCACACGATGAGGCATCCAGTCACCTTAGGATCCAGAGTGCCACTGTGTCCAGTCTTCTCTACTCGAAGGATGCGTCGGATCCATGCAACCACCTCATGGGAAGATGGATTGGAAGGTTTGTCGAGGTTAATAAATCCAGACCTACAGTGCAAGGACAACAGAGTAGGAGCTAAGCACCATGACAAACACAGAAAGAACACAAAAACTTTTGCAATATTTGTCATGGCTGCAAAAAAATGTATTTCTATACAGCCAAATAAGCTATGAGCCTCACAGCTGCTTTCAGTGAGCACATATCGAGCTGTTCTGTGCACAGTAGGTGACACATTCCACAAAGAATTCTCTTCTTCCCAGACTGCTCATCAATAGTATGCATTTAAACCAAACCAAATGCTACAAACAAACTCCCAGAAGTCTCAAAGCCTAGCAGGCCAAAGGACTTTCCATAAGACCCCAGAGAATTCCTCAAGTGTTTGCATGTCTGTCCACAGGGCAGACAATCCCAGAACAAAGCAAACTTTACTGGAAGTGACCAGCAGGTCCTATTTAGACATTTGCTGGTTAGTAGCAAGGCACTGAGTCAAGCAGAAGGGTACAAAGGGAATGCAGAACCCAAAGTGTTTTGAAGATATTAATTGTGAAAGGAAAATAAACCCCTCTGACCCTTATTGCACTCACCTAACGTAGTCAGAAATCTCTCTCTTCAGGGGATTAGCACCGGAAGGAAGAGGCGTGTAGTGTGCTGTCATCACATTTAACTTGTCAAAGTTCTACAAAATCCAAGCAAAAGTTACAAGTATTCTTGAACTCACCTTGGTTTCAGCGTGGCTTTACCCCACTGCATCTCCCCACTTAGACAATGTCCCATTTGTACATTTAACTAAAAGAGCCTCTTTCAAAATGAAAATGACCCAGCAGTGATACCACGTTTTACAGAAAGAGAAGAAACAGAAGCCCTGCACCGAAAGAGATGGGGAAGCATCTTTTACCACGCAAAAGATGGACCAACTTTTACACTGTAGGTTAAATCCAGTGTGCCCCTGAAACTCAGCACAAGCAACTCTGAAGTTCACACAGACCGCAGACAACCGTCAGACCAAAATAAATAGCTGAAGAAATGGGGGGGGACACACTTTACAGGAGACGATAAACTTAGAAAGCAAGCAGGCAAATGATACTGCTGGACAAAGAGTTACAATTCCGGCATGCAGAAGGTCTGCCCTGCTCTGAGTGTCGCGCACGGTCCCTCTCAGCAGCAGGGTGACACAGACGGAGCTGTGCCTCGCCACCGGGCTGCCGCGGGAGCGGGAGGAGCCCGGGAGGCTGCCCGCAGCCCGCCCTACCTTCAGCAGCAAGGGCCACTGAGACGTGTCCAGCTGGGCGATCCGGGACTCGGGCTTGATGAGAAACTCCTCCGTGTGCTGGATGTCCTGAGCGGATGAAGGGGCCGCGGTCAGGGCGGGAAACCCGCCGGCCCACGCTCCCGCC
>VWZZ01003635.1:37954-52029 GCA_013399095.1 Psophia crepitans | reverse complement strand
AACCAGTCTGGGCTTCTATGAAATTTGTTACTCTGCTCAGTTTAGTGGTGACGTCTTGCAATAGGCTGGCTGTTTCTTTTGAGGAAGCGCAGAAGGACATGCATCTTAATGATCTAAACCCCTTCTCTATCCCTGGACCTTCCTATGCATTTGATCCTTAAGTTGGGCTCTTCTCCGTGTGGGTGTTTGCCCCAGATTCAGACGTTGCATTGTCCGGGTGGCGAGCTGGACCTAGCTGCTCCCCTGGGCTGCAGCTGTGCCCTCTGGGTTCCCTATGTCTCTGTCAACCACTACCCAAAAAGTATGTGGGAAGAAATACAGACATGTTTGCTGTCTCGGAATGAGCCGTTCTGTAGCCGTTCTCCTGGCGTCCCACGTTACCTCTACGTGAGCATTTCAGCACCAACAACAGAAGGACAATACAATAAATTACAGTTTTCACTTCTTGCTCTGGCTAAAAATGTAAAATAAATAAGTCATGTTTGTTTTGGTTTAATGGATTTTGGTTTATTGGTAACTCTTTTCTTTTTTAAATGACCAGCTCATGCATTATATTTTCATATATCCCCGTCTGTCTGTTAACGTGCCAGGATTCCTAGAGCTAATCTAATTCAGTTGACTCAAGTGGAAATACATGAAAAGGAGTAGGATCACTGTTTTCAGAAATAACAGTAAAAACCGACATTGCACATTCTTATATGACCGTGGCATGAAATAACTAATTGCAGAATGTGTTTTATTCCTGTGTTTACCTTCCAATGCAGGCGGGATGCCTCTGGCACACTTGCAGCCGCCAAGCAGCCTAGCGAGAGCGCTCGACTGTTACTTTGGAACATCACAATTGGCAGAAGCAGACGGTTGATCGGAAGGAAATTATCTGTACTTCTCCACTGGTGATTTGTGTGTGTGTGTGGTGGGGTTTTTTTGTTCTTTCAACCCTCTTCTATTAAGATAAAACACTCTTCTAAGAGTGAAATGATAATGACTCCTCGTTGTGGAACCACAGCATGGGAGTTTATCGTCTCCAGATATTTCCAGGTGTGTCCATTTGTTTGGTTCTTTTCATATGGTGTTTTAGAAATCATAGTAATTAAAATTAAGGGCAAAAAGTACCAAAATCAAGACGACACTGTGGAAATGTAGTGCTGGTGTGGACCTCGCCAGGTCATCTAATCCCTTCCTGTACCTGAGGAGGGGTCTGACAGTCCTACAACGTCCATCACAGCTGGTTTTCTGTATGGTTTTTAAACATCTGATGTGAAAGTTTTTTCTTAGATAGCTGTTCCTTCATTTATCTGACTGTACAATTAAGATTGTTTTCCTTGGTTTTACCACGTTTTCCTCTCCCTCCCTAAGCCAAATGCTTCCTGCCCAGCCTTTTCAGACAGAAACCACCCTACCCCGTTCTTGATTGTACTCTTTAATTTATTTAAAGACTGCCAGCCTGTCCTCACCATCTGCTTACTAACTAAAGTCAGCTCTTCCACATCTTCCTAAGAACTTACATTTTGTAAAGGTACCACTTTTACCTCTTTATTTTTCCTGAACTTTCTTTCCCTCTTAAACCACCATGTCTAAAATTAGGCACAGTATTCAAACTCTGACTTCAGAGCTGCTAAATAGAGCAGAACAATTATCTCCTGTGAGCTGCACGTAACGCTCCTGTTAATCCTTTTCAGGCTCTAGAAATTTAACTTCTAGGGGGCAGTGTATTAAACCGGTTGATGGTCAAACATCCGCTCCATATTCACCAGCAGTCCCAAAGTTATTTACGGCACCGGCAGTGACAAACGACAGGCGTGTTGCGGCTGTGGTTGTCTGGAGACGCCAACACAGCTTGCTTTGCTATGGCGCTGCCCGAGTGCCGCCCACAACCCCGGCCACCCATCCCGGGGGGGTTATCAACTAGAAAGGCAGGCAGAGAGGCAGCTAGGGGGAACATGAGACTCTGCAGGGACGTACGGCCACAGTGTGGTCAGAGGCGCAGCTGATGCAGCACCTCTGGGAGTAGAGGAGGGGATGGGATGGGATGGGATGGGATGGGATGGGATGGGATGGGATGGGATGGGATGGGATGGGATGGGATGGGATGGGATGGGATGGGATGGGATGGGATGGGATGGGATGGGATGGGAGCAGCCTCGGTGTGCTCTTGCGTTACACCTTCCCAGCCGAGTTAGGAGATCAACGAGTGAGGGGAATCTGCTGTTTGAGGGTGGATTAAATAGATGCTCTTGCTCTGAAAAGAGACACCTGAATGGGAATACGATACAGCAATATAAATTACATATGGTATGGAAAAAGTGAATGGAGAACGGTTGTATATATCGCGTAACCAATGAGATTTCCAATAAACTAATCAGGAATCTGGGTTTAAAACAGTAGTCCTTTTTTTTTTGCCTGACACTTAAGTAAACTCTACTTACGCAGTTTACTTGCGTAACTAGGCTTCTGCTTGAGTTTGAGACAACCAGGAAACTCCTCGTTTGCTGTTGCAGCTGCCCAAAGGATGAAGGGATCAAAGATGTTAGAGATAACGGGAGAAAAACCTACTGGGGTTTTAAAGTACAAAACCATACACAGGGCTGCTTCTCGGGAAAGCTGCAGGCGGTCGGAGGGTTTTCTGTTCTTACAGTATTCACAAAGGAGACCTGCCAGAGAAAGCTGAGCCCCAGGTCTGACACAGCACAGCTATTTTTGGGATCCACACGTCTCAGTTTCTGAAACCTCTCCGGTGACCACCAGCCTGTGTATTTTTAGGGCCAGATCGCACATACGTGCTGTGTGGGTCACAGCTGGAGGAGGTGATGTGTGCTGCTCCCACACAGCTGTACGCAAGCACCTATTGGTCGCGCCGGCTGCCAGCAGTGGCTCAGCTGCAGCTTCGCTGTGCCCGTTGGGCAGGAAGAGGTTCTAACTTTGCTCTCTGAGGAGCAGAACTGGGCTTAAAATATGATACTGTCTCTTACCTGGCTGCTTTCTCGTTCCTTGGTGTTGATGTTGTGGATGTCACTGAGGAACGTTGCCCTGGGTGTCATGCTGGTAGGGCTTTGCCAGGAGAGGCTGGCTGGGGAGATGCCTCAAGTTGCAGCAGGGGATGTTTGGATTGGATGTTAGGAAAAGTTTCTTCACCAAAAGGGTTGTCAAGCACTGGAACAGGTTGCTCAGGGAAGTGGTTGATTCACCATCCCTGGAGGTATTTAAAGGACATGTAGATGTGGTGCTTAGGGACATGGTTTAGTGGTAGGCTTGGTAGTGCTGGGTTAAACAGTTGGACTTGATGATCTTAATGGTCTTTGTTCGGCTGACCAAAACGATTCTGTGATTCTATGATAGTAGCATTTATCAAATCCCACTCCAATCACAACCATATAAAACAGAGCTTAAGAAAGATGACAGCAGACATACTAAGATGTTTGAACCTGGGGTGAGGTTCAATGTGGCAAAGTGCCAGGTCCTGAACTTTGGCCACAACAACCCCAGGCAGCACTACAGGCTGGGAGCGGGGTGGNTGTCCAGTTTTGGGCCCCTCACTGCAAAAAAGACATTGAGGCCCTGGAGCGTGTCCAGAGAAGGGCAACGAAACTGGTGAAGGGGCTGGAGCACAGGTCTTATGAGGAGCAGCTGAAGGAACTGGGCTTGTTTAGTCTGGAGAAGAGGAGGCTCAGGACAGACCTTATTGCCCTCTATAACTACCTGAAAGGAAGTTGTGGTGAGCTGGGGGTTGGCCTCTTCTCGCAGATAACCAGCAACAGGACAAGAGGAAATGGCCTCAAGTTGTGCCAGGGAAGGTTCAGGTTGGAGATGAGGAGAAATTTCTTCTCGGAAAGGGTGGTCGGGCCTTGGAACAGGTTGCCCAGGGAGGTGGTGGAGTCACCGTCCCTGGGGGTGTTTAAGGACAGGTTGGATGTGGTACTTAGGGACATGGTTTAGTGGGTAGTAGGTGGTAGGTGGTAGGAGGATGGTTGGACTAGATGATCCTGGAGGTCTCTTTCAACCTTAATGATTCCATGATCCTATGATTCCATGGTGCGCAGAAGGGCATTATACCATAACCCCTTTAGTCACCTGGGAACGAGTTCCAGCTAGGCTCCTTAATTCTTTGAGTTTTTAATTACTACTTGATGATGAAAGCTCATATGAAGGGCTATGTCAAAAGCGTAGAGACACAGATAAATGTTGCCATCAGGCATCAGTCAGCAGGGTCATAACCTGACCCCCAGCACCAGGCTGGCGTTAAAGAACCATTGGCTTTTACTGCTTTTTTTCCCCTCTTGGCCACTAACGTGCTGGCTGCTTGCTTCACAAAAGGTAAATAAGTTTCCACGCCTGGAGATTAAAGTGTTTGCGTTGCGGGTTGATGCTGCACACTTAGCGACCGGGTTACGGGCACAAAACTCTGAACTACTTAGAAGGTCCTGACAACACAGAGGGCCGGGCGCAGTGCTGGGGAAGGGCTGGCAACCGTCAGGAACAGACAGCTCCTCGCCCCGAGTTACCCTGCCGTGGCCATCGCAGCCCGCGGCGTGAGCGTGCACTGTGAGAAACGGCAGCAAAAGCTGCGCCTGTGGCACTGTGGTGAACCTCTGTGCCTGTTCCTGCCTGGGAGTGAAACGAGCTTTTATCTTCTTCCCTCAATTGCTCATGATCTTACAGCATTGGGTTTTGGGGTTTTTCCAAGGGAATTATTCTTCCATGAAGACCGTGGAGAGGAAGAAATGACCACTGCAAACCTATCTGCCTTTGCTTAGCTTTTTAACCTGGTTTTGCCTGCCTGCTCTTCCAGGAGGCTGCTGCAATGACAGATCCTTCAGTGGTGGATCACCTGACGCGACTGAAACTCAAACTTCTAGAAAAGGTAAGGGAGTAACTCTGTGGCAGTCACCTCTGCTCTGCTTTTTGCTCTTGCGTGTTCAAGCATCAATATTGTATTAAAATAATTGTATTTCTGCTGAGGTACGAAGAGGACCTGCGGCCAATTGAGAACCTCTTTCTTCGCGTGAGCGGAAGCAGACCAACGTGCAGTGGTGCTACAGTCACTGCCGCTTTCTTAAGTAACACCGTACAAATTTACATGGACCTACAGTAAATTAAAAATAGAGTTAAAGTGATTTTATCTTATGGGAGATGTCACCATTTAGCTCCAAAACAGTTTGAGTTGTGACAGGCAAAGTTTAGGAGTAAATTGTGGGTGAAGAGGACCTTGGGTTGTTTTAAGGCAATTTGATGTCATCTTTTTGCCTACCTTCACATTGCCTGGTGAAACGTGGGCAGACCCTCACTGGAAGCGCAAGAGGTGCTGCACAGAATCCCAGTAGCTCTTTGTTGTGACTCCACACACTAATGCACCCAGGGTTCTCCACCCTCAGCACATCTGACATCCACTAGTGTGGATCCTGTGCTTCAGTGTCCTCCAGATGCCACTTAGGAGAGTTGTCTGGAAGGAGACGTGAATGCTGGAAGTGGCATCTAACCTGTCTCCACAGTGGAGTCTCGTGTCTTAGATGCAGAAGCCTTTTGAGGGCAAAGCTTTCACCATTGTGGAGCCATGCAGAACCAAGAAAGGAGCCTGTGCATCAGTGAAAGGTCCCTAATTTCTGAGCATCAGGGAACTGCTCCCTGAGGAGCAAAGAGCTGAGCACAGTAACACAGCCAGCAGAGCAAGGGCCTGGCCGGCCAGCCCCCAAGCAAGACAGGCAGGGCAGAGTAGAGACGGTGGCCAGAGCTGTTAGGCAAGCTCATAGTGATGAGGCAGGTCCAAGGCCAACCTGGGAAGTGTCTGCAGGTTGGGATCAGAGTTAAAAGGATCCATGGTCAGTCATGGGCATGGCTGTGGTTGAACTGCAGACCAACACTCACCCAGTAGAGCTCAGGTGGGAACTGAAGACGTAAAGCTGAGACGAAAGGGGCTCCTGGGCACGTGAGTGTGGATGGTGTGGAAGCCCCACATGAGGCTGGTCAGGGCCATTTAGGCCTATTAGTGCGCTGAATACCCCAAACTGTCCAGCATCAAGTTCTTCATATGATCCAGCCCTCTGCCCTACAAAATAAATGAGTCTCCTGATTCACCATGCAATCAGTTCCCAGGTCTGGGGTAGCCTGGCCATTTGGAAGCATGACTATTCTTTTACCATAACTAGATTCGTAGTGAGACATTTCATCCTTCTATAAATACTTCTTGTAGCCCTCACGAGCTGTGATTTAGCACTTAAGCATCGCTTGTCTCCACTTCTGCTTTATTTCCTCCATCCCAAACCTACACCTGTGGATAGGGCTGGAAACTGTTGTGAGCTTTGGTGCCTGACTCATAACCAGTTCTTCTTGTGGTTCTACCAACAGAGACTAGAAAATGAACAGGAAAACCTAGAGAAGATGGAGTCACCTCTCTCAGCTGCAAGTAAAGAGAAGCATTTGTTCTAATTATGGGCATGAAATCGAAAGGGCTTAGTGATGTTCTCAGGCTGAGAAGTTCCTCAGTAGGTCACACCGAATGATCACATCTCCTCCCTAAAAGCTGCGTCCTCAGTGGTTGGGTAGTCAGAACTTGCTGTCTTGGCTTCTGTGACAGGGACGTTTTCTGGAGGGCAGGAGGGAGACTCCAAACTTCAGTCAGTGCTGCCCCAGCTCAGCCTGCTTATCTAAATCACGTGGAGCCCTGGAATTTGAAGTAGAAAAAATGCAAGTTCCAGTGAAGCTTGTGCGGTGATGTCAGTCTGTATACTAGTCTCAGTCCTCACCAAGCCGGTGAATCTTAGGGGCCTTGATGCAAGGAGAAGGGGCTTGCTCTACTGCACAGTGATCTACATTTTGCCTTTTGATTTTCTTCAACATTTGGGGTTTTTTGGTGGCAAAGGGAAATGCTTGGCGAGCTGAGCACTGCCATCAGAATGACCTCCTGCCCAGGTGTCCCCTGCAGCCTCTCAGCTGCGCACGCTGGTTCAGCTGGAGCAACCTACTGGTGATCCCGTTTGTCCCAGCTATACCTCGGAGCGAGCCCCCGTTGCAGTCCAGCTGTCTGCCTGGCTTTGGTGATCCCGAAAACGCAACCGTGTGTCTCTGAGGGATGCAGGCAGGAGGAACGCTCCACTGCCAGCACTGCTTTGTGCCTGTGAAGGTGACGGACGCAGCAGCCTTCTGAAGACCAGAACGTGGTTTCCAGTGTAGAAAAATGGGACTCAGCTTATGAACCAAATCATTATACTGAAAGGGCTGGTCTTGAGGAGTGTGTTAGTGAGAGCTGGGAAAACGGTTTACGAGGAATTGATGCAATTACATCCTGACTTTGGTTTGGGAATCGCAGCGTGCTCACAAAATGTCCAAAGTTTGGACAATTCTCTAGAAAAGCTAGCGAACCAACTAAAAGTCCATAAATAAGGGAGTTTAAAATAACTGGTGTCTTTATCAAACTCTTTCCGAGTGCTCTGACCTTTCAAGCACAAGTTGTGTGTTCCCTTCAGTGATACCCCCATGGCAGCCACTCATGCTGCGTGCTATTTCTTTGCATGGCACGTGCAGCGTTTGTAGCTGTATTATCTGTGGATTAAAGGCCGCCGGTAGAAGATCAGTAACATTTCTGAAAGGTACTCTGGGCTCCTATTCACTGAGTTGATGCACAAATAGAGTTGGAAACATTCAGTGCTGTGGCCAAGGATCAAAAATCCCTTTAGCAACTCACAGTTTCAAAGTGCAAAGTGCTGCTTTTCATGGTGGGTGCCAGGCATGCCTCCAGTGGGGCTGAGAGTGTTCCTTTGTATTTTCGCTTCAAGCGAGTTCAAAATCAGCTGTATGTGGGAAGAACTGAAAGGGAAGTTGATTCAGAACAAAAGGAAACGGAGAAGCCGACGTTCGGAACGCAGCTTGTTGTGATATGTTATAAAGAAATTTTTTTTTTACACTTTGTCCAATCATCCTCTGCGTGTGCAGACCAGAGCTAGGGAATTTCGGGCTGAGATGAGTTTCTAAGGCAGGAGATCACCGGAGGGTTTCAGAGGGCAATCCGCATAGTTTGTGTTCGGAGAAGGTGCATTGCCTTTGTAGAGCCGCCGAGCAGCAGAGTCGTTATCCGCTCCGGGGTTTGACAAGAAAAGTAGCCTAAGGCCTTCTGCGGAAGGAGTCAAGCCATCTTACAACACGTTTTCCAGAATTAATCTCATAATGTAGCTGCTATGCTGCCTCTGCCTTTGTGATCCTTTGAGAAGATAATGGACTTTTCCTCCTTCAGGGAACAGAGGTGAGGACATGCTCCAAAGCGCCCTGAGGCGAAGGAAAGATCTCCTGCAGGAGCTGCGGGTAAGAGCCCTCTCCATGGCCAGGTCACCTGCACGGCCGCTGTGGGGGCAGCTTCGGTGCTTTCCCGTCCTTCGCCTCTTCGGCTGGGCAGCGTCCAGTCATGGGCACCTCCGTGCGCTGGTGGGCTGCTGCTGTTTGTCCTGAGCTGCTCATCACAAGCTGGCTGGGGCAATGCCAAGGTGCGAGTAAGGGCCTTGTCACGCTGCCAGAACAGGGACAATAGTGACTGTTACTCATTCCTAGTTTGTGGAGAGTCCCAACCATTAACGAAACATTTTCACAAACCTTTGGCAGGTTATTTGTCACTTTTTTTCTCTTTTTTTTTTTTACATTTCTCTTTGCTTGCACTGACAACTGTATGGCTTGGAGATACGTGGGGAGAAAAACTTTCTTCATCGCTGTGCAGGCCCCGGCTGAGTGCTTCCCTTCAGGCAGCGGTCACTCGTGGTCTGCCTGTCTGAGGCCACCGTGCTGGAGGTCCCTGCAGCAGTGCTGTGGCGAGCCAGGCTGCGTCCTGCTGCGGGCTCCCAGGGGCTAATCCCGTTTGGTCCAGAGAGCGTGACAACACCATCTGCCTTTCTGTGACCAGGTTCTCTTTAAGAAGAGACTTGATTTTGCAGGAGCAGCACCTTCTGGAGGAGCTTTCACAGCCCCCTGCACCAGCTGGAGGACACTGTCATAACCACAGAGATGCCCCCCCACGTGTCTACCAGATACCTTTTCCAGCTTCTCAAGTGGAGCCACCGAGGATTATCCAGCAGGCGGTGAGGATCCTCGCTCCCAGGAAACGCCACGAGCGCTGTGCTGGTCCGAGGCAACACGGGCGGGTGGAGGGGCTTGGGGGCTCTTTGGAAACACTCACCCCACCGGCAGGGAAGATACGCCTCTTGCTGTTGAATGGGACCCTTATTGCCCTAGGCCAAATCCAAGGGAAATCATCTTGCAAATAAGGCACAAAGTGAACGGTTTGCCCTAGGAGTGAGGTAGCAAGAGGAGCGGGAGGATTGCGCAGGCTCTGGCCAGACCACTCAGCCGGTTTCCAACGCGCATCACTGCTCACACAGCCCACAGCCTCAACAGCTTCTCCGCAAGGATCCCGTGGGAGACATTGTCCAAAGCTGTGCTGAAGTCTGGGCAGATCATACCCACTGCTCTCCCTCCCCAGAGATGAGGAAGCTGGCCAAAACCAACCCTGACTTCTCCATTTTCCTTTCTTTTTCAGATGCCACCTCAGCCCGCCACCATCATCCAGCAGTTACCTCAGCCGTCCCCCCTGATCACGCAGATACCCCCTGCCCAGCCCTTCGCAGCCCCCCGCTCCGGCAGCATTAAAGAAGGTAATGTACCCTCCACCTAGCAGCCAGCTCCCCTTGCCAGACCTTGGGAGGGCAGGCGGGGTTCCACGGCAAGTGGAAGGAGGCATGGGACAGCATCCGGGCTAGTTAGTGATGTGCCATAGAATCACAGAATCATTAAGGTTGGAAGAGACCTCCAGGACCATCTAGTCCAACCGTGCCCCCCACCACCTATTCCCCACTAACCCAGGTCCCTAAGTACCACATCCAACCTGTCCTTAAACACCCCCAGGGATGGGGACTCCCCCCCTCCCTGGGCAACCCGTTCCAATGCCCGACCACCCTTTCCGAGAAGAAATTTCTCCTCATCTCCAACCTGAACCTCCCCTGGCCCAACTTGCAGCCATTCCCCCTTGTCCTGTCACTGGTTATCTGCGAGAAGAGGCCGACCCCCAGCTCGCCACAACTTCCTTTCAGGAAGCTGTAGAGGACAATAAGGTCTCCCCTGACCCTCATCTTCTCCAGACTAAACAGTCCCAGGTCCCCCAGCTGCTCCCATCAGACTGGTGCTCCAGCCCCTTCCCCAGCTTCGTTGCCCTTCTCTGGACACACTCCAGGGCCTCAATGAATGTCATGACTGGGCTGCTGCTGGAGGTGTGGGAGTTGTGCTCCATAAATGGACTAGATACCATTTCTGAGAGGCTTTCAGAAAAACTGTTATTCCTACAACTAAAGAAAAAGGGACTACAAACTCAGCAAAGCCAGGTTGAGCTGCCAGGAAAGCCTGGGAAAGTAAAACAGCTCAAGCCAAGCCACTGATTAATATTAACAAGGTCAAACTCGTGCACATGGATGATTCCAAAATTAACAAACAGGCTTCTAAAAATCTGGTTTTTATTATGTTGTTCCCTCTTACCCTGCAGGTCAATCTCCTCAGAACAATACAGGCTTTTATTATGCCCGATGTTTGGAAACAAGACAGAACAGCTGAAAGTGCTGTTCCAAATATAGTGCCATGCCAGTGAAGAGTTTGTTTCTAAACATAGGTGGCTACTGCTGTGCAGTAATACATGAACAAAAACCTGGGGTGACTTCCCTGGCTCAGCCTTCAGTCACAGCTTTCTTCATCTCACAAAGATACCCTCAGTTGTGAAATCACAATATTTTTCAGCTCTTTCGTAATCTTAGTGTCTGGATTTTTGAATCAGTTTATTGTCACAAGCAAAATAATCCCAATTAATGCATGACTTTTCTGGAGCTCATGCATGTAAATTACTTTGGGTATGACTTGTTAAAAAAAATCAGTGTCACTTCTCCCTCCATCCTCTCCCCTCCCCCGCCAAGCAAATTAGTTTCACTGCACAGGTCCTTTGTGATTAGGGTCCAGAGGTCACCATAAGCAGGTTTGATGCATGTGCAGTGGGTTCTCCAGGTGGCACTGCAATATCGCGTAAAGCCGAGGAAACCTCTCACATGGAAAGCAAGGTTCTTGGGCTGAAGCAGTGGAGAGCGCTGTAAGGAGACGGTCCATGCTGGAGTAAGCCAGAGAGCTCTAGCGCTCAGCCCTTCTCCAGCCTGTCATCAGCATAGCTTGGGGTGGGCTTGTGGGGCAACTGACAGAAGGTGCTCAACAGCAGCTTTCTTGTAGAAGGGAGGAGAAACAGGAGAGCTGGTCTGAACAGTGTATTACAGAATCCTGGGACGGTTTGGGTGGGAAGGGACCTCAAGGCCCATCTAGTTCCAACCCCCCCTGCCATGGGCAGGGACACCCCCACCAGCCCAGGGGGCCCAAAGCCCCATCCAACCTGGCCTTGGGCACTGCCAGGGAGCCAGGGGCAGCCACAGCTTCTCGGGGCACCCTGTGCCAGGGCCTCAGCACCCTCCCAGGGAAGGATTGCTGCCTCCCAGCTCAGCTCCAGCTCCCCTCCTGCAGCTTCAGGCTCTACCCCTTGGCCTGGCCCTCCCTGCCCTGCAACCAGCCCCTCTCCAGCTTTCCTGCAGCCCCTGCAGGCACTGGGAGGGGCTCCAAGGGCTCCCCGCAGCCTTCTCTGCTCCAGGCTGGACAAGCCCAGCTCCCTCAGCCTGTCTCCAGAGCAGAGGAGCTCCAGCCCTCGCAGCATCTCCGGGGCCTCCTCTGGCCTCGCTCCAGCAGCTCCATGTCCTTCCTGTCCTGGGGCCCCCCGAGCTGGAGGCAGCACTGCAGGGGGGTGGTGGGTGGTGGTCTTACAAGAACAGAGTAGAGGGGCAGAATCCCCTCACCCCGCTGCTGATGCTACATTGATAGACATTCATTTTGTAGTGCCTGGCCAAATAATATTCTTCACGTGTCCCTTTCAGCTGCTTTGTGTTGGTCGCAGTGCCCAGTCTGTATGCTGGAGGGCACTTCTTACCAAGATGCCTCTGCTACTTGTCAGCTGCTGATAAAGCTCTTATTTTCTTCCTTGGGGTGACCTTTTCCAAGACATGGTAGAGATGATGCTGATGCAGAACGCTCAGATGCACCAGATCATCATGCAGAACATGATGCTGAAGGCTCTGCCACCGATGGCCTTCGCACAGCCTGCTGGAGCCAGTTCTCCCCTGCTTCAGCACGCGCAGCAGGTAACGGCACCCGAGCCCGAGGGGATCCTTGCTCACGCGGTTCATCTCGCTGGGAGGGGGCAGGGTCTGGACAAAACATGCAGAAAGTCTGGGGCGTTTAACAGCTGTGAGCACCTTCGGGGCGCTGCGCCAGGAGGCTGGCTGCGCAGAGCACAGCCTGCCTCTTTACAGTGACGAGCGCTGCCGCAGGACCCGGCGGAACAATGTCTCCTCCACAAGTGCAAACCGGGTTCGGTCCAGCTCTCAAAACTACCTGGCATGTACAGCTGAGCCTCTGACAGACTTTGCAGGGAAGACACTTACACTGGGCGCCTGCTGCTGCAGCTCTGCTTGCCGCAAGCAGCTGGGCGATATTTATGTTCCAAATCCTGCGGTTGGTAAAACTCGACCTGGCAGTTTCCCGTGGGCTGGAGCTGACGCACGATTTTGTGATCGTACTTGGAGCCCCACTGCTCTAGTTCCTGTCCCAGTGACCATCAGTGGCTACTGAGCTCTGGTAAGATCTGGACAAGTCTTAAGGATATTTTGGTGCGTAGATCCCTGTAGGCATTTCGGCAAAACATATCCAGTGCCTGACAAGAGGTGTGTAATTTTGAACCTATCCTTAGATGCCCAGTTCCTAGGTGATATTTAAGAAGGTGATACAGCTCCTGAGGGTTCTCGAATGCTTTGGAGCAATATATTTCTAGTCTCTAATCTGTAGCATTTATTCTTGAAGAAGCAAGGACAGCTATCTGTGGGGAGGAGAGGATGTCCCAGTGTTGCAGAAACTTCTCCTATACTTTTCCTGCCTCTCCATTTTCAGGCTAACGATGTCTTTTCCCTGTGCTGTAGGGAAGATTTCCTTTCTTTTTCTCAGATGCTAAGGTTGTCAGGTGCTCAGAAAGTACCTCCCACGCTCCCGCAGTCCTTTCCCAGCTCACTCACACCTTTCCTACCCGCTGCTTGCAAATACAGCAGACGGCTTAAAAGCCGTAGACACCCAGGTTTAAGGACTGGCAGGAAATGCAGTCCTCCTCCACAGCCCGTCCCCGGGCTGGAGGGAACTGGTGGGGTCTTGCAGCTGTTGGGACCAAATGTCCGTCTGGGACAGAACGGCCCTGCCAGCAGCTGCTGGCTCTCGCGTTTCGGGGCGCTGACACCCCAGGAGACTGCTCGCAGCACAGAGGGGCCCGCTGGCTGCGTCAGCCGTGGCCTGGCAGGATGCGCTGTGGAAAGGGCAGGCAGTGCCAGCTCTTCCTCACGTCAGGGCTGTGCCGAGAGTTGCCTCGGACAGACGTCCTTTCCCATTTTCCTTCAACTTTCCAGTTTCTGGATTTGAATACTCTTTCCCCCTTGCTGTGAGGGAGATGTCTGGGGCACATGGTGGTGCTGGGAGAGCCAGTGGACTCGTCTGCAGCTTTGTGTGGAGAACCCCATGTCTAAAGGAAGACAGCAGAGGAAGAGCGTGTGTTGCCCCAATCCCCACCTTCTTACCCAGGCCATCCCGTCACTGTGTGTTTCCCTGACGCAGAATGGTGGGATAAGTTGGGAGGAATGGGGTCTGTGTGCCTCTGAATATCAGATGAAACCTGAAATCACCGAGTGTTTGCTGGACCCTCTGTGTTGGAGCCAGAAAACCCCATCTCCAGAGACACGCTGAAGGGGTGGCCGAGTAGGAACCCAGTCCCTCTGCCAGGGACCCTTCCTGTGGGGGCACGGATCATAGAATCACAGAATCTGTAAGGTTGGAAAAGATCTAAGATCATTGAGTCCAACCGTCAAGCCCCCCATGGCTCCTGCCCCCTGTCCCGCAGTGCCACGGCCACACGCTGGTTGAACCCCCCAGGGACAGGGACTCCCCCCTCCCTGGGCAGCCTGTCCCCAGCCCTGACCACTCTGTCGGGGAAG
>VWZZ01003635.1:1060-37845 GCA_013399095.1 Psophia crepitans | reverse complement strand
CCCCCAGACTGATGCTCCAGCCCCTTCCCCACCCCCTGCCCTTCTCTGGACACGCTCCAGCCCCGCCATGTCCTTCTGGTGCTGAGCGGTCCAGAACTGGACACAGTGTTTGAGATGCAGCCTCACCAGAGCTCAGTACAACTTGCCCTTTGTCTCTCTCCAACAAGGACCTGCAGTTTGCTGCTCCCCTGGCTGTGAAAGCAGACAGGCCCAGGCCATCTGCAGTGCACCACCACCACCACTACCCTCCCACAGGGCTGCTCCCGATGCCTCGCGAGGGCTTCCCATCCTCATCCACAGCGCATCACTGGACCAGCAGCACAATCCCTGACCTGCCTACGTAAGTAAACAGCCACGATGTAAACTTTTAGCCCTTCCTTCCTGCACAGGTGGGGTAGTAGCAAGGTAGACCAGACAAACCCATGCCTTCGTGGTTCCTCGCTGAGACCAGTCCTGAATATTGTCTTTAACGCAACAGAGGGACTGAGGCGGGTTAAGTCATGGTTTGATACATTCAGTCTTAGAACCTGCATAATTAACACCTGCTTACTGTGGAATAAACGTGAGGATCAGAGAAGTTCTGCAGATGATACCAAGCTGTGACCCTGCCACACAGAGGCACCACCCAGCAATGCTGCATGGCTCTGCTCCGCAGTGGTTGTTACCCGGGGTTTTAAGTCTCCTCCCTGCTAAATAAGGGCCACACACGTTTTGCATTCGAGCCGAGGTTCCCAGTAGGATTTCTAGTCTTAAAACACTGCTGAGATATTTGCTAATCAGAAATTCCTGGGAAAAAAAGCACTACCACAACCCCACTCTACAAGGAAAATGGTACAAAGGAAGGGGAGTACTCGGAAGTAGAGGTGAGCCTTTGTGACAAGCCTGTGCTCATAGCTGGGGTGTTTTCTGAAGTGCAGAAATGGATGGACACCTCCCCAGGTGGCTCCCAGGTCCGTGGAGCCCTCCGGCCCGTAGCAGAGGCCAGCAACTGGCTCCTCCAGTTTTGCTTGCCTGTGCCTTCCCTGCTACCTCCCAGCCTGTCCCGGCTGGCTCCCCAGGGCTCAGCAGATCACACCCGGGGCTAGTGCTCGAGCTAGTCTGCCCAGTGGCAGGAGGGACCTTGGGCACGGGTCTGAGCCGAGAGAGCTGCGGTCTTGCCAAGTACGTCAGGAGGGGACAGCAAGGAAGCAGGTCAGGGAGCCACGGTGCCAGAATGTTCTTACCTGCCGAGGCTGGTAAAGGAGTGCGCCTTGCCGTGGTGCGGTGGGGTGCTGGGGACTTTGGGGTGGGGACTCACCGGTCAGAACACAGCTTCTATTTCTGTGCTATGGCTCTTTCAAAGCCTCGGTGAACAGAAGGACAGGATGGAGGCAGCTGCATCCTCAGGCGTGGGCAACCTGCTGGCAGGGGTATCTGTATGGCCCTCTTTGATTTGAATTCCTTAAAAGATTATTTGCCTGATGGGATTATACAGGGTAAACATTTCTACCCCTTTCGCTTTTACCTGAGTTTGTAATCCGTACCAGTAAAGACCTCTGGGCTCCTTCCAGAATCTGTGCAATTAGCTGTTTGCTGAAAGCAACAGAATAGAATAGAATAGAATAGAATAGAATCATTAAGATTGGAAGTGACCTCAAGGATCATCTAGTCCAACCATCCCCCCACCACCTATTACCCACTAAACCACGTCCCTAAGTACCATATCTAACCTTTCCTTAAACACCCGCAGGGATGGTGACTCCACCACCTCCCTGGGCAACCCGTTCCAATGCCCGACCACCCTTTCAGAGAAGAATTTTCTCCTCATCTCCAACCTGAACCTTCCCTGGCGCAACTTGCAGCCATTTCCCCTTGTCCTGTCACTAGTTATCTGCGAGAAGAGGCCAACCCCCAGCTCGCCACAACTTCCTTTCAGGTAGTTGTAGAGGGCAATAAGGATCTTGTCATGGTGTTTAAGCTGTTTTCTTCCTCTTCTTCAGCTACCTTCCACCATGAATTAGGAGATCTTGCACACCCACGCTGTCCTTTTGCCGCTGCAGCGAGCATGCACTGTTGGCTGTTACCAAGCACAATAAAACCATTTCTCGTGTTGCAGGTGGCCCACGTACTGACAGTACACGTTCCTCTGCACGTGGACCGTGGCATTGCTGAGGTCAGCTTGTATTCGAACAGTTCCTAAACAATCTGTCGGATGGTTGACAGCCTAACGCCTGTGTGACTGCGCTGGTACAAAAAGGGAGCGTGAGAGACCGCGCATGTTCAGAACCGATACACCGTGCACCTGTGGTCTGCTCACCCGCTTCTGCTGGTGCAGTTGTTCCCTCTCATCTTCCAAGCCCAGATCAGCTACAAACAAGCACCACTTTTTTTTTTTCTCCCCTCTCTTCACAGAAGCAAGAAAACCCACCTCAAAGTGTCTTGCAGGCTTGGCAGCAGTCCCCGGGCGTGAAACAGTCTGAACACCGGTGATAGCTGAGCCCTTGCAAAGGAGTGTGACCCAGCTCCAGGGCTGGGTCCCCTTCACCTGCGCGTTGAGGAGACACCCCTTGCCAAGGGGGCTGCTGCCCTTGTGGGCAGGGTAATGCAACTGAACCCAGGATGCCTGAAAGAGAGTTTAGTCACCAAACTTCATCAGCCTGAAGTGTTCCTCCCTCAGCGGTTTTGGTTTCACTCCATCGCTCTCAGATGTACTTATCTACAAGTACATCTACAGCTACCTATCCAGGGGACCAGAGATGAGCAGGAACCATCCAAAGGCGACCTGCGAGTTGGCTTTACGCACTATGCGGATAAATAATTCTCAGTGGAGAAGAACGGAAAGAAATCTGCTTCTGCGGTCATCAGGTTTGAACGTCGACGTGCAGTGCCCACCTCCAGCTAACCACAGTCCGCGTTTTCTGCCCCAGGAGGGCTCTGACTCTGACCCTCTCCCAAATCTCACTTTTACAAAGCTACCCATGGTTTTCTTCTCAAAGAGTTATTGGGAGGTGATCTAAGCAGCCTGGAATTGTGTATAGTTGTTTCATTATTTCTCAACCTTTCTCTCATAATCAGGGTTTAGACTTGATTTGAAACAAATAATAAAATCTGGAGGTACTTCCTTGGATATTGGCACGTCTTTTTCTTCAGCAACATAAATCAAACACTTTTGTGTTCTTTACTTTACCCGCGATGTTTCAGGGGGCAGACTTTAATCTGAGCCCATGCCATCCTACTCCTTTTGTTTTCATTTAGGACTCCTCAGAAGGCTCGCTCAGAGTTTTAGTCAAGCGATTAATACAGAGCAATAAACAATTAATTGGTTGCACTTTCTCAATATCTTCCCACCTTCTCCTGTTTTTGAAGTGGAGAGCATCTTTACGTTGGTTTTGCCTGGTGCAGTTTGGGAGTGAATCTGATGAAGATAACCCAGGGATCTAAATTTCGTTTGCAGTCGCTACCCAGAAGAAAAAGTTTTGCACTGGGCACAGAGAGTCCCTGATAGGCAAAGGTCTGGTTTTCCAAGAGCCATTATCAGTAGCTAAGAGGAGAGGTTTGGCAGTGAGAAGCTGGTGTCTATCGTCTTGGGAGGAAAAACTTCCAAACTGCAACCCGTTTACTGTACAATGTAGTGCTGTTCGCCGACAGGTCGGTGCTTCCCTGTGTGTCCCCCAGAGCTGGTACACGGGCTGTGGCCGAGGCGGCTTGTGCAGAAAAGGGTATTACAGGACTAGTTTTAGTTACACAGTTGTCTGCTGTGTTATCCACAGAGGTCCATGAATTAATGGGCGTACCTTAAAGTTCTGCTATCAAATTCGTAAGGCAGGGTGGTGGAGCAATCTGTAAAGCCTACTGGGCAGGTACCCAAAGGGTGCTGTGAGCGCTGTTTCCAAACAATACCTGTCACTGCTGCAAGCTAATGGTGTGCTGCCTGTGCTCTGGAAACAATTAATGAATCATTTATTTACTATGTAAAACCTGCCTTGCTCTTTGCCCTCCCTGCTGTTCTCTGTGTGTGCGAGTCAGTCAGCGTGGATCAATGTGCTGCTGAGTCGATCAGAGGGACCCGACAGAGGGTCTTCAGTGGCCGCTGGGCACTAATGGCCTCTCACAACCCTGACCAGCCCCAGCTGGGACGCCTGCCCGCCCCAAGGCCAGCGGTCCCATTCAAGCTTGGGCCTGGGGCTGCATATGGGTCCTGTTGGCCCCATCTTGTGTGTCCTCTCCTTGCGTGGTAGTGCGGGGCGGGACCGTGGCACGGTGCTTGCTCCCAGTTCCCTCGGAGGCAGCTGTCCCTTCCTGCACTGGGACACGCAATGGAGAACGGCACTGTGCTGGTGCAGGGATTTGATCTTGCTCCTTTGAGGCAAACCTGCTGGTTTGGGCTGTGCATTGCAGGTTTAGAGATAAATGGTGGCTGGTGCATGTTAACGTACGCCTTGTCGCTGTCTGCTGTTTAATTAGTGTGTGTAGGCTGTAGCTGGCTCCTCCCTTTCAAAATCTTACTGTGTGCAGCGTTGGCTGAGCAGAGCACTTCCTCCCAAGGATGGGCATGTGAGATGGTGCACGCAGAGGTGTCTCCTCACAGCCTCATCCACGTCCTGGAGAGCTTCTGCAGGTTGGGCATGGGCCCTCTGCTCACATCACACCCCAGAAGGCTCGAGTCATGCACAGCTTCCCTGGGTGAAAGATGTCCTCGCAGATGGGATCGGGGCAAGCAGCGTGGTTCCCATCCCACCCTCAGGAGAGTCCCGTGAGGCCCCAGGAGTTACCCGCATTGTCCCACAATGCCTCTGCAGTTGCAGCCCAGCGAAGCACCAGCAAAAGCCCGGCAGATGCAAGTTCTCCTCCTGCCCTTTGCATGTTTCTTTAGGACATCCCTGAAGGCTGCAGAACTGCTTTACAATTTTCAGAAGAGGACTTTTGGTAAGGTCTGGCTGAATAACGCCACGTTCACATCTCTTCACCGGCTCAGTGTGGCTGACCATGCGGCCAGGCTGATTCACTGACAGTCTCTGGGCTGGGAGTTAAACTTTAATACGAACCGGGGGAGAAGAACCCAGGCGTGACTCAGCCGCCCACGTCCTTCCCCCTCTCCTCCCCGCTGGTGAGGGCAGCGCAGCAGGACGGGGAGCAGGGACGTGGCAGTAAGAACCTGCGACCCGGGGGCTGGCCCAGCGATGGAGCCCAACGACCCACAGGGGAAAAGAGTCGCTATTGTCGGTGGTGGTCTGGTAGGAAGCACGATTTGGCTGCTGCGTGATTGCGTTTGCCAGGGAGCCAGGGCTGTGAAAGTGTTGCTTGGATGTGGGGTGAATGTGTCTCTCAAAGTCGTTCCTCCTTCAGGTGGTGGGGTGTTACGGAGGAGTTGGTCGAGTTCCCACGAGGCTTGTTTGAGCAGCTGGGACTTTGTGGGAAGGGAACGGCTCTTTCCTTTGAGGGAAAGCTTTGCTGACGAGCTAGCCCAGAGATGCAACACATGTCTGTGGTGGGCACTTGCCTTGAACAGCGTGTGCAAATCCTGCTGCCAAGAGTCGTTTTCTCAGAGGAAGGGGTTTGGGAGGTGGAGCAATGGTGCCCAGGTACACTAAATACCTCTTGGGCTGCCAGACCCTCCTGCCCTTTGGCTGTTTCTGGCTTTAACCAAGTCACTAACGTGAAGTGCTTTGTGGGGACTGAGACATGGTGAACGCTAGGCTAAGAAGAAATGCTTCCTCTGCCCACTCGAATTTGGGAATGCTGCTCGCAGAGTGATCTGGCTCTAAAGGACAGCAGGGAGCATCACAGCACCTAAATCAATCTCTCTTCTGACCTTTTGGCCGTTAGCTTCTTGGTCCCTGTGCTGCTGGAAAGGAGCGATGACATATGAGTCTGTAGTTCTGACAGCAATTAATGATGGAAATTAAACAAGAAAAAGACAGCCAACCATTTAAATAACAAGCAAGACATATGTGTGCTGTCCTTTTCAAGGTAACGCCTTGCTTCCGCACAGGTTGAGCTTCCCCTGTTGTGTTCCCAAGCAAGTGCTGCAGCATTCCTGGATTCTGTCGAGGAAGATGAATACAGTGCAGAGAGGAGCAGGGAGCTCCTGCTGTCTCTGGCTGAAGGGGTCACTTAGCCCTGCCGCAATTAGTCGCGGCATCTAAACAAGCCCTGAGCTTGGTGTGGTTTATACGACGAGTTTTGATGGGTGATACTTGGAGGTTCTGCAGGAACATCAAGGCTGCCAGAGGACTTCTCTCCAGGAAGATGTTCTGAGGTCTTGCTGAACAGTTCTTGGTGAAAGAGTCTCGCTGTATACACTGAGCTGCATCCCCTGGCTGCTGCTGTCCCTTGAGGCATCTCACAGTGATGTGTGGTATAGCTGCTAGTGAAACGCTTCACCCACCATTCCTGGTCCTTCTCTTGTAGGTGGGTGCACTGAATGCCTGTTTCTTTGCTAGACGAGGTTTCCACGTTGACGTTTATGAAGCCAGAGAAGGTAAGTTCAGCCTGATTATTACTGCTTTGCCAATATGTTTCTGTCCCTTTATGGATAACAGTCCTTGAAGAAGCGAAAGAGAAACTATGTGAACTCACTGAAACTGCAGAAAGAAAATGAAATCTGCAGGTGTGGCCCTTTGGGGATATTCTTTTCACTTTCCCTTTTAGCTCCTGTGGGAGGAGCATTTATTTGAAATACGCCGTATTGTGTGGAGGCAACCCAGCTTTCAGCTAGTAAAATGATGCCCTTTTTGATGTTCTTGGCTTAAATATGGACTCAACCTTTGAAAACTGGTCTCTGCACGAAGAGTTACAGCACAGTTCTGTTGAACCAGGCTGGGTCAGAAGTTTGGAAGCAGCGGCTGTTAATGCTGCAGCATCTCTGTTAGGGTTACAAGCATCGACTTGACGCGTAACCACGGCCATCGGTGGTGAGGAGGGCTGGTGGCGAGAGGGGCAGGAAGAGAGATGGAGCTCTGCAGGGCACCTCAACAGAGGAAAGAGGATTCAGAGCCCAGGTGCTGGCTGAAAGGCAGCGAAATAGTTCTCTGGTGTCTATCAGCTGGCAGATAAATAAAACCTGGGCAGAGATGGCAAGCAGATAAACATGACATCACAGAAGGCGAAGCTCAACTCAAACATGCAACGAAGGGAGGGAGAAGCCCCGTCTGACACCTCATCTCTGTGGTAACTGTTGCTCGGGCGAATGTCGGGACGGGCAGTTCTGCTGCACGGCGCTGCGTTCCTGCTGCAGAAACGGTCGTTCCCAGCAGCCAGCCCTGAAGGATGCCAGCAGGCTGCAGGCCCCGAGCAACAGCAAACGACTTTTCACCGTTGGGTTTTGGTGTTTTTTTTGTGGGATGTTGTATATAGTTCGGCAGAGAGGAATCAGATGAAATTCGCCGAGGGCCAGTGTGGGGTCCTGCACCCAGGGAGGAACAGCCCCAGCACCAGGACAGGTGGGGGGTGACCTGCTGGGGAGCAGCACTGCAGAGAAGGATCTGGGAGTCCTGGTGGGCGCCAGGCTCTCCACGCCCAGCAGTACCCTCGTGGACAAGAAAGCCAGTGGTGTCCTGGGGGGGCACTGAGAAGAGCATGGCCAACAGGTCAAGGGAGGTTCTCCTGCCCCTCTGCTCTGCCCTGCTGAGGCCACAGCTGGAGTTCTGTGTCCAGTGCTGGGCTCCCCAGTCCCAGACAGACTGGGAACTACTGGAGAGAGCCCAGCGGAGGGCTGTAAGGATGATGAGGGGCCTGGAGCATCTCTGGTCTGAGGAAAGGCTCAGGGAGCTGGGGCTGTTGAGGCTGGAGAAGAGGAGCCTGAGAGGGGATCTGATCAATGCTGATCAATATCTCCACAGGGGTGTCCAGAGGAAGGGGCCAGACTCTGCCCAGTGGTGCCCAGGGACAGGCCAAGGGGCACTGGGCACAAACTGGGACATGGGAAGTTCCACCTGAGCATGAGGAGAAACTTCTTCCCTCTGCGGGTGCCAGAGCCCTGGGCCAGGCTGCCCAGAGAGGGTGTGGGGTCTGCTTCTCTGGAGAGATCCCAGCCCGGCCTGGACGCCACTCTGTGCACCCTGCTGGGGGTGACCCTGCTCTGGGGGGGGTTGGGCTGGGTGATCTCCAGAGGGCCCTGCCCACCCCCACCAGTCTGGGGTTCTGTGAATACACTAGAAGTTTCACAAGTTCTAAAAGCCTCGGGTTGCTCTTACTTACCTTCTGAGTCAGATGGATTTTACCATTCTGCTCCAGTTTTTTGCCCATTTCTTGTGCTGAGATGCAATGCTGAAAGCTACTGGGATGAGGCCCTGCCATATGCACTGGTGGGACAGTCTGGGAAGCCTGAGTGAGCCCATCCAGAGGAGGAACAGGCCAGCACGGGGACATGTCCATCTGAACAGTGATGGAGAAGGTGAAAGCAGTCTGTGGGTCTCAGCAGAAGCTCCCAGGCATTTATCACTCACCTCTCTCCACTTAGAGGGGAAATGGCTCTTGGTGATAACGAGCCCTTGGGCACTGTGCGGAGCCAGCAGAGCAAGGTTCCCTTTGCAGCACTTGGCTGCAGATGCTTCTTCCAAGCTAGAGGCGGCATGGAGGAAGCGGCCCTCGAAGCTGCTCAGCTGCCTTCCCGACAGCTGAACCTGATACCTCCCCTCTGTGCGGCGGAGTGGGGGGGACGGGGAGTCCCCACTGCCCCGATGGCTGTGGCTGTGGGGATTTCGGGAGATGCCGCCCGCACCAGGCTGTGGTACCGCCATCTCATAACCAACCACTCTTTCCCCACAGATATCCGGGTGGCCAGCTTTGCCCGTGGCAGGAGCATTAACTTGGCCCTGTCCCACAGAGGACGCCAAGCCCTCCAAGCCGTGGGGTTGGAAAAGCAGGTACCCTGGCAGCTCCTGTCGGTGGTGGGGTCTCTGTGGTTAAAGTGCTGTTGACTCCAGCTGGTGTTGGATGGGCTCTTTTCCGCTTCCCAAGCACACAGGGGCCACCTCTGCTTTCCTCAGGGTGGAGGTAGACCTCTCCCACTCCATGCCTGCAGCCTGGCTCTCCAAGGCTTCATGGCACAGCTGCCCATGGAGATCTCCCCCAGCCTGGGAGCAGCACCCAACCCCGGGCAGCTGGGCTCTGCTCGTGGCAGAGGGTGCTTCCCCAGGAGACACCGCCTTCCGATGTTCACCTCCCTGCCATGCTCTCCTCCCTCCTGAAGGGTGAGGGAAAATGGGGCAGGAGTAGGTGGACTCCCAAAAGAAGTGGAGTTCCAGCAGGATGTGATAAAGGGGGCTGGGTTCCTCACTGACATGCCCAGATTTGTATTTTCTCTCCAAACCTTGAGCTCTGGGCAGATCCCTGAGACCCATACCTGCTGACTTCTTCACAGCACACCTGACTCAGAGCCCCGCACTCCTCTGCAGGGTGCTCACCACTGTTTAACATCCAGCTCTTGGCAGCGGGGGGATCTCTTGGCCTCTGGCTCCTGCAGAGAAGGAGCCCAGGCTTCAACAGGTTGTATCCCAGCACCAGGATGTACTCTGGCTGTCATCCTGCCCTGGCCAGCACCCGGGGCTTTTCATGTCCCTTCTATCACGAAATATTTTTGCACTGATTTTTATGAGAACGAGCTTGTAGGTAATCTCAGAAAGATGTGGTGACTTGGCGTTGACAGCCCTGTAGAATTTTCCCCGGTAACTTGGACAACCACAGGAAAATGCACGGGCAGGAAGCGTCCCATCCTGCCTGGAGCGCAGTGCGCAGGGGGATGGCGCTCGGCGGCTTGTGCCCTGCCCCTCAGTTTTGACCAGAGGCTGGGTTACGTTCCTTTGCGTTTCAGATTGTGTCCAAAGGCATTCCCATGCGGGCAAGGAGGATACATACGCCATCAGGGAAGAAGTACTCTATCCCCTATGGGAAGAAGAACCAGGTACTGGGGTTGTGCTGCCGCTCCGAGATGGTTTGCAGAGCACGGGGGGTCTGTGGCAGCGTTTGTAGCTCCGTGTGATGGGCAGCCTGGGGCTGGCGCTCTGAGAAAGGGTGCTGTGAGCGGGAAGGGGTGCGTGGCCCCCTGGGCTCGGGGGGGCTGTTTGGAGGGGCCGCTGTCCCTCGCCTGGCCATGCAGAGCGTCCTCCAGCCACAGCTCCTGACCCCGTGTTTGTTTGCCTTGCAGTGCATTCTCTCTGTGGACAGAGCAAACCTAAACAGAGAGCTGCTAACCGGTAGGTTGCCAGTTCTGTTTGCAGACGCGCTTACACCCTGTTCGCCGATGGTTTCAGAGTTTGCCCCATGACCAGGAGACTTTGGCCCCTGTCTCTTTTCGCCCGTGATTTCTGCATAACCCGGCCCTTGGGAAGTGCGAACGCGAGCGAGCTGTGTTTGTGGGAAGCAGATCTGCGCTGTTTCCCTGCTGCTTGTCTGGCACAAAAGGGTGTCCAAACAAATCCCCCCCGAGGTCTTTCTCATGGGCCGAAATCCCGCTGAGCGGCTCTCCCTCCTTCGCCCTCGAGCGGGGGCTGCCTTGGGTCCCCGGCTCCTGGCACCGGGGTCTGCTCCCAGAACTTCCCCAGCCAAAGCCGGAGATACCCCCTCACCTCACCATGTGTCGTGGCGTTTCCCACAGCCCCTGATTGTACAGAGACATCGAAATCGGAGCAAAGCGTGTAATCAGGCCAGGCCGAATTTCCCTCTGACTACAGATGCTGCACCCCACCCTGAGACACAGAGCGGTGGTGGTGGAAGCAGATCAGTGACTCATGTCATCGTGGGGCAGAGAGAAATCTCTGCAGGATTCCTTGTGCTTTTTAAATAGTTTGTCAGCAGAGCTGACCAGCCGCAGCCCTGGTGTGCCCTGCCCGCCGGCCGTCGCTCAACACGGCCATCTTACGTTCTGCGGTGGCAGAAACCTCTGTAACGCTGGGGTCCCTCGCAAATATTTTTGGGGTCACAGTACAAGTTTCTACATTGAGTTGTCCTTTCCTTTCACAGCTGCTGAGAAGTACTCCAACACTAAACTGTTCTTCGGACACAAGCTGCTGGGGTGCAACGCAGAGTCGGGGACGTTGACCATAAAAAGGTGATCTCTGCGCAAGCCTGGGGTCAGGTGCTGTTGTTCGCTTATTCTCTGCTTAATCATTCGTAAAATCGCAAACAGTTGAGCAATCTCAGTTTGAAACTACCGTGTTATTCCTGAGTGGGCAGAACTTGGTGTCAGCTTTGGAAAGGAGAGACACTGGAGGCTGAAGAAAGATCTGAGTGACTCCCCAGCCCGCCGCAGCCTGGCAGTGGGCGCTGGCTCGCTGACCTGTGCAGGGAACAACGTGCAGGTCTCTGTAGGGCTGGTTGTCAGGGACGGATTGCTCATCAGGGAGGGCAGCTGACGACCTTGTGCTAACAGTCATGCCTCCCCCATCCACCTGGGAATGCAGGCTCCACCAAACAGCAGCATTATCCCAACAGTGCCTGTTCATGGGTCCATCTGGCAGAGTTATACTTTTGATGACCTACAGGACAAACGTTTATCCTAACACGGAGCTTCCCAGTCAGGGAAAGCCAATCTTCCCTCGCCCTAGAAAATTAATAATGCTGGAGGTGATGCCGGCATTTTGCAAAAGTGGTGCTGAGCTGGCCCAGAGTTATGGCAGGATTGATCCACGGGACTCTCTCGCTTTCAGATTTGACCAGCAACCCTTGGAAGTCACCTACGACCTCATCGTGGGATGCGATGGAGCCTTCTCAACAGTCAGAAAGCAGTTCATGAGGCAAACGCGCTTTAACTACAGTCATGAGTACATTCCTCATGGCTATATGGAGCTGACCATCCCTCCCAAGGATGGAGATGTAAGTGTGCCTGTCCCGGGGGCTGCTACCACCTTTGCAGGTGGGACACCCTGCTCCCAGTCTCGTGGTGGCTCTGCTACAGCAGCTCTAGAGAAACTAATTTCTCACCTGGGGCTCAGCCAAGGGATTAAAACTTTCCTAGGAGAAGGCAGGCATCTCTTCCAGTGGTGGGGCCCAGGTCCCCATACCTGGCTGCAAAAATCCTACAGAGCCTGCCCAGGGCAATGGGGTTAACTCTGGCTCTGAGAGGCCCTGGGGATATGGGAACAGGTCTCTGGGGACATCAGCAATCGCAGACCAGCACACTTTTCCTCATCTTTCCTACCCTTTCCTCTTGCCCTTGCTCTGTGCCACCATGAAGCATCAGGTACCAAAAAGGGGCCCTGTGGTCACTGTGCCTTCGTGTGGTACGAAGGATGGGAACTGGTGTGCTGGTGTGGAGGGGAACCGGAGGCTGGGCTGGGGAAACTGAGGAGGGCAGGGCAGGGACACAAGGTGATTTTCCTTCTCTTTCAGTTTGCCATGGAACCAAACTACCTCCATATCTGGCCAAGAAACACCTTCATGATGATTGCACTGCCCAACATGGTGATAACCCATGGACACGCTCCCTCGGGATATGGGATAGAGCTTGTGGGGGTGGGCTGGCTGTGGTGGCAGGCACATGGCAGGGGCTGGGAGGGCCGACAAGGTGCCAGGAGGGACCCCCAGCCTGTGCCAGGCATCCCACAGCCTGGGGGTGGTGCAGGGCAGGACCCCCGGAGCCGGCCCTGCCTCACAGCGCTGAGCAGGTACCCGTGCCACCTCTCTGCCCGCGCATCCGAGCCCACCTGAGCGCCCCAAAAAACAGCTCTCTGCAGCTGGGTGTTGTAAACTGGATGTGGCAGTACAGGGCAGCGTGCCAGGCAGATCACACACTGCCTGTTTCTGCCTGCCCCCTGCCTGTGCAAGCCCACCGTGGGAAACAGGGTGGCTGTGCGCCCGTCCCCGCTGCGCAGGCGGTCGCTGCCATTGCCGAGTGGTGATGTGGGCACTGAGCTGCTGCTGCAGGGCCAGATGCTCGCTGTGGCCTCTGGGCTTCTTTCTGACCTTCCTCCCTGGCTGCAGGACAAGTCCTTCACCTGCACGCTCTTCATGCCCTTTGAGGAATTTGAGAAGCTCACGACGGGCGAGCAAGTGCTGGGTTTTTTCCAGACCTACTTCCCAGACGCCATTCCCCTCATCGGAGAGTAAGTGTTCCCGTCCCCCCCTTCTCGCCCATCAGCGCAGCACTGTGCAGCCAGGGGACGCATCCCCACCCAGCCTCGGGCTCCGCTGAAGCTGGTGGGCTGAGGGGTTGCGAACGCTGTGGAGTGGATCCCCATGGCCTGTAGGTCTGAAGGAGGGGGGACTGAACAGACCGAGGTCCACATTGCATCTGTGCTGGAACAGCAGGCTCACCAGCAGGACGCAGCCCCATCCCACGGCAGTTTCTGAGAGAGTCGCACTGAAGCACCACTCTGTCCCTTGGAGACGCAGCCCAGGCCCCGCCGCTGCGGGGCAACTAGCAGATCACCTCCTGCTGCTTTTGTGTTGCCACTAAAGGCTTTGAACTCCAGGGGTAGATTAGCTGTTCACGGGCTGTGTGGTTTTGACGTTAGAGGGGGGGCAAGCAAAATGGCCCTGCTAGAGCGGAGGTAGGGGTTGCGCACCAAAACCGGCAGCATGGAGGCAGTCCTGCCGCTCACGCAGCCGAGTTGCGCAAATGCTGAGAGTTTAGCTAACAGACAGAAAAGCTGGGCTTGGCAAAAAAGACACCCCAGCCCACCGTGCTGACTGGACAAAGTCTGGCGCTTATCGATGGTACGGCTGAAACAAGTACCAGGGCTGCGAGGTACGGGAGCGGGCGGCTCCCAGCGGTGTGCTGCTCCCCGGGCAGTGGGGACCCTCTCGCTGCTGGGCCAATGGCACAAGGGCAGCAGCGTGGCACTGGAGTGTCCTGCTTGGCCTGGGGGGCCCTGGTGGCAGGGGGGACCGGGACCAGCCTTTCCAGCACACATCCTGATGGCTGTGGCTCTGGTCATGCCCTCATTTTCCTGCAGAGAGGGAAGCTCCCCAGCCGGTGGGAGCTCCAAAACACCCTATTAATGCTTCTGCTTTGCAACCTAATTATCTATTATGGGCTTTTTTTTGGCTGATAGGAAGGGTCTCAGCTGTGTTAGGCAGTCTCACTTCCTCTTATGACACTCTTACTCATGGTCAAGTTGTGCGCAGAGCTTAAAACCTGCAGGTAAAATGTTTGGTCCGTGGGGGGAAGTTAATGAAACAGGGTTTCTGGCTTCCACTTTTTCCCCAGCACAAATATCCTAGTCAACAGGCTTGGGTTTTGCATCCCAGCGCTGACAGTGCCCATGGCCTTGGCTTCATGGGCTTGGACATAGCATGACTTGCTCTTCTTTTCTCTTGTGGTCCCACAAGTGAAGTATCTGTTGTTTTGCCTGAAGGCGAGAGCTGAAGCACGATTACTTTTTGCTGCCAGCCCAGGCCATGATATCTGTGAAGTGCTCCTCCTACCACCTCGCTTCCCGGTGCGTGCTGATGGGAGATGCTGCACACGCTGTTGTGCCCTTCTACGGACAGGGCATGAATGCAGTAAGTTTGTGGGCCTTGTCCGTTGGGGCCCTGCTCTTTTCCCTCAGAAATTCCTGGTTTCACAGTGTAGCTCCATAGAGTTCATGGTCTGGCCTGTCTCACAGTTCGATGTCCTCTGCATTGGCAGGTCTGAGCTCCCCTTGGGCACTTGGTTGCTACTGGGACCTGGTGTACCCGGGGAGGAGAGGGGACGGGGCAGTGGTGGCCCCTTCCTGTGGGGCAGAGGACTGCGTGGGAGGGGGTTCCAGCAGGGCACCCCCAGGCTGCCGGGAAAGGCAAACCCCTGGGTTTCTCTGCAAGACCCCTGGCAGTAAGGGGTAAGGGTAAGGCCTGGGGTAAGACTTCTGCTCTGAAGCTGTGGTCAGTAGGCTGCTGCATGTGCGAACAGCTACCCTAGCTAAGCACCTGTGAGACCGCTTCTTGTAAACATGTGGTTCCTTCTGCCTATTTACCCTCTAATTTTGCTCCCAGGGCTTTGAGGATTGTCTGGTCTTTGATGAATTAATGGACCAGTTCCACAATGACCTTGGTGAGTGAGGTGGCCGGGGAGGACATTTTGCAAAGGAGGATTCCTCTGCAGCTGAAGGCAGCTGGATGCCTTGCTGGGGAGCTGCCCATGAGCGACCACTTTCTTCTCCCAGGTGCCTGCCTCCCTGAGTTCTCCAGGCTGAGGGTGCCAGATGACCACGCCATCTCGGATTTAGCCATGTACAACTACGTAGAGGTAGGCGAGCCAGACAGACTTGTGGTCCCCTGCGCCGTGCACATGGTGGCACTCCGTGAGGACACACACAGCGGGCAGGGTCTCTGGCGTGGCTCTGGCTGGGCTCTCACCCAGCAGACTTTAGCCTAGGAGCCCCTCGGGAATGCCACTGGGGCTGGAGGCTCTGCTCCCAGTGGCGACCCCCGGGGCAGGCAGCGGGATTGCTGGCAAAAGAGGGGGCAGCTCTGCCGGGAAGCCCTGCAAAGGCGTGATGGTTTCTCCATCGCAGATGCGTGAGCACGTGAATTCAACGTGGTTCATTTTCCAGAAGCATGTAGACAACTTCCTCCACACCCTCATGCCTTCCACCATCGTTCCGCTGTACACCATGGTAAGGCCAACACCTCGGTCCCCACTGCCTGAGCAACTGTGAGCTCCTCCTGCCTGGCTTTGAGGTGGTGACCTTCTCCTGCAACCCTCCCAGGTGACCTTCACCAGAATTCCCTACCATGAGGCACTTCAGCGCTGGAAATGGCAGAAAAAGGTTGGTCAGCAGTAGTGCCCGTCCTCCCTGTGCCACGAGCCTCGTGAACATCCTGCATGCCAGCGCTGCTCAGCTGCAGGGGGGGAGCTTTGGTGGTGGGATACTGCCATGTGGGCACAGGTATGAAGACTTCGCTTGGTGCCGCAGGGTAGGAGCAACCCTCTGATGTTGCTGGTGTTTCTCTTTGCTCTTGCAGATAATTAGTCGAGGGCTCTTTGTCATGGGGGCAGCAGGACTGGGTGGCATCTACCTGCTCATAAAGCGTCTGGCACGGGATTCGGACTTCTGCATGGAAAACTTGTGGGGCTGGTCCCATTATCTGAAGAGTTCTGGAAATTTTCCCTTCGGAAAACAAGTGGCTTAAATGTAAGGGGAGCTTCTGGTAATAAAAGTGAGGGCATGGGCTGTTGGCTCAGCTGGGTGGTGATGTTTCTCTTGGGATGTGGTCTGGCAGCTCCTGCCTCCTACCCCCTCGGGAGCAGTGGTGGTCCTTCTCCCCAGGCGAGAGGAGCCCGTGGGGACACAGGGTGCTCAGAGAGCCTCTGCAGGGGCCTTGTCTGGAGCGGTGTGGTGTCTCATGGGCTGGGTGTGGGTTTTGTGCGCAGTGATGGGGGCAGCGTGTGGCCTCCCAGGCAGCAGGACGGCCACCTGAGCTGGTCGGGGTGTCCCAGCCTGTACTGCTGGCTCCTACTCTTTCCAAAATCAACATCTTGACTTGAAAATCAGCTGCTTCCTCCCTGCCCCGAGTCAAAGAAAATATGGTTCAGTTACTTTTAGTAGAAATGAAACAACCTGAAGAAAAGGATGTCCCAGGGCAGTGCTTGAAGCCTGCAGAAAGGGCTGCTCCACACCTGGCTGAGAAGTATTTCTGACTTTTGCAAGCAGGTCTCCACAGAGGGACTGCCAAGCCCTTGGGCTAAAGCGAGACCAAGGATCCTCCTAGCTCGCTGTTTTACTTCTGTCTAACACAATTACTGGTCATATTTCTCTTTGAAAAAGTCTGGATCTCTCACGGATTGTCTCTAATCGTCCTCCAAAGCATCTATGTGGTTGCACCCGTACTGCACACACTACTCCAACAGCAGGACCTGCAGCTGCTGGCAGGGGAGATAGAGTCTCTTCATGTTCCAGTTACACGAGCCTCTGCCTGGGTCCCTGGCAATGGGCGCTGCGCCCAAGGCCAGAGCCTGAACGGGTGCCTTGGGTGCCTCTGCAGCCAGGCGCAGGGTGTGCGGGACCTACTCATGAGTTGGTCTCGATGATCCTTATGGGTCCCTTCCAACTTGGCATATTCTATGATTCTCCTCTGAGCCAGGGGCCCGTGAGCCAAAACTCACCGCAGGCTGGGGTGGTACCTGGGGGGAGTATCAGACACACTGTCCTTCTTCTTACCTTGTCCTCGACCCTCACAGTCACTTTTAAGAACAACAAAATGGCCCAAATTAACCCTGATCTGATGTGGTACAGCCACTCTTGTTTTAAGTCCCAGGCTGCCAGGAAGGGCAACCGTGCCCTGGGGGCACCAAGCCCGGCATTGCCAGCTGGGTCAGGGACGGGATGGTCCCACCCTGCCCTGCGCTGGGGCGGCCTCACCTCCAGTGCTGGGGGCAGGTTTGGGCGCCACAGCACAANCGAGGGGGAGCCAAGGGGCAGGCGCTGATCTCCTCCCTCTGGTGCACAGCGACAGAACCCCAGGGAATGGCCTGGAGCTGCCCCAGGGGAGGGTTAGGGTGGAGATCAGGAGAAGGTTCTTCCCCCAGAGGGTGGTGGGGCCCTGGCACAGGCTCCCCAGGGCAGTGGTCACCGCCCCGAGCTGGGCTGAGTTCAAGCAGTGTCTGGCCAACGCTCTCAGTCATCTGCTGTGATGGGGCTGGGCCTGTGTGGGGCCGGGGATTGGGCTGGTGGGCCTGGGGGGGCCCTGCCAGCTCGGGAGGTTCTGTGGTTCTGTGATTCTGCGTATATGATTCTTATGTACATCAGCCAGCAGATGGGTGGGGACAAAACTGGTTTGCATCATTTAGTGAGTCGTTTCTGGCCCGCAGATTCAGGATGTAGATGGTAAATACGTGTACAATAGTTTGTTCCTCTGGACCGCATCTTCCCCGGGCGCTGTGCCTATGGGAGATGCTGGCAGCAGTGACAGGATTTTGCTGTAGTTTCCCTGACAAACACTTCAGCTCCTGCTCTTGCACCTGATTCTTAGCAGGACAGCTGTGTTTATATAATAATTTTTATTAACGTTAAACCTCTTCAGAGAGCAAATGAGGGTGTGACACAATACAACTATACGCAACTTATTCCCAAACTTAAAGCAAATACAGAATTGTACCGCTGCTTCACAGGAAAGACCCCATGATGTAGAAGCAATTAGCCGCTGTGCATGGCTTGGCAAAGCGCTGGGCTGGAGGTGCGCCGGGCACTGCCAGGGCTTTTGCACGCCCAGCCCTTCGCGCGTCTGATCTGCTCGCAGAGCAGGGGAAGGATCTCACCCTGGGGGCGGTGGAAGAAGGTGTGGCTGAGCTCTGAGCTGCAGGCAATGTTTCACGTGCTTGGTGCTGATGTTTCACAATTTAAGTGGTTGCTCCCTTGCCTCCTCCTCATGCAGAGGGCTCAAGGCCTGGCAGAGGGGAGCCGAGCTTGCAGGAGCCAAAGCAGAACCTTGCCTGAGGTAGATGTGAGCGGGGAGCGATGCCAGGAAGCAGCCGATGATTTGGAAAAGCGATTCAGTGCATGTTCCCCGGCTGCTCTTCATCTCCGGGCACAGCTGCTCACCAGCCCTCAGCTCTCACTGCGACACCCAGAGCAGACCGCCAGCCTGGAGGACCCTCCATGTCCAACTCAGCAGCAAGTGCTTTAGAAACCAGTGCAAACATTGTGCTGGAGACCAGTGCAGCAGGGGAAGGCACGGAACACCCTGCAAGCAGATCCTGGCAGAGCAGAAGGGAAACGGCAGTTTTGAAATCCCAGCTGCAGATCAAAGCGGGAAGCACTCGGTGCACTCAGCTGGTTTTGGGGCTCGGCGTCCGAGACTCCTGCAGAGGGCAAAGTTAGCATCAAGAGCCACGGCAGTCAGTAACCGGTGCAGGAGCCGTTGCGTGTGCCCACTGGTGAGACCTGCTCTGTGGCCCCATCCACAGCAAAGCTGTGTCTGTTCCCTTCTCCCAGCATCGCTGACCCAACCGTCGCGTGAGGAGACTGGCACGGTGCAGCCTCATGTGCTGGTGGCCTCTTGGAAGAAGGGAACAAACCAACAGGCTAAAGAAGAGGAGGTGGGAGCCTTAGTTTAAGATTTCCTTATCTTTTTGTTCCTTTATTTAACAGTGGGTCCGAGCGCTGCCGGGCGTTCATTGTTCATTGAACCTGGGGTTCACGACTGTGGTGGTGGCACTCTTGAAGAGAGGGTTATCGGCCTGGAGGGAGAGAGGTGAGAGGCCCACGATGTTGTGCTGCACCCGATTTTCAGCGGAGCATTACCCAGCCCACCCCTCCCAATGTCCACGGTGCAGACAGTGTTGGCAGAAGGGCCCATTGGCTGCTTTAGCCCCCTGCGAAATCTGGAAACCAGCCAGTGGGGAGGGCTGAGGTCTGCCACGGCTGCCTCTGGAGAGGATGTCCCCTCCACGTGTCCCCACCACATGTATGTCAGCGTCCCAGCACACCCCACCGCTGCGGGCAGGCTCTCTTACGTCATTCCACTTGGCCTTGGACTTCTCCTTCTCAAACCGGCGGTATTCCCGGCGGTCAAACAGCTCCGTCAAGAGCCGCCAGATCAGCAGGAGCACCAGGCCAATGAGGGCCACGCCAGCAATGGTGCTGCCCACGATCAGCGCGACGTTGGGAGGCTTTGGGCATTCTGTGGGGCAGACAGACAGTGCCCGGCGAGGCGGTGAGGCCACCAGGCTCTGCAGCCTGCCTGCAGAGGGGCAGGAGGAGCAGGACTGGGGTACCTTTTTCAGGATCAAAGGTGATGCTGTACATCTCCTCGCCATCCTCCTGGACCATGCGGAAGGAGATCCAGCAGTTCTGGGAGTCCTTCTCCCTGCACTGCTTGCTCACCCCTGTCAACTCCGTGGCGACCTGGATGTTGGGGCAGGCCTGGGAGCAGTTCTTCTGGAAAGGGCCGCTCAGGAAGGCCTTGCACTCCACACAGGAACTGCAAAACAAGTGGCCACAGCTCACCTCTGCAGGGACAGAGCCCTCTCGCCTGGCTTTGGCCGCAAGCGCAGGCAGGGCTTGCCTGCACCCACCTGGGAGGTGGGGGGGATCCCCGCCTTCCCCCCGCCCCCGCCATCCCTGCGCGCATCACTCACACGTAGCTGCCGCAGGGCGAGGGGCAGCCGGGGCACTCCTGGCAGAAGGGCGGCTGGTATCCCCCCCGGCACTGGCAGCGGTTGCAGTGGCAGGTCCCGCGGTGGCTGCACTCGTTGCCGCGGATGTTCAGGCAGCCGTCTGTCGACTTCCTGCACTGGCAGGCGCTGCCCTGGTACTCGGGCGTGCACTTGCACTCCCCGCAGTCACACTTCCCACGCTCTGCGGAGAAAGGTCTTTTGGTCCGGGATCCTACAGAGACCCAGGTCGCCCTCCCTCTGCCCATGCATGGAGAGCATCACCCACCCCGTGCTCTCCTTGCCACCCTCCATGGGTTGAGGCGGTCCTGCAGGCTGCCGTGGTGGGACCCAGGACCCCCAAACCCAGCCACCAGGGTTTGGGCAGGAAAAGGCAGCGCCACCCTGGGCATTTAACCTCTCTAAACAGCGCCCGGGTGGAAAACCCGTCACATAGATGCATCACCTTTGCCGCCGCAGGGGAAACCGTTGTGAAACTCGCAGTTCACGTTGTCGCACTCGCAGAAGGTGCCATAGATCTGCTTGTCGGGCACGTCGCTGGCGTGGCAGATGCACTGCCCGCACACACAGTCCCCCAGCCCCGAGCAGATGACCGAGCTGTTGTCCTTCCGGCAGCTGCCCTCCAGCTCCTTGCTGGTCTTGCCTTTGGTTTCGCACTCGCAGTTCTTCCCCGTGTAGCCCGAATTGCAGCTGCCATCAAAGGAGAGGAGCGAGCCTGGGTCAGCTGCCACAAGAAATGCCGTGGGGCACGTGCGGGGCCCAGATCTCCACCAAAGGGGAGTAAACCTGGGACAGCCTCGCCCAAACCCAACCGTGGCGCGTTGGTGCTAACTTCGTGCTGGAGCAGGGTGGCTGATCAGGCAGAAACCTCACCAACGCAGCTCTCCCCGCTGGTTGCATTTACAACACCAAACGGTTGCACAGAAACTGTTGTTATATTTATAATTTCCAAACCCTTCTAAGGAGATCGGAGTGTTTCCTGAGGAAACCCAGGCTTTTCCTCCCCCTGTCACCAAGGGGCCGTGAAGCACTTAAAGATCGGCATGAGCTACAGCCCTGAGGTGGGATTTTGAGAGATTTCTACAGAAATCTGTGTCTGCTCAATGGGTGGGTTGGTGGATGGTTGGNCTCCACCAACAGAAGAAAGCTCATTGCGTCCCCTGCCTCCATAAACCTAAACCACCCCTCTGAAGAAGAAAATTGGCACAAAGCTGCAGAGCCAGGCCATGACTGGTCACCATGCACACCCCTCTGCAGAGCCCTCACCCAGCCCCACCCTCTCCAGGCACAGAGGTGCTTGGAGGAACCCAGCGCACCACGCAGATGCCCTCAGCTTGGCCCAACAGCCCTCTCCCAGCAGCTCCCCAGCTCTGGCAGCATCTGAAAGATTGTTTCGGGGGGTCAGCACGTACCTGCAGATCCCACAGACGATGCTGCCTTTCCCACTGCAGGCAGCTGGGTTGGGTTCCTCATTGCAGTTGCAGTTGCAGTTGCTCTCCAGGTGGACAGTGAGGGTGTCTGTGAAGCCCAGCGGCCGGATGGTGAAGGACTGCTTTTTGATGCACTCCTTGGCTGTGATCTTCACTTTGAAGGTGACCTAGAAAGTGCAGAGTGAGAAAGGAAATGGCCAAAGGCCATCAGGCAGCTTCAGCAGTTAGAGGATGGTATCAGTCCGAGGTTGAGCATGTCCAGCACAATCACGCATCATTTTGGATGCTCTTGGCATTAAACTCATGTAAACAGAAAGCCTGAAACGGTTGGGTTCCTGCCGTTAAACTGGATGGGCATCAGGAACCTTGTGAGCTGCGGGGCATTCCCAGTATGGGGGAACGTACCTCATCGTTGATCTTGACGTTGTCGCACTGTCCTCTTGCTTCATCCAAGACGGCCTTCCCCTTACCACATATGGAGTCATATTTGACATCCAGGACGTCTGGCAGGGTGCCATGGTCCAGGATGATCCGTGAGGAGAGGTTCTGTGGGGGAATGATGGAGGAAGTGCCATCAGTCCACGAGGAGACCAAAGCAAGGTGTGTGGGATGCAGGTCAGGACCTCCCCCCAGGTGAGGGGGCAGGGAGCACAGCAGGCTGGGTTCTCAGCTGCCTGGGGTGGTTCTGGAAGGGCAGGTGATAGCACTGGTGAGGTGGGAACCTCTTGCTTGCTGTGGGCAGAGCGACTCAGCATGTCCTGTCCTCAAAGCCCTGGTCCCAGCTGCTCTCTGACAGTGAGGACCCACAATGGGAACCTTTACCTCCTCTGAGCCTGGTGAGACAGGCGAAACACAGCCTCCTCCAGCACTTACGTTGTAGGCCACCTGGATGAGTTCAATGATGTTGCTGGAGTCCTCATTCAGCTCTCCCACTGCCGACTTTGGGATCAGCTCGCTGAGTTTCTGCCAACGTAGAGCAGAGGTAAGTGGTCTCCCCTGCGTGATGGTGGAGCAGGGGGCAGTGGCAGGAGGACATGCACAGCTGTTTCTGTCCTCCTGGGGAGGGACGGGGGGGCATCTGGACCATCTGCAGTCTCCTTACCTTGTAAACATCCACCATCTTACTGGTGACAGCAAAAATGGGCTGAATGTTGTTTTCAGCAAGTTTCTGGACGAGTTGGCCAACAGATGGGTAGTCCTGAGTGGGGAGAGGGATGCTGCAGTCAGCATGATCTCCCCCACCAGCAGAAGGTTGGACAGTTTGGTTTTCTCAGCTCAAATTATGGTCATTATGGTGACCTTGTGGTCTCATAAGAGGCTTTTTATATGACTTTTTTTTTTTCCCTGCCCCGGGGAGTGAGGCTGAGGGTGCAGAGCTGCCGAGCAGCCCCTGGGTACTTACAAACTCGTTGCTCTTTTTGTACATGTTGTCCTCCAAGTGGCACTTGCCATCGTTGGGCGTCAGGATGGCCCCGAGCTTGCCGTCGCCGGCAAAGTGGAAGCCATCATCGGTAGCATACACCAGCAAGCGGGTCACATTGCGCCATCCGATCAAGTCCTGCAAGTGGCACCGAGACCTGTCCCTGGACGGTGCCAGCAGCACGGGACGGCCCTCACCAAAGCACGGCAAGCCTGGTGTTGGCAATGGCGTGGGGCAGGGGGGGCAGCCAGGGTGGGTTGCAGGAGGTTGGGGTCAGGAAGCTGGGGTGAGATGCTCTCTCACCCCCCCAGAGCAACCTGTCCCTCTGCCGAATCAGGACTTACACATGATGGGCTTCCAGAGCCCATGTGGAGAGGGGCAGAGCCACCTCCTGAGGGATGGCGCGTGAGCGTGGGTTGCAGCCCTCGCGCCTGCGGGGCGGCAGGGGGATGGACGCAGGGGGGCGGGCGCAGGGACTCACCCCGCACACTGCTGCCTGCATCATGGCATCCAGCCCTCCCTCTGGGGCATCCAGGTTCCCTGAGATAAACTGCTTCCCCACTTCGCTCTCGAACTTCTTGGCATTGTCGGTCAGTGAGAGGATGTGCTTGAAGGCGAAGGGAGGCTGGCATTGCTTGTCCTTGTTGGGGCAGGGGTTCTGCAGCTTCTCAGGGTGCGTGTTCACGAAGGGCAGCACTGTCTTGTCCACGAAGGAGCCAAAGCCTAGGGCATCCAGGACCGCAGTGTCAGGGACAGGGACAGGCAGGGGCTGGCAGGCATCCCTGCGGCACAGGGCATGGACAACCTGCTGGTGCCCACGTATGTGTCCACGTCCCTTGCCCCGGCACGCTCTCCAGCCTGGCAGAGGATGGGTTACGCTGCCTGTGTCCCGCTCCAGCCCCATGGCTCTTCCCAGCAGCAAACCGCCGTGTGGGGGTCCCGTGCCAGACAGGCTCACCTATGCGGCGAGAAGGGGTGGTGCTCTCCAGCGCCCTGAGCAGCTCCCCTCCCAGCTTCTTCACCTTCTCCAGGTCATCCAGCATGGAGTAGGAGAGGTCCATGAGGTAGTAGAGATCAATGGGGTACCCCATGGCACGGCGAAACTTCACCTCGAACACAGCGGGCTGGCCTGCGGGATGGGAACACTGGGATCAGATGCCGTGCTGTGCCTCACGCCTTGCCCTGTTGCCCACCCCCCACCTCGGATGCTCCTCCGTTTCGGAAAGGGAAGAAGTGCGCGCTGTGAAGCGCCGCCACGTCCCAGCTGAGCCTGGGCGTTGGGGACACCGGGCTGACCATACCTATCCTCAGTTTCAGGTGCATCTCCTGGGGAGTCAGCTGTATGTCATTGCTCAAGGGACTGTCCTGTGTCCTTGTAATGATGTTGACTGGAAACTCAATCTCTTCGCGTGGGCATCCCTTCTGCTGCAGCTGCTGGATGGTGTCGCAGCGGATGGAGTCTGGCTCACCAGCTTTGGTGAAACTCTGCGTGTTGCAATGTCAGCAGGAAAAGATCAGAGGAGCAGGAGGTGAACAGGCTTGTTAGAAGATGACCTGGCTCCCAAACCAGGTCTCCAGGGTATTGATGGAGAAAGGAAGGTTGAAAGGCCCTGTCTGTCAGATCCCTCACAGCCCCATCCACCACGTAGGACGTGAAACACTCCCACGACAGCCTGCCCACTCCACCGTGGGCAGAGCCAGGCAGGCAGGCTGACCTGTGAGCTGACGGGCCGCTGGGGGCTGACAGCATGACAGCCTTCATGGACCTACCGGCTTCTTGCACCAGGCGCAGCCGGGACCGGACTGGATGCAGTCCTTGCACGTCCCCACCTTGATCTTGGGGCACTCCATGGCAAAGGCTGGAATGGAGAGGAGACAGAGTTGGTGAGGGAGGGATTTTGGGAGGCTGGTCTGCAGCGGCAGCAGCCATGGGGTGCTCTGACACCCAGCACCAGGCACCCACGCTGTCCTGAGCCCGCCCTGCCTATAAAACCACGCTGGGTCCTCACCTGCCTCACTGTCCCTCAGCTGGGCTGGTGCCAGTTGACTCCAGACCCCAGCAGTGCAGGATCTGGCCCTTGCACGCCTCTCAGCGCCATGTCCCCGCTGCTGATGGGCAGCATCTGGGTGCTCCTCTCACCACCCCCAATTTCACTGCCCACAGGAGGTGCCGGGGCGACGGCAGCAAGGAAAGGCAGGTCGGGCTCACCTGTCGTCACCAGCAGCAGCACCCAGGGCACCGCTGGCACTCGGAGGCAGCCGTCACGCGACATTTTCTGCAAGACAAAAAGCATCCCTGTGACCGCCTGGAGCCAGGAAGGGGGCCCTCGGACCCCGCAGAAAGCGGCTGCAGAGCAGCGTGGCCCCAGGGGGCTGTGACCCTGCCGCAGCCCCGCAGTCGGGGCCAGGGCAGCCCCCCCGGGTGTGTGGGCTGAATTGGGACAGGGGCTGGTGAGCTCTTACAAAAATAAGTTGGTTTGCAACAGCTTTTGGACTGAATATGGAAGTCGACAGAGCAGGAACTTGCACTGTATCGCTACGCATTCAGCTGAGCTGCTGCAAAGCTTGGTGTAGGGTTGTTCTGGGTTGGCGTGGCAAGGTTTTGGTAGCGGGGGGGGGGCACAGGGGTGGTGACTTCTGCAAGAAGCTGCTGGGAGCTTCTCCTGTGTCCCACAGAGCCAAGCCCAGCCGGCTCCAGGACGGACCCACCGCTGGCCAAGGCCGAGCCCAGTGGCAACAGCGGCAGCGCCTCTGGGGGAACAGAGGTACGAAGAGAAAATCAACTGCGAGAGCTTCTGCAGCCATAGAGAGGAGTGAGAAGATGTGAGAAACTCCGCAGACACCCAGGTCGGTGCAGAAGGAGGGGCAGTAGATGCTCCAGGCGCCGGAGCAGAGATTCCCCTGCGGCCTGTGGGGCAGCCCATGGGGAGGCAGGCTGTCCCCCTGCAGCCCAGGGAGGGGTGATGGGGAGCAGAGGTTCCCCTGCAGCCCGTGCAGGACCCCACGCCGCAGCAGGGGCAGACCCCTGAAGGAGGCTGGGACCCCGTGGGCAGCCCACGCTGGAGCAGGCTCCTGGCAGGACCTGGGGCCCCGTGGGGAGAGGAGCCCCCGGCGCAGCAGGGTTGCTGCAGGACTGGTGACCCCGTGGGGGACCCCCGCTGGAGCAGGCTGCTCCTGAAGGGCTGCACCCCGGGGAGGGACCCACGGGAGCAGCTGGGGAAGGGCTGCACCCCTGGGAAGGACTCCCGCTGGAGCAGTGGGGGGGGACTGTCTGCTGTGGGGGGGACCCCAGGCTGGAGCAGGGCAGGGTGTGAGGGGTCCTGCCCTGAGGGGGAAGGGGCGGCAGAGACACCGTGGGATGGACTGACTGTAAACCCCATCCCCGTCCCCTGTGTCGCTGGGGGGGCAGGGAGAGAAATGGGGGTGAAGGGAAGGGAGGGCTGGGGGAGGGGTTTAAGGTTTGGGGTTATTTCTCCCTGCCCTGTGTTTGCTTGTCCATAAATCAGATTAATTCCTGTCTCCGTCTGGGCTGTTCTGCCCGGGACAGTAACTGGTGATCGATCTCTCCCTGCCCCCATCCCGACCCACAGCCGCTCGTGCCACCTTTTCTCCCCTGTCTGGTTAAGGGGGGCAGTGACAGAGCGGCTCTGGGGGCACCCGGGCTCAGCCAGGGTCACCCCACCACAAGTGTTCATCCAGACCCTTCGGCCTGTCATTAAATCTATGTAACTTTGGAAAATCTCAAGCACTGCGTTTAGTTTTTGCTAGATGTGAGCTTTCTCAGCTTCTGTGTTGAGCTGTATTTGTGTGGCAATCGGAATCAAAATGAACAAAAGGACCATTTCTATTAATTAACTACCGGGGCGAGCTGGATACGTGGGAGAAAAGGTCTGTTACTACTTGCTTTACCTTTAACCGATTCCCCAAGGAAATGAAGTACTTCATATAGTGAATCAGTGCAAGTTTTCTGCTGGGGGTTTCCAACAAGCGAGGGTTTCCAACATCACGGCGTGGGTGACCGACATCCTAGGCGAGCCGCAGTCCCATCTCCGAGGGGAGCGGAGAGGCTGGCTGGCACCGCGTGATGAGGGCCAGCCTGCCGTGTGGCAACTGTCAGGCTGGCTCTTGCGCAACGCGCGGGGCGAGGAAGAAGGACGGGGTGTTGGCGTCAGACCCGCCCGGGGAGGGGGGCCAGGGTGTGGTGCCGCACGTGGGGACGCGGAGGTGGCTGCCCATTCCTTGCGCAGGGACTCCCAGCACGTCGTCCAACGGCACAACCCCTCGGTTACAGCAGCAGTTCAGAGCACGATACAGACCCTTGCCCTTCCCAAGCGCCTTCTCACGGCGCCGCTCCTTGCACCACGCGCTTGGTGCCCAAAGCACGTCCCCTGACCCAGGGACTCAGGCTGTCCGTAAGGCTGGCTAAAGCACCCTCAGGGAGCGACCGTTCTTCCCACAGTGTCAATGAGATTGTGTTCATTAATGATGTCATTTCTCCTAACGCCTTCCCCCGGCACAGCCCTGGAGTAAAACCCAACCGAGTAGCGGTCTTGCAACACAGACACACATGAGGAAGTGAGAAAAGAGGAATTTGCTATAAGAAGTAAAAGGAATAAGCACAAAAGAACAACAAACATTGCCCTTTTCAGCAGCGTTAGACACAGCATCCGAAAAACAGGTTGTTGGTTTTGAAATAGCTCTGACACTGCCCTGAGCAAGAAAACAACCCCTCCCTGGCTCCTGCCACCACCCCCTCCTGGGAACCAGTCGGGTTAGCAGCTCAGAGTGAAATGGAAACGAGAAAGGAAGGGAAACCTTCAAGGGCACCGAGGCCAGGTTAGTGTGTATGGCTGCTTAGATCCCCTTCTGAGCCTTCAGGTTGTCCTTTCTTCCCTCATCAGCCTCTGTAAGACACCCATCAAGCAAAGGATGACACTGGTCAGCCTTGAAAGAAGGTCTGGTCTCCTTCCAAGGGCAGAAAGATGGTCTAGGTAGGTTGATGGGTGTCATTTCAGTGACATTCGCACGGTGAGGTTTGGTGCCCAGCGGTAGTATGGACTCAGAGATGTGGCAGGACCACCATGGCTTACGGCAGGGGCCATCTGGATGTGAGGGTTCTCAGCCTTGGGAAACCCACCCTGCCCTGAGCCAGCCTCCCGGAGGAGCTCCAGCAGCACCACCACCGCATGGCTGCACAGGCAACGACAAGCTCTTCTATGGTCACCTGGTCACACCCTCACGGTGACGTGGCCCAGGAGCTCACTCTGCCATCGCTGGCCCAAAACCAGCCAGTGGTGGGTGGACAGAGCCCTCCTTCACAAAGACGTCCTCCACAAGTCCCTCTCCACCACCACAGCCCATCTCAGGAAGTTTTTAAGGGCATCGTTTATCGTCACAGCTGCAACGTCCCGCCTGCACCATCCACACTTGCCACGTAGCCGGCCCAAGACATTTTTGTCACCTCCAAATTCCACCAGCACCGTTAGAGCGTGAAGACAATAGGTAAAAACTCTTAAAGTGTAAAAAAAAGAGAAAGGTCTGAACAGTAAAAGCTCGTAAGCAGGCAAGGGGGACAGCAGATCCCTGTAGGACCCCCCTGGGTGCACCTTGCTGGGAAATGACTGTGATCGCTCAGCTGGGCTGCGGCACGCTGTGCCGGGATGTGCCCAGGGCCAGCCCAACCGGAGAGCTCCTCCGGGAGCAGCGTCGCACGCCGAGGCGCGGCTGGCTCCTCTGTGGCCACGTGTGCTGTACTCTTAGCTGTATTCACCCTCTTCATTTGTTACTGCATCCGCTTTGCCACCCAAGTCCAGGTAATCAGTAGCACCCTGGGGTTGCTGAAAACAGCGTGAGCTCATCCTTCTGCAAACCCTCCCAAAAAATGGGGCCAGGGAAATGGGCTCTTGCCCAGCAAAAGCTGCTGTGGCTGGCAGGAGGGAAGAGCCGCTCCCACCCTCATTTCCTGTAGCAATCAGCTAATCAACACCCCAAATGTGCCTAATTAGGCTTCAGTTCCAGCTTCTCACAGGGGCTGTGGGGCCTGAACCCACGGGCTCTATGAGCTCCTGCCGTCCCACCTGCTCAGTGTTTCTGAGCAAGGCCTGGGGCGGCGATGGGATGGGCTGAGGCTCTGTGAGCTCCTCATCCTCGCTGGAGGTTAGAGGGTCCTGCTAACAGGGGCATCTCATAAAATAAAGCAAGTTTCCAATTGAAACTGGATTTAAAAAAGCTCCCCAACCCCAGAAGTAAAGTGGGAACCTCGACACGCGCCCAGCTCTGACTGCCATTGGGTTTTGTAACGCAGGGTTCATTTTGTGGGCTGGGTTTGGATGCCCCTCTAATCCCCAAAGCAATGTCTTTCCCCTGTCGCAAGAGTGTAAAGCACACGCTGGGGAGAGCAGCAGAAGAAAGCTCACCACTTCTTTCTTCTGCTGCGGAGGGAAATTATTCACGGCGTGTGGGTGGATGAGTGTATATGAGACGTAAGGTGACTTTCAAAGAGAAAAAATGGGGCTTCTGCTTTTGCCTGCCTCCTTACAGAGCTCAAGGGAGGGGAAAGCAAGGTTTGGTCTGACTCTCAGCGTTAGCAGGGCTCAGGCACGGGCCTCAGCAGCGTTTTCTCCAACCCCCTTGGCGATCCCTTTGGCTCAGCCCTGGACTTGCCACCGTTGGTCCTGGGAGCTCTTCCCCCGGCATGCTCTGCCTGGAATGTTGGGGTTTTCCCTCTTTTTCACATAACAAGGCGAGCAGAGGGATGCACACATTCCACCCCCATGCCCTGGTGTGAAGGAGCAGAACTGCAGAGTTTTAGAACCGCCTCCATCCCGGCGTGGGGAGCGGGGTCCTGAGACCGGGCGCCCCGGCTAGCGGCAGGGTGTGTTGCCACCGGGCTCCGCTCCCTGGCCAGGGCTGCACGGTGGCAGTGGGGGAGATGGCTGCACCCCAGGACCACCGTCCTCCTTGTCCCTGAGCTCTGAACTTCTTGCCACGTGGCTCGGGCGTCTCAGGACTTGGGCTCTGCTTCACCGGGAGCCCTGTGCAGAAGCAACCACGGTATTCCATCTGTGGAGCATCTCTCACTTGCTGTATGCTGTATACCCGGCGTGGCTCAGGCAGGGCAAGGTGCTCCTGAAGGACCTGTGAGCCAGGAGATGTGAAGGCAGCCTCGGGGAAGGTGCTTGGGGAGAGGGCTGGGTGCTGTCCTGCAGGCAGGGAGCAGAGCTGGGGCACGGCAGCCTCTCAGGGCATGCTGGCAGTGTTGGTGGGATGGGGCCAGCTGCTGTGCAGCACTGAGGAGCGCATTGGGATTTATAAGTAGGGTCGAATGGGAGGCGTTGATTCTAGCAGTGATCTCGTTGCTATAAATAAGGCGAGCGTTCAACAGCAGAGACGGGTCTGGCAATCTGTTAGCCACAGCTCCCCTTCGGCGCTCTGCTAAACCTCTGTCCTCTTGCAGAACAGGACATGCTCTCGTGCCCGTATCCCGGGAGGACTCCTGGGGTGTTTGCACCACCCGCCTGCAAACGGTAAGGTGCCACCGGTGTCACTGCTTGCACCTTGGTGTCCCTGGGCGCCTCCTCCGTGCTGCCAAGCATCCCTGGTGCCGTGGCACCATCACGCTGTGACAGAGAGGCCGGGTATCGTGCCCAGCAGCACTGCACCTTCCCCCCACCCACTCTGGGCAGCCCCAGCCCCATGGGTGGTAAATGAGCGAAGCGGGGTACAGCAAAGACGGGAGCATGGATGTCACTTGGCTTGTGGCCACTGCTCCCATCACCTGGGTGTGTGATGCGGGGGGTTCCCACAAAGGCAGCCGGCCATACTCAGGACTTCCCGCTGGCTAAGGGCCCCTCTGTGCAGAGTATCACACTCAGCGTGTGTGTGTATGGATTTTTAGATATATTTTTGTGTATATGTATATATATAAAAAATACAGGAAAACATAAAATATATATAAATAAAAACATAGAAAAGTATTTTTATACATATCTATGTGTAAGATACATACTCCTATCTCCTATGAGAGGAAATATGGATATATTTGACATGTACTTCCTTCCAGCGGCCTCCAGTGCCTGCAGGGCACGGGGTCATGGGACGAGTGCTCTCCCATCTGCACCAAGCGCCTGGCCCGTGGTGTCCTTTGGCTCTGATTGCCGAGGTCCCTGGGTGCCCGTGGGACCCTCGCCCTGCCCTGTGAGGGTCTCCCTGGGTCCCTGCTTGGGTGGGCAGATGCTGCCCGCCGGCCGTCACGCCCTGGGCGTACTGGGACGGTTAGGAGCAGAGAAGCCATTTCTTGCATCAGGTCTCCAGTGGGCATCACCCCTTGGATGATCCCAGCAGGGATGCTGTGACGACTGCTGGGTTTGCAGAGATGCAGGATGAGTCCTGGGGCTCAGCAGGGACCTGCCCAGGGGCACAGCCTGACCCCTGGAGCTGGCAGAGCTCGTGCTTCGTGGGAGCAAGGGAGGGACCCCCCATCACCACCAGTCCTATGGTGACTCCACTACGTCTTTCTCTGAGAAAACAAACCACCCTGCCCCGTGCTCTCCAGCACACCGAGGTTGCTTGCAACTAAAACACCGCGGGGATGAGGACAGAAAAAGTGCAGAACCACCATGTGAAGCAGGATGTGACAGCCGCAACAGCGAAACACACCGTTTAAAGCCTTCCCAAACTTTGCAGAGGCCGCTTACCGGCATCCACGCCGGCTGCAGGGTGCGATGCCTCTGTGAGCGTTCACACGTTTGCTTTTCACCTGCCTGGGCGCTGGGGCCGAGGTGCTGGAAAACAGGTTCCGGCCACCTGGGGCATGCCCTGCATGCTGTCTGCGACCGAGAGCCGCGGGGATTCGGGCAGGACCTGCTCCCCACAGGGTTACCCTGCCCGCAGCCTCTGCTGCCTTCCTTGCCGCCGCCGGCATTCTCACCGGTTGTCAGCAGAGTATGAGACGTCAGTCCGGCACACAGAGAGATGGAGGAGGACAGAAAGGGTCTCACCCCGAACCCCTTCCTCTTCTTCTCTCCAGGAAGGTCCCTGTGCCAGCGGTGGCACCGTGCCGAGCCCCCCTTTGGCAGCCAGCCCTCTGCCCTCACGCCCCGCCGCCGCGCCGGTTCCCTCTTCCCCTCTGAGCCGTCGCATCCTGCAGCCGGCGGTGGGTGCTTGGTCGGGATCCCCCGTCGCACCCCCCAGCCCTGGCGCTTGCTGGTGCTGCTGGCTGGGCGGGCGGGCGGGCAGCGCCGCCGTCGCCAGCGCCCTGTGAGGGTGCGGAGGGAGCACGCTGCACCCTCGCTGCTCTGCTCTGCAGGCCATGGGGCAGCGAGGAAGGGCTGGTGTGGGGTCTGGCACTCTGCCCCCCGATAACCACCGGCAGTTCCAGGCTTAATCCTGCTTCCAAAAGTGAAATCCTTACCGGCCAGGCACGCTGCCTTTGCCAAGGCTGCGCAGACTGACCGCCACGCCGCGCCACATGCCGCAGGGCCACCGCGCCGAGCTCCCTGAGCCCACCTAAGGGCTCGAGCAGCCGGAGATCAGGTCAGAATTATAAAACGAAGGAACAGGAAACACCTGAGCTATGAAACCGCCTTTTTGCCCAGCTGCCTCCCCCCGACACATGTACCGAAAGGAGGGACAGGAGCAGGGAAAGCGGAGGTGCCGTACTTGCCTCGCATCAAGCCTCTGCTCCGTCCCGCACGGGCTGGCCGCGGATGGTCTCAGCTCCTCAGGCCTGGCTGGGAGAAGCAGCTGCAGCTCACGAGCTTTGTGGCAAAGCCCTGGTCGCTCCTTCCTACTTCTGCCTCGCAGCCGGCGCGGGCAGAAAGGAGGAAGTCGGAGCGGTGGCTGTGGGAGGGTGTGTAGCCCCCAAACCCAACCAGCCCCTCTCACGCTGGCCGAAGCCCTGGCAGAGCATCCCGCCCTGCGCGGCTCCTCTGCCCAGGCTGCGCCGGGGGTCTGCAGCTCTCCCGCTGCACCCGGGAGAGGGACTCGACCCAAAACCCACCCTTGTAGCCCCATTTTTAACCTTGCACAGTGCTGCCGGGGGCCGGCTTTTTTTCCCCAGCAGGCAACCAAAGCTGGTAGTGGGGGAAACTGGTTCCTTTGGGAGCTCTCAGCAGCCCCGAGGGGCGAAGATGACTTGGTTGGGCTGTGAAACCTGCGTGCTCGGGAGGCAGCGAGGCCTCCTCGCTCCACAGAGGATGCCAGCGCCATGCTCGCTGCGGCACAGCTCGAGGCTGTGCGGGGTGGGTTTTTTTCTCTCAAGCAGCCTTCAAATTTTGTTGTGCAGGCTGCGACATCTCCTGCCAGCGCACCCGCAGCAGTATTTCCCTGAGCAGGGAGGAACCGGCTCCTGGCAACCATTGCTTAACCTCTTCAGGGCAGTGAAGTTAAAAAAAAATAAAAAATGGTTATTTACAAAATGTAGAGGGTGGTAGATGTTTGTAAAGATAATTAATGAGAAGCTTTTGTTAATTGCTCTGTAGGTTCCCCTCCCAGAAAGCTGGGCTAAGCGACCACCATGCACGGTAAGATGCAGACGCAGCTCCCCTACGGTTACGGAGCTGGGGGTATTTTTTGCAGCAAGCGAAGGGAATCGCGGTGCTGGCAGCAAAATTCTGAGCCCCACGAATGCTCCGTGGGGGAGTGCCTTCATTGAAGCTGTGAACAGAGCTCCGGGCCCATTCCACGGCAGCCAGGCGCTGGGGGTAGTTAGAGGGCACTGCAGCGGTGCTCACGGCGGGACGGGAGCAGCCGTCGCCTGCTCGGTGGGGGATCCGGGGCCCAAGGACGAGCCTGCTGCGGGGTGGGGTGTCGCAGAGCACCCCCAGCCCTGCAGCGGGTGAGCCGGGGCAGCTGAAGCCGTGAGAGCTGGCGGGGCTTCCTGCCGGCGCTGCCGGTTGCAGATCTGGGGGAAGGAAGTGTGCCGCGCAGGGCCCGTGCTGGGCTGCTCTCTTCTCTCCAGTTGTCTCACCGGGTTCCCACTAGCGAGGGACGGGGTGGGGGAGCCGGGAGCCTCCGAGCCGGGGCGGTGGGAGCAGAGCGGGTCTGCCTGGGAGCCCTGCAGCCCAGATCTGCAGCCCCCGGGTGTGCTCCTGGCTCCCACCGAGCCGCTCCTCATGCTCTCGTGCACCTTTGGCCTTGAGCAGACACCCACAGCAAAACGCCGTCCCCAGCAATTCCCCAGGGGACCCCGACACAGGTTGTGTCCCACTCCCGCTGCCCCCAGCACATCAGCCCAGGCTCGTTAATCCTGGCTGCTTACTACACATATTAGCCAACGAGTAGCTACTCTCACACTGCATCCGTGCCTTCGCAAGCGCACACGGGACCAGCCGAAGCAGAAGCAAGCCAGGACAGCATTAGGGTGCCGGTGTCCCAGCTCTCCTGCTCACCACCCCCCACAGTCAGCAAAACCCTCGTGCCCCCGTGCGGGTTTCACCTGCTTCGGGTTGTAACTGCTGATACTTCCCGGTTTGGGAACAACTTCCAGTTTTTAGAGGATGTGTTTTTATTTCTACATTTTATTGCCCCTTGCTGCTGTTGAGACCTGCCGCAGGTGAAGGGGGTGGGCATCCTGGAGAGACACGTACGTGCTTAGTGACTGTGGGATGCTCCCCAGCCCGACTGTACTCATTTTAGGCTGTTAAACATTCCTTCTTCTGTTTTATTTTAACCACCTTTATTAGTTCCCTTTTTTAATTTTATTTTTACTAGAGTGGCTTGTGCTTCCTCCCCGCCGTGGGACTGTGGTGGTTTTTGCAGGGTGCTCGTGAGCAGCTGGGGCCGAGAGCGGGGCACCCAGCTGCGCGTCCCGCTGGGCGCTCACGGAGCGGTTGCCCCCCAGAGTTGTTTGTTGTGGCGCTTGGCTCCTAAGCGATGCCCACCCAGCCCACAGCAGGGCAATAGTTTTCTGGCAGTTATTTTCTATCCCTGATGAAAGTTCATTCCTCCCCGGCACGTCGCAGCCGCCACCACGCTCGGGCTGAACAACCCGCAGGGGTTTGGGGCAGCAGCGGGATCTCCATCCTCGGAGAGTTTTTATTTTCACCCTTCCGTGTAGAGGGGCACGCTTGGCTACGAGCAGGCGCCCAAACTGGACGTGGCGGCTTCCAAGCAGCATGCCCCTCCCCGGGACCTCTCCCCGCCTTTCCCCACGGCCTTGGTACCCACGAGGAGGGGCGCAGCTGCACGCTCCCGTGGCACGGCTCGCCTTGCGCTCCCGTGCTGCCCACGCTGATCCACGCTCATCAACCGGGTGGGAGCGACTGCGGCCCAGGAGATGGACTCATGGATGCCGGTATTCCCACCGGGAACAGCCGGTCTTCCCCCAGCCTCACTCCTGTCCTCCGGCACCTTTGGGCTCATCCTTCTGCAAGCCAGGGCTGAAGGGGGGACCGGGGGAAAAGGAGCGTCAGTTGGTGCAGAGACGTACGCAGCAAGAGGCGTGCCCTGCTTTAGGAAACCTGTGACCTCCCAACACCACGTTTGTCTTTTGGGTGTTGGATTTTTTTAAGGTTTCAGAAAAACAGTGGAAAAACGCTACCCAGGGTAGCGCCGATGCGAAGGTGGGGACGGGGGTCCCTGGGGCTGCTCCCCAATGTCAGGCCCTGGGAAACACAGCTCGGAGGGGATGGGGAGGGCAGAGGAAGGTCAGCTGGAAAACGGAAGATGCACTTGTAAGCTGAAATGCCTCACCAACATCTCTGTTGATAACAGAGTAGTTTATTGTAACCTTTGCAACACGCAAACATAGCTGAAGGCACTTTTGAGGAGTTAACACATAGGATGCATATTCTGAGCTGTGTTTTCATTGCCTGAGAATAAGATAACTGGGGGTTTGAGAGCAGAAGGACCATCCTTGAAACTTGCCAATGTATTTAATTAGAATGAGGTATGCTTAGATAAGGTGTAGCAAAGGAATCTTGAATAGAGGAACACTTGTTAACAGAGATATACATCCTTGAGAGTCAAAAGTCAGCAGAAACTCCTCTAATTGGTATCCTTAACATGACCTGTCTCATTATAATATGAAAACTGCACCTCCAGTGCTAAAAACTCCCCCTCCCCAGATATAGACCCCTACTCACTGAACATGCGTAGTGAATTTAGGAGACACTGTGCTTTTAAATCGAAGCGAGCAAAGAGTTGACCAATTGTAGTTTAGAAAGTATGAATACGTACAGGTTATGCTGACGAAGGTATGAATATGCATAAGTTGGGCTAATAAATGTAAACTAACTCTAACTCTGGGCATGCATGACAGGAGGAGTGATCCCCCGTGCATCCAGCGCTGCAATAAAGAAAGCCTGCTTTCTAAAACTCCAAAATGAGTCTTAGAGAGTTCTTCTGCCGGATTTTATGGTAACACACTAACTGCCAGGCACTTGGTGGGTGTAAAGCCGCTGTGGTTCCCGAGCGGAGCTTTTCCTTCACCTGGGGGAGAAGTGGCTTCGCATTTCACCCCGCGGCGTGCGTGGAAAGGCGCGGCGAGGGCTGCGGCTGTTATCGGAGGTCTCCACCTGGGTCCGTGACTGCATGGTCCAACCCGTGTTCGGGCTCCACGGGGGCTCATCAGGTGCTTTCTGATGTTGTAACTGTGGAAGGAATTTCTGGCAGGCAGTTGCAGAGTTCGGTTTTCTGTCCTACCGTGGCACCCCGGTCTCTGGCTAGCACTGCTGAGAGGCCTCAGCCCCCCCAGGGGCTCACACCAGGCTTCAGCCGTGCCGCAGCCCCTGGGTTTAACCCACGCATACCCAACGAACACCCTCTGGCAGCTTCTCGGAGCTGCCCTCGGCCAGCATCCTGCCCGCTGCCGGCCTGAGGCCGCTAACCCCCGGGCTGCCCATCGAAGCGGCCGGCGGCACAACGCTGTGGATGCCACCATTAACACTTCAAGGTTAACAGCCCCGGACCGGGGTGG
>VWZZ01003631.1:38303-54419 GCA_013399095.1 Psophia crepitans | reverse complement strand
CCCCCCCAGCGCTCCCCGCTCTGGAGCAGGGCCGGCCCATTCAGAGTTTCCAGTGACATTTCCAGGGATGGGATCCAGGGAGAAGAGCCAAGAGGCTGAACTCATCCCACGCCCCGCGCACGCGTTCCCGGCCCCCCGCTTACGAAACGGGGCGAGTCCGGCGTCGCCGGCCCCCCGCCGAGCAGCCACCACCTCCCATCCCCCCTCCGCTGGGATGGAGCCAGGGGTTTGGAGGGGGTTTGGGGAGAGGATGGGGAGCGGCGTTCCGTGCTCCCGTCGGCACAGGGTGGGGGGGCGCACGGGGGGAGCAGAGTCCCTGTCCCCGCTGCTCCCTGCTTTCCCAGGGGTGACCTCGCATCCCCCAGGCCCCCCATTTAACACCTCTGTGCCCTGCTCTGCACCCCACCGCTCACCTCATCCCCCACGGCAGCACCCACGTCCCAGCCTCCCCCGCCGGCTGCTTCCTTCTCGCCGCTCCCCAAAACTGCTGACGGCCCCAAACCGGGGGCAGCCCCAGCCCTTCCTCTGTCCCCGCGTGATCCCACGTGAGCTCAGGCCTCTGCCTCCGTGGGATCTCCCGTGGGAGGACGGTGGCTTCGCCGGCCACCCCTCGGTCCCCACCAAGCCCCCCGTGCCCTGCCAGCAGCTGCTGCTGGGGACGAAGGGGCCGGTGGCACGAGCCCTGCCCGGCTGCGCCCAGGGGACAAAGGGGACGGGAGCGGGTGTGCTCCACGCTGCCACAGCCCCGGGGGACGCAGCGCCCGTCTAACAGCCGTGGGGACAGGGCGGCTCGTCCCATGCACCGAGCTGGGGACACGGTGGGGAGGAAAGAGGCTGGGGACAGGAGCTGGTGTCCTGCTGGGGAAACCAGGCAGAGAGGTCAGCAGGGCTGGGGACGGAGCCACGGGCACCCGGGGAAAGGGTTAAACCCTGCCAAGGGACCCAGGCCCCATCCCCTGCTCAGCAAGGGGGTGACGGTCTCACCTCGTGCCGAGCCCGGAGGTCACAGCGCCCGCCGGCAATGCCCTCCCGTGGGCAGCGGGGTCCCGGCCACCCCACGCCGCTACAGCCCACCCTGGGGGGGGCACATCCCCCCAGCAGGGACCCAACTCACCTCCGCAGCCCCACGCACCGTCCCCGTGCCGGACAAGCACCCTGGGAGCCGGCCCTGCCTCCCTCCGCCCGGCTCCCAGCACCAGCCTCCGCTCGCAGATAAATATTTATCGCGCAGCCAGCGACAGGATTAACAAAGGGCGAGTGTTTCCTGTTTGCTCAGCGCAGCGATGCCAGCCGGGAGCGCACGGCCAGGCCGGGCGATGCTCTCTGCCGTGGGCAGCTGCCGCAGCCGCGGGCGCCCTGTCCTGCCCACACCGGGGGCGGGCGGCGATGCTGGGGGAGAGGCAGGGTGGTGGTGGGTCCCCGTTCCCCGTTTGGTGGGAACACGCAGGAAAAAAGGGGTGGGAGAGCCGGAGCATCCCTTCCCCGCTCGCTCCCTGGCCGCCGAGGAGCGGGGATGGCGAAGGGATTGCACGTGGTGAGCGAACATTCGACGGCGAGATGGCCCAGCAGCTCCGGGCACAGCCAGATGTGGCAGCCACAGCTGGGGGCAGGGACGGAGCCGGTGACACCAGAGCCCGGGCAGAGGTTGGGGATCCCCGGGGCAGGAGCTGGGGGATCCGGTCCAGCTGCAGAGCTGCGACCCAGCGGGATGGCGCGTGGCCAGCAGGAGCAGCGGGGCTGCTAGCCAAAGCCCTGCAAGCCCCCGGCACGGAGCGGGCGTCCCGCAAGGGGGACGAGGAAGGAGCCAGGAGGTGCGTGTGTGCGCGTGTGAAACAAGCACAGGCAAGCACCCTCCTCTTCCTCCTGGCACCCAGGAAGGCAGCGGCTGGAAGGATGGCGGGGTGAGGAGAGGGAGCCCAGAGCTCTCCAACAGCAGCGCCCGGGAGCGACTTCGCAAGTGCCGACGTGCCGGGGAGGTCGGGACATGCCGTCTCGGCGCTGCCCTGGTCCTGGAGGGGGGCCCCGAGCGAGGCAGTGGCTGTAAAAGAGACCCCAAAACCTTTCTCCCCAAAAGCCGGGTACACCCCACTGCGCCCCAAAATAAACCACAGCGGAGCCGAGTGACTGTGTCAATTTTTAACTTTTTTTTTTTCCTTAAAGATGACTTCCAATTTACATTAAGACAGTTCTAACAAATTCATTCCTTGTTCACAAAAAAAAAAGAAATTATATTAAATAATTTCTGCCAATAAATAACATTTTCACCATTTTTTTTTCTCCTTTAAACATAACTAAAAAAAAATAAAAGCAAGAAAAAAAAAAAGGAGGCAGTCTCCAGGCAACGGGCGTATGATCCTTCAGCACCGAGAACCCTAAAATCACCGTCCCTGCACCCAGCACGTGTCCCGTGGGGCTTCAGGTCCTCCCTGGCAGAGGCCGGTGGGCCTCCGCGCATCCCTGCCACCGCACCTACCTAGGTCGGATCTGCGCCCGAGCGCCGCGCCGGGCTGGCACGGGCAGCCAGAGGTTCTCCCAACGCCAAAACAAGGAAAACAAAGTAAGAGGAAAAAGAAAAAAAACAAAGAAAAAAAAACAAAAAAAGGAAAAACAACAACAACAACAAAAAAAAGAGCTTGAACTCAACCCACCACCCGACCCATTGCTGACTCCCCTCCTTGTTACATGCACCTTGCTATAACATGCAAAAAAAAAACCCAGGCTGCGAGGCCAGCCTGCGGAGGAGGCGGCTGGGCTCTCCCCGGGGCCGCTCGGGCTCCTTGGCTTGCGTTCCCGGANNGGGGGGGGGGAAAGGGACGGGCGGGAGCTCTGAGATGGGGGTCTCCAGGGGTGCGTAGCTCCGAGGCGCTGGCTCTGCAGGGGAGGGGGCAAATTGGGGTCATTTCTGGCGTTTTGTTTTGCCGCCTGGGGCAGGGCGAGGGACCCCGCCAGCCAAGGCCTTCATCACCCTCTTCCTCGAAAGCTGGTGAAGAGGGGATGGGGCATCCCAGCTCGGCGCTGGGGAAAGCTCTGCCCTCCCCGCAGCTCCCGCCGGGACGCCAGTGGGGAGAGGGTTACACGGACGAGCGTTCATCATCGAGGGGGTAATTAGCACCCACGCGCCCCATGGGGAACGGGGGACCAGCACCGGCGTTGCTACAGCAACGGGAGCCTGTGCTTCGCCTGGCAGTATGGCATCCACACGTACCGGCTGCCACACGGCTCCCGGGGGGGGCCCACATCTAGCCGCCCTCCCCGACGGGCGCCAGCCCCTCCTGGGCCGGGACGCTGCACCCCACCAGCCGCAGGGACATTTCTGGCAACACCCGGCTCCAGGGGGGGGGTCCACCATCAGCCCCCCCCACCCCATGCTTTGCAAGGGCGGCAAACCCCCAACCACAAGGGCCAAAAAGGTTTTGGGGGGCGAGCGGGGAGCACGAGAAGAAGGTTGGGGGACAAACCACGAGCAAAGCAAATCCCCCTCCGCAAAGGGACGGTCCCCGCTGAGCCCCCAGGCTCCCCCCCGCCCCGATCCTGCGCCCATCCCAAAGCTCCCGCCTGAAAACTGCTGCTTGGGTTGCGATCCCAGCCTGGGTCAGAACAACACGCCCGAACATGCACGGGCAGCACCTTTGCACGGTTTTTGCGCTCTCAGAGGAAGATACCACACATCGGCTCACTGCGTTTCAGAGAAGGATGCCGTCAAAAAACAGAAGAGATACTCACAGACAAAAGGCATTGGCCCCACGCCTCGTATGGGGTTAGAGAAGCTTGCTCAAAACATCTCGCACTTTTTTTTTTTTTTTTTTTTTTTTTTTTTTTAAAACAGGNNNGCAAAGCAGTGGGCGGGTGTGAAAAAAAGGGGAGGGGGGGGAAGAAAGGAGGGGAAAAAAAAAAAAAAAAAGTAAAATAAAGTGGAGGCATGCGACTCAAAAAGTCTCTTGTGAAAACCCAGTGGTCTGCTCACAGATACGGTTTCCTAACTAGCTGGCATGGAATTCAGTGACGCATGATTATAAGACAATTTGAAAGCTTCCTGCAAAGTTGCTGTTTTCCTCTGTCGCTGGAATCGCAGCTTAGGGCCGGAGCGCAAAGGGAAGACAGCAAGATCCAGAGAAGGGGCCGGCAAACGTCCCCTACGAGAGGCTCAGCCCGCTCGCCCGCTGCCCTCGCTCGGAAAAAGCACCACGGATGGTTAAGCCGGAAAAGAAGTGAAAGCCGGCAAGGGATTTGCTTCCGAAAGCTGCTGCTTTGACTCTGCGATCGCGGCTCAAACGGCACGTGGGGACGGGAAGCGACCAAACGGGAATCTCACAAACCCCCTTTTTCGACGCTCGCTTCGGGCCGAAGCTGAAGGAGCGAGGCTCCGCTCACAGAGCCAAGCTCCGAACCCCGACACCGCGCAGGGGGGGTCCTCTCGAAACCCCCCCGCCTCGCCAGCTCTCCGCAAACACCCTTCCGAGATCTCCGCCCAGATCCACTCTGTTCCTCTACCTGCCGACCTACGGTAAAACCATCCTCCCTCCCCTGCGGCCGAGGGGGGAACGTGCTCCCCAAACCAGGGGATCGTTACCAAAACCGCCTCGCCGCTGGCCAGCAAAGCCACATCCCTACAGCAACGGGCAGCACCGTCGCCCCGTCCTTCCCCAAATCCTCATCACAACCCCCTCCGGCTGCCGGGAAAGGCGGCTGTGCCCAGGGCTCCTCTGGAGCCAGAGGGGTAGCCGCTGGCTAGCAAGGGGTAAGCCCAAGTAGGTGAAAGACCCCCCCAAAAACACACACCGGCTTAGGGGGACCGCCTCGCACGCCCACATACCCGTTGGCCAGACCGGGGGTGCGTGCCGCAGGCTCTGCGGTACGCGGCGGCGGCGGCCGCAGGGGGGTGAGGGGGTCTTTCTGCCCACAGGTAATAAATCACCCCCTTTTTCCCTTTCAAACTCAGGCTGCGCAGACTGCCGACCACTCGAGAGCGGAGAGAATTCCTCTGCTCTGAATCAAGACGCCCAGAGGGATTTCTGCAGCCCGGGCAGCCCCGGCTGACAGACTCCGGCTGCACCGAGCCCGAGCGGCCGAAGTTTCGGGAAGAGCCGCAACGAGGGGCAGCGCCTCCCCCCCTGCCTTCCCCTTCTCGCGAAGGGGCGACTTTTTTTTGCTTGGGGCTCCATGAGAATAGAACCGAACGACGGAAGGAAAAGGCGCTGCGATCGCTCTGACACAGCCGAGTGCTTTAGAGCTAATCCTCAATATTTTTTGGACGTCACCTTCCGAGAGGGACGGACCCCAGCCGGTTGCACCACGCCTGCCAGACTCGGTCGCTAAAGCAGCAGATGCAGGTAGGCAAGAAAGTTGAAGAAAACAACAGCAAACTCTGGGAAGACAACAGTGGTGAAGAGGAAAAACCAACCCAACCCTATCTTCAACGAAAGGACCTGCTTGTGAAAGCACAGGCTAACTCAGAATTGTACCAAAGTCAACGACCCAAGTTGCCTGGGACTGGTTTTGTTTCTTTTAATCCCCCCGCAGAGGTTTGCCTCTCGTGGAGGAGGGTCAGCTGTACAGCACAACACTTGGTATATGCACTAGCAGTTAGATTGGTTTCTAAATTAAAAGGAAAAAAAAAAAAAAAAAAAAAGGATGGACTTTTTATATATTGAACATAAATAAAAAAATTACAAAATGGTCACCTTTCTTACAGAATGGATGCAAACTGGATTATGAACGTGCCTCCAGGTGAAGTTGGTTTCTCCCCTGCCCCCACCCCACCCCAATAATAAATAAATAAAATTCATCATTAAGTTTTGGATCCTTTAGTGGTGCAGATTGGGCGCCCGGAGCGTTACTGGGCTTTCTTCCCTGTGCCATTCTTGTCCGCAGAGTTTGTTGAGGTTACCAAGTTCACCGGCCCGTCTGAGTGCATTGAATCTTTGCGTGGCGGCATGCGTTCGTTAATGCGATCCAGCCCTCTGGCTTCTTCGAAGCTGCGGATCTTGTGCTGCGGCGAAAATCCACGGATGGCTGCGGAGAGACAAAAACAGTTAAACCGAGCCGCGGATCTCCGGGTCGGAGCCCTTCAGCACACGCCAGACATGTAGGGGACAGAGTCGGGGCAACGGAAAGCACGTGTCTGGCTACGGGAACCATGAGATGGGTCCGTGGGGGCTGCTCGTGGGGGTACTGCGGCGCAGTCGCGAGGTTGAGCTGCGCTCGGTCACAGCAGCAAAGTCGAGGATCCAGATCCGCAGCGACTTGCTCTGCTCCCTAATGGTTTCTCTTTTAATGTAATTTAGTAGCGGGAACTTCAAGACCAGACAAGTGCTCCGTGTCCCCAAACAGTGAAATCTCAGGAAACTTTCAAAGCTGAAAAACAGGATACTTAAAAAAAAGAAAAAAAAAGAAACCAAACCAAAAACAAACCCACAAAACCCACAAAAACAAACAAAAAAGGCAAAACCAAAACAACACAAGGAAGACACCACCACGAGGTTTTAAACTCCAACAGAAACCACACACTGCAACACCGGGGAGGGGAACAGGGAGCCCTCGGATCACAAACGCGAGGCTTCTTGCATGACCAGCAGGCGCAGGAGGGATGAAACCCCACCGAGGGCAGGCGCGGCTCCGTTGCGTCACTGGAGGCTGAGTACATCATCCTCACAGTGATGATAGGGAGCAAATGTTTAACTTCTTTGTATTACAGATAATTTAAGAAAAAAAGAAAAAAAGGGTGTGTGTGTGCCAAATCTTTTTACAAGGACTCGGCTGTGTTACAGACAAGCTTCCCTTGATAATCAGAAAGTTCTCTGCAGAGATGTACGGCCCCATTCATCAGTAGTTGAGTGGAGCTATCGAGGAGAAAACCTCCCCGGACAGTAACCTCACGAATCCATCATTTCCACACGAACTAGAGGGAGAAAAACCGCTCCTCCGCGCCGGGACCACCTCGGCCCACCTGCAGGGAGGGCGAGGATTCCCTCAGAGACGCGCAATCCCACTATTTCCTCAATGATTTTTGACCCAAGCGTGCTGGTAGCCTTCACTGGATCGAGTTCGCCCAAGGGATGAACGAACTCAACCACGAGGCATCCCAGATCAGATGGCAGGACCCCAACGGCAAAGCCTTGAGCCACCAGAGCACAGACGGCTCCGGAGGCAGCGGAACAAAGGTATTGCGCTAAGCCAGAGCCTCGTTAAGGCTAAAACAGACTTGAACCAGCACACTGTGTATTTTTTGCTTCCCAGTAGGGGCCCATCCTCCCCCAGTTCTGGTGATGCAAGAGTAAAAAGCTTCCATAAGGCTGATAAAGCTCTTTAAAATTAGCGCACGCACACACGGAGATGATTTGAGTCTCTCGCCGGATTCTAGCCATACCTTCCCGTGCCTCTACCGCTTCTACTGTGGCTGCAATACAGAAGAACAGTGGCATGCAAAAAATGAAGACAGAAAAAGAAAAAAAAAAAAGAAAAAAAAAGAAAAAAAAAGAGTGACAGTGAGTGATCTAACATCATCGCTGCGAACGCAGAGCCCACAGCCTCCCAGCCCCGGTGGAGACGACCGTAATCAAAACCAACTGGCAAGAGGGGGGAAAGAGAAAAGGTGACAGGAGCTCGAGAGGCAGGCTGAAAGGGGACTCCCTCGGGGTCAGCGTCTGCGGGGCGCTGACGCCGGGGCGTCTCCTTTCCCCGCGGTCGCTGGACTCGTCACACAGACAAATCCGAGGGAAGGCACGGAGAAGCAGAGAGGTGGCTTTCGGCTGCCCGCTCTGGGCGCGCAGGCGGCCCGCGGCACAGACGGTGACGGTCTCGGAGCAAGCCATGGGTCTCCACCCGGAGAGTCCCCAGCTCGGTGGCTCGAGGGCAGGCTGGCCGCCTTCGGAAGGTAAATGATGTGGAATTCACCCCGGAGCAAAGCCCCAACCACCACAGCCACGGGAGGGACGTGATGAGGTTTTGGAGCAGTGGGGAAGAGAGGGGCAGGTTGTTCTCCGGGGGAGGGCGGGCAGCAGCAGATACCAGGCTGCTCCACTCCCGATGCCTTGAATTATATTTAAAAAATAGGCTGACGCTTCAAATCCAGTTTGGCTTCAGCTCCACCTCCTGAAGTGTTACCAAGCAACAAGGCACCATAAAGCCGAGCAACGTCCCCCTTCCTAAACCTGCTGCAGCAGCTGTCCAAGTTTTGGTAGTCCCTGCCTCAACATCTGGGAGGAGACACTTCCCTCGAACAGACCCCCCACTTTTAGCCTCAAAACGCCACATTTTTGAATTATTCTTTTTTTTTGCTTTGGACACAACACAATGGTCCTTGAGAGGCCATGGAGAAAGAATGGAGTTGTGGCTGAACATCTTTGCTCCAGATTCGGTGACTTCACTCAAGCCAATTCTGCTAAGCTCTGCTGTGAAGGGTCGGCAGGAGGCTCGGGGAGGGAAGGGGCAGCCCTGTGTCTCCTCTTTCTGGGGTGCGGAGGCATCACAAAAGGGGGGCACAGCCCCCTCTTTCACCCCCCAACCCCCGAGCAGACGGCTCCCAGCGCGGCTGCCGAAGGAGCGCCTGGACCTTACCAGGAGGCTGCTGCGAGCAGACGGCGCGGTGCGAAGGGCCGTGGGGAAGCGGGAAGGGGCGAGAGGAGGTGGCACGACGGGGAGAGGAGCGCGAGAGGGGCAGGGAAAGCAGGGTGCTGCTGAGGGGAGCACGGGGCGCGGGGAGCAGCAAGGGGTGGGAAGCCTGCGGCCGCGGGAGGAGGCGGCAGGAAGGGTCAGGTAAGGTCCAGCTTGTTTGTCCTGTCTCAGGGAGATGCACAAATCTCAGCCCCCGCACTGCGGGGAGCTGCCTGGTAGCCCCTTAGAGATGCCCCCCCACCCTGCGAGAGCGCTGCAGCACGACCCGCTGTCGGCTGCAGGGGCAAAGCTGTGGCACCGCGAGCTGCCTGCTCGAGTCGAGCTGTACCAGCCGCCTTCCCACTCAGGCTCTGTTCCCATGCCTGCGGCAGAACTGGGGCGACGCAAACCGTTAGGGTTGCGATAAAAAAAGAAGGAAAAAAAAAAAAGAATTAAAAAAAAAAAATCCATACTCCTCTGTGGGAAGAGAAACCCACGAGTTTGGGAGCGATGCTGCATCCTCCCCGCTCCCCGGAGCGGGCAGCAATATTTACACCTTTCTCACTTGTGAACTATTTAATCAAGGCAATCCCAGAATAAGCCCTCTCTTCGGAGCCCGCAGGAAATTACCCAGCGCCGATAGGAAGGGGAAAAGCAGGCTGGTGAGATGCCAGCCTGCAAAGGCTGGCGGCAGGAAAGGATTAAAACACTAGATTACAGGATTCCCTCTGGGGACGCATGTTACTGCGATAACTCACTCCCTGACCACCAGCCAATCTCCCCTGCCCTGCGAGTTTAAAGCACGCAGGTCGCTGGCCAGGCACACAGATCAGGGCAGGGCAGTTGGCTGCCGAGGAGGCAGCAGAGAATTTGCCAGCAGGCACAGAAAACAAACCTCTGAAACCAGATCAAAACCAGGGGGATGGAGAAATCTTAATATGAAACATACAGGCCTGGAAGAATCTCCTTTCGACAACTAAATCTAAGCTTCCTCTGTGTGGGGGTCACGATTTCATAGGATCAAAACGGGAGGGGTTTCGTTTATCGAAGGACAAACAAGCAGGCGTGTTTACTGTTACACCCAGAGACGCTATCACAGCACGGCAGCGGTAGGTGAAGCAGAGGATGCTTGTCGTGCAGCGTGAGAAGGGAAAGAAATGATAAAAACTGGGGCAGAAACATACAATAAAGCGATACACATGCTTTAGGCGGGGTGCTGTTTGTTGTCTTTTTTTTCCCGGCGTTCCCTTCCTCGAGGGTACACAGGGACGTCTTGGAAGGCTCTTCACATCCCCACCTACATTTCTGCTTTTTCCTATTTCTGAATCCTTCCTCCCCGTGGGCCTGAGCCATCTCTCAGGTCCTCCCGCACCCTGCGAGACGCCTACGGGAACCGATCGAACGGTTTAAGGGGCAGCTGAGGTAGAGAAGTGCGGAGGGGGTGCGGCGCTGCGGGGAGGAGGATGGTTCGTACTCACCAGTCTGTAGGGTCTGCCTCCCCCCTGAGAGCACTCCCAGGGGCAGTGTACCTGTGGGAGTCAGGCCTTTGAGAGTCAGCACGCTCTCGCTCTCCTCCCTGCAAACAAGCAGCAATGCAACCGGTTACCCAGAGATTAACGCGACGCTCGGTTAGGTCCGTGCAGTGTGCGCTGGCAGCCCAGAAAGCCCCCCGTGTCCTGGGCTGCATCCCCAGCAGCCAGATCAGCAGGGCCGGGGGGGGATTCTGCCCCTCTGCCCCACTCTGCTGAGACCCCCCTGCAGTGCTGCCTCCAGCTCGGGGGGCCCCAGGGCAGGAAGGACACGGAGCTGCTGGAGCGAGGCCAGAGGAGGCCCCGGAGATGCTGCGAGGGCTGGAGCCCCTCTGCTCTGGAGCCAGGCTGAGGGAGCTGGGCTTGTCCAGCCTGGAGCAGAGAAGGCTGCGGGGAGCCCTTGGAGCCCCTGCCAGTGCCTGCAGGGGCTGCAGGAAAGCTGGAGAGGGGCTGGTTGCAGGGCAGGGGGGGCCAGGCCAAGGGGAAGGGCCTGAAGCTGCAGGAGGGGAGCTGGAGCTGAGCTGGGAGGCAGCAATCCTTCCCTGGGAGGGTGCTGAGGCCCTGGCACAGGGTGCCCCGAGAAGCTGTGGCTGCCCCTGGCTCCCTGGCAGCGCCCAAGGCCAGGCTGGATGGGGCTTTGGGCAGCCTGGGCTGGTGGGGGGTGTCCCTGCCCATGGCAGGGGCTTGGAACCAGATGGGCTCTGAGGTCCCTGCCAACCCAAACCAGTCTGTGATTCTATGATTTCTGCTGGCAAAGGTGCCGGTGCTTGAGGAGGAGGTCTCTGAGAGTCTCAGACTGCCAGGCACGTGGAAAACAGCACCTTGAGCCTCTGCCTTCTGCTCACAAGTGAGAGTCTCCCCCTTAGGACTCTGCCTGCCTGGATTACCCTGATCAATGTCCACCCTCACCCAGACCCCAAACCACAAGCTGCTTCCTTACCGAAGGACCGAGAAGACACGTGCCATCTTCCCAATGGCTCTAATCTTATTCCTGATGATCTCTTTACGGACTGTTGTCCCACCTTAGGGAGAGAAAAAACAAAACACCGGCATGTTTAAGGTTTCCTGCTTTCCAGGCACAGGTAATGTCAATATGAAGCACCTGCCTGACTCCAGGAAAAGAAATCATGGTTTACAGATTCACAGTTACACTCTCGAGAGAACAGTGCTGAGAGGATGGCGGTGAGAAGGGCAACACCAACGAGATGACACACGGACTTTTAAGGTCTAAAGAGAGTAGAACCACCAAAGGAAACGGATCGGATAGGTCTTGTTCGAAGCTCACCAGGTTTGATCACACTACACAGGATGTAACACAAATGACTCAGCCATGTAGACACAGTTTTGCAAGGCAGAACACTGACGAATCTGACTGCTGATGAACACCGCAGAACACCGGGCTGTGCTCGCCGCGGGGAGGAGTGTCACGCAAGCATCAGCTTTGGCATCCAACGCGCACAGTGAACGGCTGGCCGGAGCCTTGCAACTCTGCTTTGACCCCACACAAACACAAAGTGAGATATGTGAACTCCCCTTCCGCTATACAGACCGAACAGGAGAGAAAAGCATGGAGGGTAACTGAAAACAAACAAAAAATCAAAGTAAAAGAGGTAACAAATACATCTCCTCTCAGCTGAGATTCCTCACATGGCCCAACTACACATTAGGACAGTACAAGCCAAACCGGAGGTCTAACATGCACCGATGGCTCAGCCATGCACTAAGTGGCTGCATTCAGAAGTCAGTCAGAAACGTGACCCCGTTTCTCAAGTTCCTGGAGGAACGCAGAAGGGTTAAAAAACACACGGCGCTTATGTTAAAACTGAAAGGGGATGAAGAGACTGCCCAACTAGTCAGCTATTCAAATCCACTCCAAGGAATCTGGTGGCACAGGCAGTGAAAATTAAGCTTGTAGCAAATTCTAGCTGGGTACCTTTCTGATAGCTTGAAATGTAGTGATCTTCAGGGAGAGGAGACACCAAGAAACAAGTAGATGAAGACAGAGATAGAAGAAACAAATTTAATTTTCATGGGAGGGAGAAAGGAAAAAAAAAACCAAAACCAAAAACGAAATGCAATGGGAGAAGCGGGTTAAAGGCTCAACCTGTTGACCGAAGCAGCAGCACCTTGTTGTACCACAACGGTGTTCTGCTTCTCTGCGGGACTGACTGTCCTCCACCCTCCATGGATCGGTACAGGCAGCTCCCCCGGGTCCCCCCCCGGCATGCTCACGGCCCCACGTCTGCGCCTGAGCTTCCTCTGGGTCACCACCTCGCTCTCGAGCGATCCCCCCCCTGTCCCCCCATACAGAAACCGCAGATCAGCTCAGCGACTGTCCTGCCCCTTTCATGCACAGCCTAAACCAGGGCCAAAACCCGCGTCCTGCCGGCTTTGGGGGTGGCACAAGCAGCCGCTTTACAGAGGAGTTCACTGCAACAGGAGAGAAGATCGGGTGGATATTTTGGCGCAGAAAATTCTGAATTGGGGGGAAAAAAAAAATAACCACTTGGGAAGCAGTGTCTGTAAGGAGCAGGAAACCAGAGGAGCTGGCAAGAAGCGTCTGTCGCAGTGAATGCGGTTTGGTTTTTCCGTGACTGAATCGCAACAGGGAGGAGGGGTGGGGGGAAGGGGAAGGTTTCCTACCCCGAACTGCACAAGGGTTGGCCAAAAAGGACCCGAAGGCCCTGGCTGGGCATCCAGCTATAAATCAAGCGCTGATGACTCTCGAGCTAGCATCACACACCTTTCCCCCCCACCGTTACCAGCTCAGCTGCAACAGCGTTTTTTTACCTTCCAATGTCTCATCGCCATCTGAAATCAACTCATCATCGGAGCATATGTTGAGGATGTTAACGAGCATTTCTGTGACTGCAAGAAGCACAGACAGGACGGTTAGAGCGGCCTGGCGCGCACGCCTGGCAGACAGAGGTATTCGGAGGACGAACTGGACAAGCAAACGATTTCAAGGTCGTTTATACTCTGGAAGCGGAAGCGCAAAGACACTTTTAGCCGCATACCGCTGGTACCTCGCAGCAGTACCCAGAGCAGACGACATACTTTACACCTTCTGCCGAGGAGGTGGATGCGGTCCAAGCACATCACAGATGAAGCAGACGTGGGGAGCGGGGTGCCAACATTCCCGCAGAACAGCCTGGGCTCGCTCAAGGTCCCACCTCCCCAGCCCGACCCGCACAACGGGCCACCTGGCTCTGAGAATATCCAATCTTGTGGGGGGGGAATTCAACCTTTGGTTCCTCAAAGTCAAGAAAAGCTTTGGGACTTCAGACCTTTAAGTCGTACTCCGAACATGCAACGCTGGAGCGGAATTTAAACTCGCCAGGAGACGTAAAAACCCTTCTGCTGAGGGACTGAGACAAAGTCTTGGTCGTATTTTAAGCTGCCTCGCCTCCTTCAGAATGAAGTAAGCCTTTACACTGAAGTGAATCCTTCCTTTTTGGTGGGCCACGAGCCAACAGGAGATTTTAATTTCTCTGCTGCAAACCCAGAGCAAGAGAAACGTCTCCAGATTCTGAGGTGGGGCTACACCACCCGAGATCGGCTCCGCCAGCAATGCAGAAATAGCACAAAGGGATCATTTTATTGATAAGAGCTTTCTAAAACAGGTAACAACAATTATTTCACATGAACTTTACCCCGTAATATGCAAATCTCCTTGAACTACTTTCCAGTGCTATCTGATATTGAAGAGTTACAACGCCCTCCCAACACATCTATAGCCCGTGGGACAGGTTTCTAACTCTCAGGGTACTATGATCAGCCCTTGGGCGATTCGAAACAGAAAGCCAAATGTCTCTTACCCTTTTCCCCTACAAAAGGCAAAGACCATGTGAAGACATCCATGAAGTTTGGAAGCCAGTACGGGTGAGGGGAACAGTTGAACTGCCTGATGTTCATGACATTGTTTTCGTATTTCAGTACAGCAGCTAGGAGAGAAAAGGGAAGACAACACGTGTCCGCAGCTAATGCAACTTCATTATCGAGCTTGCACCCGTGCAGCATCAAACTCCCAGCCCTCCGAAACGAGAAGGTTTAAGCAATATTTTTCAGTTTACCCATTACGCCGTTCCACAGAAGCTGATCATAATAGCCAAGGTCAATTTAACAGCGCTGTTAAAATTTATGCAAATCGGAAGCGATGAACGCAGAGCCAAAGCGAGGGGTAAGAAAAACCACAACCCCCAGTTGAGGAAAGTTCCCCACCATACTCATACGGTTTTTGGGGCAGAGGGAAGTTAAAAGCTCGCCTGTACTAGCAGCTCCTTTTACAGCAGCATTCATCAGCTGCCATGTGGCTGGAAATGAAAGCATTATTCTAGGCTTTATGACTTGACAGCTAATTGCCACAGTAATACATTAAGCCCTCGAGTCAGAGAACCCCGTCACTTCCAGCCCCCCAGCTGCCGCCCGTTTAACACACGAAGCTCTTTTTCACTTCACGCGACCAGAGGGGAGGGCAGAGGGGCACGGCGGGGGAAGATGGGGAGGGATTTCGGAAGCGCGCGAGGCCAGCAGCGACACCAGGACGGCGGCAGAGCGCTGGCCTTACCCTTGTTGTTATAGACATCTAGGTAATTTGGTGCGGAGAAGATTGTGATTAACGACGGAAAGCCTGTTGTCTGGCTCTTCCTGTACATTCGGTACCTGAAAAACAGGTCAAGTGTTAAACATAGCGGGCTGGCTGAGGAGGGCACGTAAGGCAGGCGGAACCCGCTCGGCTCCTAGCAGGCTGCAGCGCTTACCCAGCGTCCTGGGCTTCGTGAGCTCGGATTACGGATAACAAACTATTGTTCTGCAAAAATTCACAAACTGCAGGATAACTGGAAAACAAAAAGCAAGCATAGGTTAGCACGTAGCACACGGGAACAGACGGCACCCGCGGTCTTCGTTTCAGGAACCAGCCACTTGCAGCGTCCCCAAACCAGGCCAGTGTGTATTACATCATTTAAAAATTAATTGCGACGCGTTCTGTTAAACAGAGCCCTGGTGCCAAATCCTCCCTATCAGCCTGGCTACAGGTCCGTCAGCACAAATGCTTCTCTTTCAGATAGGAAAAAGATGATTTCCTAGAGCTCCTGGTACTGTCCAATGCCTGAAAACCTCTCCGAAGGCACCCTGCCAGCTAAAAGAACCATCTCTGCTGTCAGACACCCCAATCTCGAGCGATCCCCCCCCTAAAGAGAGCTCAATATTGTCAGGAGGAGGAAGCAAACAGGACTTTGTGCGTTGGAGCCAACCAAGGACTATTCCAGAGCCGTGAAGTCCCACAGGGCGACCTGAATAGCAATTTATCTCCCCATACACCTTCGTGTAAAGGGAGACAAAAAGCTTTAGTCCAGAGCCCCTTAAAACCCCACTTACCTGTAGAAATAGGAGCAGCCTCGAACGGTGTTGTGGGCGAAATGCTCCAGCGTTTTCTCGTTGCCGTAATCCTCTGATGGATCGGACCAGAGCAGGTCACACATTGGACCAAAGGCTGGAGGCTCCTTAAACCTGTCTAACTGAAAAACGTACCCAAAATCAGGGCAACGCTGGTGAAAGCCGCAGCAGCGTACACACCCCTACGGTGTGGACACGCAGAGCACAACCTGGAACTCCATGCGGGCATCAAGCGAGCCAGTAACGACAGTACTAATTGTAAGCTATGTGAAAGGACCACGGAGATTACTTACTTTCCTAATGTCATCTAGACACGTGATTTCTGGAGACAGTCCTCCATGAACACACAGAAATTGCTGGTTTAAGAGGGCAGCAAGAGGAAGACAGTCAAATGTATCCATACACGCATCATACACTCGCTCCGAATACTTGATTCGACCTGGAAAGATGGGGAGCAGGGGGAGGAAGAAGAGAGGGAAGAATTGAATTCCTTTACACAACAAAGACTGCTCAGGGTGAAAGCAGAGCGGGTTTTTTTTGTTTTTTAATCATAGAATGGTTTGGGTTGGAAGGGACCTCAATGCCCATCTGGTTCCAC
>VWZZ01003631.1:21780-38295 GCA_013399095.1 Psophia crepitans | reverse complement strand
TGCCAGGGCCTCAGCACCCTCCCAGGGAAGGATTGCTGCCTCCCAGCTCAGCTCCAGCTCCCCTCCTGCAGCTTCAGGCCCTTCCCCTTGGCCTGGCCCCCCCTGCCCTGCAACCAGCCCCTCTCCAGCTTTCCTGCAGCCCCTGCAGGCACTGGAAGGCCGCAAATCTGTTGTTGGGGTGGCTTTTTTTTAAGCGGGAGTCATTAATGCATCCAAGCCTATGTGAGACGAGAAGCACCAAGCACAGCTTTGATCAGCCACGCTGATAAATAAGTTCAAGGAGCCTAACTCCTGAGGTGACAGGGAAACTCTCTGTCTGCGTCCAGCCAAGTCGAACTTTGCACCCGTGCGTCACCAAAAACACTGACTTATAAAATGCTTGTTGGACGTGACGACAGAAAGGCTCCGCAGTGATCCAGATGTGGTCAAGAGTATTAATTTCCCTTCATGTTATTTTCTAGAACGTCTGCACTGAGATTAACACGGCAAAGAGGCGAGGCCTTTGCCACAGTAATAGAAAACTTGGGACGTTAATAAATCCAGCCCATCACTTTCCTACGTTCCTACTGCACCTCCAGACTCAAAGAGTCTCTTCCCAGCCTCAGCTGCTGGGCAGATTATACGCTGGGAAGTGCAGCAGCTGTTTCATTTGGCACAGCGATATTACACAACCATTTAAAATAGGAATTGCCTTTTCGGCTGGACGCGAGCGCTTGGAGTCAGAATTTGACCAAGACGCCTGCGCTGAACGGGATCTTCACACGGGATCTTTCAGGGCTACGAGCGATCACAATCTCCGCTGGATGCCCCACCTTAACAGAGGTGAAGAGGCTGTTTCAATAAATGAGAGAGAACCGTGGCCTTTCTGAAAGCAGCTCAGCTTTTGCAGCGAGCCTCCAAGCATGTTCGGAAATCTCTCTCGACTCTTGGCGTTAGAAGGGAGGGCAGGAGCGGAGATCGCCGCGGGTCTTCTGGCATCTGCAGCCCCTCCGCAGGGCAGCGACGTGTTAACGCAGCCGGATCTCCGAGAGCGCCTCGTTACTGCTATAAAACACATCCCTGCCTAAAGCAAAAAGCACAGGATTGCCTTTCCTCCAGCTTTATTTCAGAGATACCAACAGTTTTTTTCGGCTGCGCGCTACGATCCGGGAAGTGGAAAGGCAGCATCTACTGTTTTCCAAAGGGGGGAGGAAAACCAACCCATCACCTCTGGTTTTCTGGTTCAAATTGCGCCCAGCTCAACAGGAGCTCCTCTACCACCATCTGATCACTACAGTATCCAGCAGAGAGCTGGCTGGTGGTTTCCAACTCATTTCTGAGTAAACAGATGTCATTACCTCGGCACTTCTCAGCCTCACCCTGTCCAGCAGCATCCAGAGCTGAAGGGCTAAAGATTGGGCTCGTGCCTCATCTGTAACTATTTCCTGAGGTCAGGTCCTTGAGCAACTAATCCCTAACAAAGCTGCACGTTGCTAACTTTTTTATTGCTTGGAGGAATCGCTGTCACGCTCAGGGGAGAGGGGTCATTCCCCGACCTTTCATCATCGTTGGTTTAAAAATATGTAAATGCCGCACGAAACTATCTTTAACTCAACCAAAATGATCTTAAAGGTAATGATTCTCCCTAGCGCAAACACCGAGGAACAAATCCTTTATTTGCTTCCAATTGTAATCGCTGATCCCAGCTGCACAATCTGGAGCCGAAAGTCATTTGGCAGTAATTACACGTTGCTGGGCCTGAAAGCCAGGGAAGGCGGGGTGCGTGCCACTGGCTCATCAGCGCGACGGGGAAGACGCGTTCGCGTTTCTTCCATCCACCCTCACTCTTTGGAACCAGAAGGCCACATCAATGCGTGCTCAGTACTTTACAGGACTTATATGTATCTATTAGGGTTGGTTCGGTTTTTCAGCAGGAGCTGAAAGAGGAGAGCTACGTACGCAGGGAAAAACCAGACTCCAGAGCTAACCGATACCACTGGTGGCAGGCACAAAAAGGAAGACTCACACCAGGTCACAACACATTAATATATTTAAACCCTTACCCTGCTGATACTTACATTCCTGCTTAAAGGTGAAGTATTCTGTGAGGTGCCTGCACTCGTGGTTCCCTCGAAGGAGGAACAATGTTTTGGGATGATTTATCTTTAAACTCCATAAATACAGCACGCACTGCAAGGAAGGGAAGGAGGAGATGGCATGTAATAAAAACCTTTTATAGGGCACTAATCATCCGTAGACTTCACTAAGTGTTTCTGGGAAGACACCCAACAAGCTGAATTCAAAGTGGAACCCTGATAGAAACCCAGCTCCATAATCGGCAGTAGATCTTGGCCAACTTCAGTGGGGGAAAGCCACACCGAGCATTTCTCTATATTAGGCCTGAGTTGGAGAAGTGACAAATGAGATCGCATTTGACTGAAACCGGCTCTGGGCTGGGTGGGGGCAGGTNTCCCTTCCAGCAGAAACCAAAGCAAAAAAGCCCCCATTTCAGAGCAGCAAAGCAAAACCAGCTGCGCAGCAGCGAGACGTGCGCTCCAGATGTCCCGCTGCAACCGAAAGCAGAGACCATCAAGTAGAACAGCCAGCCATCTTGACAGTTTATCAAGCATTAAACTTCAGAAAAATTAAACTCGACCTTCCCCACTGTCTTCCTCCCTCCCCACCACCACCCCGCCCCTCTGCTTTTCTGCTTACGCTACAGTCACGTGAAGCTCAAGTTCACAACAGGAAAAGCCTAGCCAAAACCCAAGCTCGGTAAAGCCTTCTGGCTTTGAAGAGGGCTTTCCGCATCCCCTGTCTGAGCAGCAACACCTGTAAAAAGATCGTCCTTGATCTGAAACAATCATTTTCAGCAGGCTCCCACAAATATTTCACGGTGGCTTCGCGAAGAGGCGACGTGACGAAGGGAAGGGCTGGGAAGCAAACGTGCTTTACCCTTCTGCGCTATACGCTGTCGGGCTGACAGCTAAATCAGCCGGTATCTCGTACGGGGAAATGTTATCACATTTCCCTTGTTGATTTTGAGTGCTGGAAGGACAACCCATAATGACAGCAAGCTTGAAGATCTGGATTAAAGTCTCTAATAAGAGCTTACCCTTTAGGCTGACATGCTACAGAAACGACACACACTTTGAGAAGGTGAACCGTGAAGTCTGTCAACGGTTTTACACTTAAAAACATTGCTGATCTGGCGCACAGATCTCCGGGAACCAGCTGCTGCGGCACAGAAACAACCTCCAGAACCCAAAAAACCCAGTTTCAAGTTAGTTTCCAGTACAGACACCTTAAATATCACGGTATTTAAGCACCGAACCTGCAAGGTAAGCTCTACGTTAGTCATTCCAGCTACATGCAGGGATCCCTAAAACCCCAAGGAGCTGCTGAGCGCCCGTCTGTGTCTAACTCAGAGTTCAACCCCACAGAAAGAGGCTGGACAGCAAAGTCTGAATCCTAAAACTGAACAGAAACAGGGCCAGCGGCAGGGAATACAAGCCGTGGCTAAGGCCAGCAAAAACGATAGTTTATTGCATCTGCTAGCAGGAGGAGTGTTCCCACAAAACCATCTGTAATTACTCTCTGCTTTAAAGCTTTAACCTCCGGTGTTTGCAGCCTAAATGAGACGTTTCTGGGCTAGCACGAGAAAAGTGAAAGTCACTACAAACAAACGAAGCGACTTGCTAAGGACTGGGGAAAGCGACCAGCCCTGGCATCACCGGTTCAAAGCAACGCAAGAAAGTAGACACAAATCCAGAGGAGGATTTGGGACGTGCAGAAGGACAGCGACTTGCAGAAGAGAGATTTTAAAACAGACATCTGAAGTGTTTTAAAGTAAAACGGGAGCGGACGGAGTCACTCGGCACCACAGTTCTGCCCGGACACGCAGCACGCAAACCATGGACGTCGAGAGCAAACGCTATTGCCCCGTGGTTTGTAGCTGTTTCACAAGGACCTGGGGGCTGCCAGGTACTCGGGGGGTAACGCTGGGTAAAGCACATTCAGCAGGACTCCAGAGGGGCTGGAGAGAGGAACAAGGGAGGTTTCTACACTCGCACGCCTCAGATGCTTCCTGGTGTTTTGTCCAAGATCCTTTCCCCGGAATTTCAAGGCGCTGTGCGCAGGAATTGATCAGGCGTTTGCAATAGCCTAGTAGCAGCTCCAGACAATTACGGCCCACTAGGCTTAAATAATCCACTTCTCTCCTTATTCTGCCTGCTGGTTTGAAGCCCAAAGCCAAGCGTTCACACCCGTGCCCCCATTTTATTCCCCTCCTTTCGCTCGCAAGGGGAAAGCTCAGCAGGTCACGGCGGGGGAGCTGCAGGAGAAACTGCTACCTGCAACCCAAGGCAAAGGCAAGAGGGGCTGCTGCCAAACCTGCCAGCGACGAGCCCCGCCGTAACCTCCCTGTTCCGTCTACAAAACCCGGCACTGACGAGGAGGCTGTAAAGATGCAGGCTGGCAGCTCTTCCCAGAGCAGGCACAGAAGAAACGGCTCGGCACAAGTCCTGCATCCTGGTCCCGTGCTCAGGCCACGAATCTACCTTGGCTCACACCTTACAACAGCGACTGGGTCTCCTCACTGTTATTCTGGCGAAAGCAGTGCGTTCACTTCTGGCAAGATTACTGCGCGTGTAATTCTGTAATCAGACAATGGTCCTGTGACCCACGGTAATTGCATTTGAAAAACCAGTCTGGCAAAGGTGTGTGCCATCGCCACATCATCTTTACTGATACATCTGCTCTTTGCATAGATTCTACTTTTGGTCATAGAATCACAGACTGGTTTGGGCTGGAAGGGACCTCAAAACCCTCCTGCCGCAGGCAGGGAGATCCCCCCACCAGCCCAGGCTGCCCAAAGCCCCATCCAACCTGGCCTTGGGCACTGCCAGGGAGCCAGGGGCAGCCACAGCTTCTCGGGGCACCCTGTGCCAGGGCCTCAGCACCCTCCCAGGGAAGGATTGCTGCCTCCCAGCTCAGCTCCAGCTCCCCTCCTGCAGCTTCAGGCCCTTCCCCTTGGCCTGGCCCCCCCTGCCCTGCAACCAGCCCCTCTCCAGCTTTCCTGCAGCCCCTGCAGGCACTGGCAGGGGCTCCAAGGGCTCCCCGCAGCCTTCTCTGCTCCAGGCTGGACAAGCCCAGCTCCCTCAGCCTGGCTCCAGAGCAGAGGGGCTCCAGCCCTCGCACCATCTCCGGGGCCTCCTCTGGCCTCGCTCCAGCAGCTCTGTGTCCTTCCTGCCCTGGGGCCCCCCGAGCTGGAGGCAGCACTGCAGGGGGGTCTCAGCAGAGCGGGGCAGAGGGGCAGAATCCCCTCCCTCGCCCTGCTGCCCACACTGGGTTTGATGTCGTAACATCAAACTTAATTGTTTCACTTTATGATTTAATAAAACAATTCTGTCCATTGTATCCCATCTGTTCTGGCTTCAGGGACCAGGATGGTCCCTCACCAGCCAACACGGACACAGACCTCTCTTGCGTAAGGAGACGGAACCAAAAGCTTAAAGCACTTTGAAGGAAGCATCTTTCCCACTTGCAGACTGACGAGAGGGTCCTTCCCCAGGGTGCTGTCCGATCAGCGTCTCCGAACGGAGGTGCTCAGCCCCATTTCCATGCTGCCTGTCAGCCCCTTCCCGGTACCGTGTGAGTCCGTGGCCGGTTAGTCTCACTGTCACAGCGGGCTCTGTGGCACGGCGGAAAGCAAACGCTTTGCAGAGTCCTCTTGCACTAGACATCAGCTTTCACACGGTTTCTTCCCTCCCCTCTCCCTGCACAACTCTCTTCTTTTAAGAAAAAAAACCCCAAACCATCCCACCAAACCCAACCAAACCACACTTCACAGCCTCATCATGCTTACTGGGAATGGACGTTTTCAAATGAGAACGTCCCTGAGCCCGAGGCCCAGAAATAATGTATTGAAGGCATCCAGCTGAGCTGATGAACAGAGGCTTTCGGGGGGGGGCATTTAAAGGTTTTGTTTGAGCCACAAACTGCTCCTTTTACCTTGACAACCAAATACTCCCAGCAATGGGGAAAGCTTGCAAGGGTTATTCGGGCTGCTAACAAGCAGCACGGTTTGCCTTAACACCTCTTTGGCCCCCAGTTTTGCATCTTGTTTCCTGATTGCCTGCATCAGGATGCAATTATACAATTACCTCCTATTTCATTCAGTTAAAAGGTCATGATTATCAGCTGCTCTGGGCAGGCACTCCATAATATCCCCACCCAGCGCATGGATGCGCAAGTTTGTGCGGTGACTCATGAAAGCCTGGCGCTCTCCCACCTTCCCAGTGGTGAAAGCACAAGGAAACCTGGATGTCTTTCCATCACCTGAGCCTCTGAGATAAAACAATCACCACTCCAAACCCCAAACGTTGATGGATCAGCCATCTCTGCACTTCAGAGGCCAGCTGCTGCAGCTCTGCATTTTATAGAAGCCTTTAAAAACAATATATTAACCCAAAGATATCCGCTCGGCGCCATTAACTCTTTGCTCGCAGCGATTCTCCACGCCAGCTGCAAACCTCCTGTTGTTTCACTATAGGAACCAAGTTTCTGCACACCCAGGTGGGAATCTCTTAAAACCCATCGGTTGCACTTTGCAGTAGGTGGAAAGAAGAGGCACGCATCAATAGGAACAAGGGAATCAAGCCTTCTAGATTCTGCTTTATCAGTGACATTTGGATCAGCCCCCGCATGTACTAATCAAAGCCCACCCTGATTCGTGAAAGATCAATGCTAGCTCTGTGGGGTAACGGAGCGCTCGGGGGCTTTCCCTCTGCAGGCACGGGGGGGAAAAGGGAAGGAGGAGGGTCAAGAGCAGCATGAAATGAGAACTTTGCGCTCAGAGCTGACGAAGACCGACTGACCCAAGCCCAAAAGTACCAGGTTGCCTGGCACAGATCCTGGGTCAGAGCATCAGGCCACAACCTGGTGGGGTTTGCCTATAATTCTCAGACTTTCCTCCTCAAAAAACCCCAAAAACTCTTCTTCCCACCACCTCTGATCTCCAAGATGGACTCATCGTCCATCCCCCCGGAATTAGCATGGAGGTAAGAGGGCAGCGAGCCCCAACTCCAGCCCTCGCTTCTGCAGATCTGGGAGTGAAACCCCCACGCCAGCTCAACCCAAGGAGCGGGAGCAGCACTTCACCACCCAGGATCTGTAAAACCCGTGCACAGACGCAGGGTACAACAATTCTCGTTCGAAGGCTTCTTGGTTAATACCAAAAAACCCTGCATCTTATCTCAGGAAGAGTTGCTACGCTATAACATAATCTCTTTCCCAGCTAAATACGCCGCGAACCCAATTTACACAAGCCAAGGCATTTAAACGAGCGGTCAGATTCCTGCTCTTCCCCTTCCTCCCCAGGGGTTACGAGGCTCCTCCAGCCAGCACCACCAGAAATCCCAACCCCACCTTTCCAGCATCCGTCCGCGCTAGCCCGGAAACTGCTCATCGTCACACCTTGGCTCGGCGTCACTATTTAGGAACACATGAAGCGCAAGGCTGGAAACAAGCCAGCACGCTGCTGGAGCACAAGCTGTCGGCGGTGCCCTGCTAAATCCTCTGCAGAATCCTTCAAAGAAGCGCTTGCATTAACCGCCTTCAGCGCTGTCCGCAAGAGTTCCTCCCCAAAATTCACCTGGGAAAGACTCCTCCGCAGACCCAACGGCTCGGCTGTTCCTGCACTGTGGCGTGCACCTTCCCCCCTCGAAGAGAAACCACTCGCTCTGTTATTCCAGACCGGTTTTGCCACCTTTCACGTCCCTGTTTCCCTAAACAACCCCCATTACGCTGCCTCCAACTGAAATAAGCTCTCCTTTTCCACCAGGCTCTGCCTTTGCGAAACCAGAAGGCTGCAATCCCGTGGGGTTTGCGGCATTTACTAATAGCTCTCCCATCCTGCCTGCTCCGACGCTCCCGGGTCTTCAGCGAGCCAGCAGCAACCACCGGGACCCATCGATTACTTTTGCCCTTTAAGACCAAAAAAACTCGCAGCGTTGGCGACGTCCCACCGAGCTGCAAAAATCCTAACGCAACACCAGATGTTCGGCTGATGTCTGTAAGGTGACAGCATTACTGTGACAAGGCAGATTGTCACAGGGGCACAGCATGGCCAGATACACAATTCAACGCCTCGGCACTGAGCTCCTGGGTCGCAGCGAGATGTACGATGGCCCAGGTGATTTATTGCTCCTTTCTCCCGACCCTGTCTCTGGCTTTGCAAGGTTGATGCTTTCAGGGGGACGGCAGGGAAGCGGTGACTCAGTAATGTAGCGCTTTCTTTTCCCCGCTAAGATGAATCCTGCAAGTTTTTAAACATTTGCTTCCCACTGCCTGGTAGGATCCTGTTGCCTGCAACATACAATCAACTCTCCCTCTTGTTCCCCTGACTGACAGCTACAAGTGATATTAAAACTCGAGTTCAGAGCTAGAGTTTAGTTGTTAACCCCACTGCTGCTGTTTAGCTCAGCCACTGGGTGAGGACCCAGTTCAAAATCACGACATTCAGACATCACTTTTCTGCCATAAATCACACCAGAAGTTACCCACAACACGTTCTTTCCCTCGCGTGAAAAACTAGGGTACAGCGTGAAATCCAGCACGAGAGGGGTCTGTATTTGCTAGTCTAGTTCAACCCTTTTGGTTAGTTTAGTCCTAGCACCCCCAGGCTCAACTTTATTTGTCACCTCTATACTGAAGTAGCCTCTGTCCACGTAGTCTCCCAGGAAGAGGTAGCGGGTGTTATTGGGTGATCCTCCAACTTCAAACAACTTCATCAGGTCAAAAAACTGCCCATGAATGTCACCGCACACTGGGGGAGGAAGAACAGCACAAAAGAGGGACAGAATTACATGCCAAGAAAAGAAAGGTCACGACAGCAACAAGGAGCGTAGCATGGCTGTGCGCTGACCCAAGCCACCCCTGCTTTACATCCAGCTTCTGCAGAGATGTACACCAGCAAAACCCTCTCCTCTGAGAGCTCAGGCAATTTAAAAACCTTGCTGATGGTAGGAACACAGCAAAAAAACCCTGCTTCTCGGAGCAGCTCGTGTTTCCTAGATGGCCCTTATTTAAAACTCCAGCCGCAGAAAGCTCTCTGACCTGTGATGGGAGCCTCCACTTCAATCATCGTCTTCTCGTGCCTAAGGATGGCAGCCCCATCGTTGATGATCTTCAGCGCCGCATCCTCTTCCAGGCGCCCTTCCTTTACCAAGTGGCTCTTCAAGACGTCAAGCCTAGGCTTCCCATCCTCAAACACCTCCTTCAGAGTGAGCCGCTGCGTGGGAGGAAATGGGACAGCTGGAAATGGAAGTGAAGAAGTTAGCAACACGTCTCTTTTCGGGGGGGAGGGGGGAAAGATTTACAGTCTTTTCAGCAGGAGGCTTTCGTTCCAAGCCTCAAGACGAGCACACACTCAGAAACATACTTTCACTGAAATTATGCTCTCGAATACCGAACGACGAAAAGCTATGCTGCCAGAGCAACCGAATACCCCCCTCAGCGTGTTTAAAAAGCCACCGTATGCAGCCCAAACGCCAGATGCAGCCCAAACGCAGGCACCGAAGCCGCCTCCTAACTCGGCGGGGATCGCTGTGACCGCAATGTTGCGCTGAAACGGGACGGCATGCAAATATCGGCAAAAGCAGGAGGAAAACCACACCGGTTCCCAGGGACCAGCAACCAGGGTAGGACCACCGATACGTAAAGCTCTTGCTGATCAGGAAACCGCATACACCCGCGGAGCAGACGCAGGGAACAGCCTCGCCCCTCCCAGTACAGGCCAGTTCAAAAAGCGTAACCCCAGGCGTAGCGATTTGTAAATCCTGATGGAATCCAACATTTAAGGTAAGGCGAGGCCTCGTCTATTTGCACCACATCCCCTGGTTTTTAACTCTAGACAGAAACCCACCCCATCAGAAGCCATTGTTGTCACTATTTTCCCGCTGGGCAATCGCATTATTTGCGAGAAGGTGACCTCTAGCAGAAAGGAAGCACATAACCCAAACCCAACAGTTACAAGTGAGAACCACCTGCCTTCCTCATCTACCTTCTCCTGGGCCTGGCTAACTTAAACATGAAAAAGATGGAGAACACAAGACCCCCGCATAGCATGTAAAGGCGATGCAGCGTCTCGATTTACAATAAATCCCCGGAAAGAGGAAAAAGAGACAAACTAGAAGGAAAACGCTGTCAAAGAGCCCCAAACGTGCGGCTCCCGCGCGCCACCGAGCAATTTGCATCTTATCGCAGCGACGGTCTCAGGTCCTGGGGTCTGTTTCCTCCTCAAAACACCTCGAATAACCAGCACCAACTCAGCCCTCCGGGTTCAACCCTTTCAGCACCCTCCTCGGTCAGAGCAGGACCGAAACGGTTACGCCCAAGCCCTGCCGAGGGAGCGATCCTGCGGTACGGACGAGGAGATGCCGGGATGGGGTTTGCTTTTTGGGGCGCTCCCTGGGGTGTCGCGCACTCGCGTGGCGTGCGCAACCCCAGGAAGAGCCTCGTAGCCCAGCGTGGGTACGGCAGGGAGCCGCCGCTCGCCCTCCCAGCCTCGGGGACAGGTCACACCTCTGCGAAAGGTCTGGGAGGCACCGCCGTCCGTAAGTCCTCAGGCAGCCGGACAGACCGTCTGATCCCCGCTGGGCATCCCCCAGATTACCCCAAAATCTGGAAGGCAAAGGGGCCTTTTACAGCCATTTTAACGATTCCGGTGGCAGCCTGCTCCTGAGTAAGCAGTACCTCCACCACACGCGGCGTGTAACGAAACCCACTCACTAGATACCGTACCATCGCTTCCACATCTCCCGCTTCCGACGCGCTCATGTCGTGCGGTGAAAGGCAGATTGGCACCTCACTGTAATCCAGCTAGAGAAGGAAAATATCTGGCATGCAAATGAAGTTGATGTCCTTACCCTTCGCCGAGTAAAGACATCCCATATGCCAAAGTACGCTGGATTTAGCAGGCGAAAGGATAGCGCTGGTCAAATAACACAGTGACGAACAGCAATGCAACCGATCTCTTTTAAATGCAAATAGAGCAGCTATTTAGTTTGGGAACCCAAGGGGGAGAGAGAAAAAGCAGAAAGGCAGCGCAAGAGAGGCTTTGCAGCCGAACATCAATTTTCAAATAATGCGAAAAATGTAGGACAGAGGAGAACAAGAGCGGCTATAATGAAAGGGGAGCTGGCGCCTGCACTAAGGTGGCCCTCTTTTATCAGGCACTTTGGAAGTTTCGCTCTGCTGGGCACTTGCTAAGCGCCCCGCGTGCCTTGAACGGTCCAGGGCACACACAGCGCCTGCCCCACCGAGCTGTCAATTAAAGAGGTTTAAGCAAGACCCCTGCTTATACCAACACAGGCTGGACAACATTTTTTTAACCGCATATATAGCTCATCTCTACAGCCAAGAGCAAAAAAAAAAAGAAGACCCCTCTGGTTACCGATGAAAAACTTGACGTTTTGCAGAATTTCACATATTTTTTTCCCCTCCGCGCTCTGAGGACGGCAGCGCTCGTGCTGCAGGAGGGGGCAGAGGGAAGCTGCAGGTACAAATACAAATAGGTTCAGCTGGAATAAGGGAGGCTGAAAGAAGCCGGGTGCAAACGTGGGCACGGGACTGGGAGCGAGGGGCAAGGGAGGCTTTGGGACTCGCTGCCATTAAGTGGCTGGAAAATGATTTGTAAGTACTTCTGCAAACCGGGCGGTTGTCCTAGCGTCTGCCATCTGACTCCAAAGGAAGCGAGAGCGTGCCTGAAGGTCAAATGATTTATAAGGAAGAGAAGAGAGAAATAGGAACAGTTCATCTCCATACTCTCCATCATCCCAGGCCTTCAAACACGGCCACTGACTCCAGAGCCACCCTAGCCAAGTAAAAAGCCCCCAGAAGCCAGGCCAGAAAGCTTAGCGGAGACGGCACGCGACCACAAGAGCCCGTCCTGCAATTCAGAAGAAATCCACGAAAAGCTCCTGGCACGCTCTGCTTTGCCTTTTCTTGGTAGCCCTAGCGAGCGGAGTTACGCAAGATAAAACACGAGGCTACGCCGATGCGAGCAGCCAAGAACTTTTATGTAAGTTCCCTCGCTGGCTTCGCACAGCTCCACTCCCACAAGGAGCCGGGCACGCTAAGGAACCGGCTTCTCCTCAGCTCTCCCTGTCTGCCAGCCAAGCTGCAGCCAGCACGGAGAAAAACCTCCTCCAGAGATGCCAGAGACCCCGGCACCATCCTGGGGATGCACACACACGCCACACCGCCCGTTTTCTACTTGCTAGCCCACCCCAAACCCAAGATATTTTCAATTCCCCATGCAGGGCTGGCACAGACGCTGGTGCCGCGGCGCACCCGGAGCTGTCGAGGACTTCAAAAGCTCCGTGGGGGCTGCAGGAGAAAATCCTCCGCACTGCAGAGAGGCACGAGAAGCACGGCCTGGAGCCCGAGCAAACCCAAAACCCCGCGCTGCCCGTTTCCCCCCATGCAGCAGGGGATGAGAACGAGTACTTAAGTAATTAGTGTTGTCAAAGCAAGTAATCCTGTTAGCCAGCACAACTTGTGTAAGGGCTTTAGTCAACTCAGTGCACTCAGTTATCCGACGCACAAACAGCCGCTTTTTTCAAGATCTGAATTTTATCCTTATTGCTGGTCAATTCTGCTGGAGGAGGGTGTGGAGGAGGGGGGCTCCTGCAGCTAGCGGTGCTGGCACGGCCACCGGGGCAAAAGCTGACCTGAAGCCTGGCGCGGAGCTGAAATCTCGCCCCCCCCCGGGGCACCGAGAAGGGCAGAAGAGCCTTGCCTACTTCCTGCTCCTATCTGCAAAATGGGGAAATAACTCCTTGTGTTAAAAAGCGATGTAGCTAACGGCAGAGCACCCAAGCAGCTCGACGATACAAGTGTGCTGAGCTCAACCCCAGAGCCAGCTCCTCCCGTGCGCCGCCCACGGACAACGATTAACAAAAAACGATGGGTAAAATGTTCACAACGTCGCGAGCGGCAAGCGCCGGGATCTTCGTGCCACCTTCCCCCATGTGCTGCCCCCAGTCTCGTCTAAACAGTGAAATTTTTAGGTCTGGGACTTAAAATTTTGCAAAGGCATCAAAGCACACCCTGTAGATTGCTGCGGAGAAAAGGCTGTGGCTCCCGCTGCCCTAACAGGACACACACTGCACGCCAAGCCACAAACAAAAGGATGCAAATGCAAGTGAACTTTCGGGGTGTAAAATGGATTAAAAGGTCAGCTGTGCTCGAGGGACCTCAGTAAGAGCAACAGCACCGCGATACCATCGCTGGCCTGGTGCAAGAACCCGTTTACCACACAGTTAACGCAGATCTGATTTCCCATGTCCAGGAGCAAGCGGGTATTCGCAGCCCTCCAAGAGGAGGTGGGTAGTTAAGGACGGGAGGTTTCCATAAAAAGCTGCTTCTCCACCAATAACTCTACAAAACTAAAGCATCTCAGCCCATTTATTTCATAGAATCACAGAATCTTTAAGGTTGGGAAAGCCCTCTAGGATCATCAACTGTCAGCACAACCCCACCGTGTCTACTGCCCCCTGCCCTGCAGTGCCACGGCCACACGCTGTTTGAACCCCCCAGGGACGGTGACACCGCCCCCCACCTCCGGGCAGCCTGTCCCCAGCCCTGAGCACTCTGTCGGGGAAGGGATTTTCCCCAATCCCCAATCCCTCCCCTGGAGCAATGTGAGGCTGTTCCCTCTTGTCCCACCCCTTGTTCCTTGGGAGAAGAGGCCACCCCCGCCCCGCTCCTGTCAGGGAGCTGCAGAGAGCGACCAGGTCTGCCCTCACCCTCCTCTTCTCCAGACCGAACCCCTCCAGTTCCCCAGTAATTTGTGCAAAAAGACCTTATTCCTCCAGGAAAAAAGCCTGTGCTGTATTTCTACACCCATACTTAAGCTATGCCCCTACTAAGCTTCGTCACGGCTCTTCCAGCACGGGTTGGGTCGGACCACGTAATCTGTCGCGCGTCTCCCTTGGCGAGAGGTTGAAACGAAGCAAAGGTCCTCTCCTCCCAGGACTGGAAGCAGCAGACAGAGCAGGGCTGGCCGATCCACACCTCCGAAACGAGCCAGTACCACGGAAGAGAAAACAAAGTGATCCTCAAATTATTGTTTATGTATTTGCGAGTCCCTTGGATGACTGTACAAAGCAACAAAGCGAGATTCATTACTGAAAAAGGAACAAGCGCTCTCCGCCTGAAGGGGCTGCTACGGCGAAACTCGGTTTGTTCCCTGAGCGGTTGGGTTTCTGGTGAAAAGGGGGGGTGCTCTCACCCTGGGGCGCGCGGGGCTTCGAGTCCAAGGACATGGCCCAGGATTAAACACGCTCGATAACGAACTTGAGAGAGATTTCTCTGCAACTGCTGGCACCCAGCTGGAACTGAAGGGCACCGACGGCGATAGCCCCCTTCCCTGCTTGCTCCAGATGATATTACAGAGAGAGAGCCCACCAGATGGTTACAGATGCACTTTGGGGAGGGGGGACAAGAAAAAAAAAAAAAAAGTACATTTTGGGTATTCTGAAACAGCCGGTACAGCTCAGACAAAACGAAGCACAAGTAAAAGCTGTCTTTTCCACTGCTCACACACACGTAAGGCACTAACAGCTTCCACTGCGGCACCCTCCCCTCCTGGGCCGGAAGGCAGCTGAAATATTTGAGTGACGTTCAGCTAAGGGGTTGACGACCGGGGATGACAGATGTCCGTCCGCCGCCACGGGGATCCGGCTGCCAAGGAAGCCGGACCGGGCTGTCCAAGGTAGGAACGTTCGCAGTGAAAAGCCTGCGTGGGAGCCGCGCGTGCCCCCTTAGAAAGGCAGAAAGTTGAGCTGTGAGCAGCAGGTCAGGGTTGTTTCAGATATTTTCCCCAATTTCCAAATAGCCTGATGTTATTTTTATCAGATATTTCTGTTCCCACTCACACCTAACCTACATCCGTCTCTTCAAAGTTGAGCCCAGGGCTCAAGCGGAGAGGCAATAACCTGGAGAAGCTCAGCAACGGAAGGCAACGGCAATGCCATTTTGTGCTTGCAGAAAGCTTAACTTTCAGGGATCGTGCAGAGCTTTCACAGTCATTAACAGGGAACAAGCCCTTGAAGGCAAGTGATGGATGCCGTCGTTACCTACAGCAACGCTCCAGCCAACCACTGCGCCTCTGCCAGGAGGTCCAGACCAAAAGCAAGGATGGGCTGAACCTCAGCAGCCAGAGTCACGTTCAAACTTGCTGTTAGTCCTAATATTTATGAGCAACTACTCAATTTTCCATGGAGTAACCTTTACTTATTTTTTTAAGTTATGATCCATACAAATTTCCAGTCATAAAATACCAAGATGTCTCTGCTTTAAGAATCCCTATGCTGGTCTGCATGAAATTTGCTCTCCCCTGGGGTGCCTCGGAGCAAATTTACGTGAGAGTCTCCAAAACCACCACGTACGCTCGATACCAATTGTTCTAAACCTGGACCAAGCCCTGACAAATAATCTGTGTCATTTTTCAGTCTAAAGCAGTGCTGGCACAGCCACCCCGACCCTGCTATGTCAGAGAACTACTGCTCTCTCCAGCTACGGGAGCTACGTGGAAACAAAATCATTGTGAATCGGAGCAAATATATTGCTCCTCCAAACCATCACGCACCCTGTCCCTGTTAACGGAGAGTATCCGGCACGCAAGGCTTTGGGTATCTTTCTCATCCATTTTGCAAGTGTAAATTCCTACTGGATGGCAGCTCCTGGAAATGCAGAGCAGCATTAAACGCTGTTCGTAACGCCCCAGTTTTATCCAAAGCTAGCCAGAGCCGTGCCGCTGGAGCTCGAGCCAGCCTCCCGGTGTGCAACTGGTTCACAGAGCTCGCTCTGCTCCTTACCTTGAGCCAGATTCCTTTTTCGCAGGACAACCAGAATATCTCTTCACAATAAGCCTAAAAATATCTGCATTGTACATCGAATTCTACCAAGCTGAACGAATTCGTCGAAGGGGGAGAGTCATCACGATACCAGAGTCGAGCGCAACTGAGAAAGGCCGATAACGGAACCCTTCCCACCAGCAAAGCTCTCCACCTCATCAACTACCCTGCAGCCACTCAAGGAGTAACACCCACATTTTGAGGCCAGGTTGACTCTCGGTTACTAGAATCTGGCACACGCAGTCTGTGCAGAAGCCAGGTGCATTTAATTCCAAAAAAAGCAAGCGACAGCCCTGTGCATCGAAACGCAAACGAAAACGTAACGTGTGCCAAACGAGCATAACCCCGGCCACGCTCAAAGCTCCCACGGACCGGCAGAAATACCAAGTGTGATGCCAAGAGGCCAGAAAAACCATGAAAGCTACCTGAAACAAAGTCCACCTTTGTGTTTTGGAAGCCATACAGCCTCTAAAACCTCACAGCTACCTGAACTGTGCTCACGGACTCCTAAAAGCTTTAATAGGGGTAGAAGGTAATTATCCTTAAACTCTTCTTCTGCTGGTAAAACAACTAGCACGGACAGTAAATAGAGTTATCAGATTGGGGGGGGGGG
>VWZZ01003631.1:190-13294 GCA_013399095.1 Psophia crepitans | reverse complement strand
ACTGCGCAGGCGCCAGCCCCGCCCCGCCGCGCAGGCGCGAGAGCCGCCGGCGTCACGTGGGCGCCCCCTTGCCTCTTCCTGCCGCCATCTTGGAGGATAAGGGGGGGGTGTTGCTAGGCGACGGGGGCAACATGGCGGGAGGGCTGTGAGGAGGAGGAGGGCCCGGGGCCCCTTCCTCACCCCCCTGCCACGGCCTCCTCGCTGCTCCCCCGGCAGCGGAGAGCGGGAAACAGAGCGGGTAGAAAACAAACCTCTGTGGCACCCCTGTGGCAGCAGAGTTTGGGGAGTCAAGGGCTGAGCCTGGCAGCTTGCGCAGGCAAGCCTTGAGGTTCCCGCTGCAAGTAGCATGGAGGGGCTTGAGGTGGGCTGAGGGGTGAAAGTGACCCCAGCCAGCGCGGCCTGCTGGGTTTAACCCTTCTGGGGAACCGAGGTCGCCGGCATTCACCAAAACATGAGGATTTCAGAGCAAAACCTGCAGCCTTGAGGCACTGGCCAGGAGCACCGCTGCCTGACAGGGCCCCGCAAGCCCTGAGGAGGAGAGCGAGCACGGCAGATGCCTGCTGCAACCTTTCTTCCTCAGAATAGCGTTTCTTTTTAAAAACCACCACAAAAATTCAAGATTTGTTTTCTTTAGCTGCAACGGGGTTTCTAAAAATTGTGCTCGCCGCCTGGAGCTGGCAGCTCGAGGGTAGTGGCATAGAAAAAGGCAAAAAAAGAAGTGAAATAGGAAAGCAAAGTATGCTTTTTTTATTTTCTTCTCCTTCCCCCCCACCCCTTAACACAGGGTGGGGAAGCAACGACACAAATAACGCTGCTCCCAGTCAGGCTCCCTCGTGTGAGCTGGAGAGGAATACAACATCCCACAGACCGGCTCCGAAACCTCAGCCTCCCTCCAGCCAAAACATCAACGCTTGGAAATACATTAAAAAATTATATATATAATTAAAATTAAAAAGGGCTTTTTGACTCTAAAGGCAACTCCCAGAGTGCCGTGCCACGCGGGCAGGCGGGGCTGGGGGGGGATGTCAGTGCCATCTTCCGTTGGGCACGCCGCACTGCACGGCCCTGGAAATTGGGGCTGGAAAAGCAGGATTGCATCACCCAGCGCTTCGAGCCAGGCTCAAACCCTTTCCCTTGGAAAAATCCTACACCAGCGGAGCTCCCAGCACTTCATGCCACAACCAGCGCTGGCCAGGGGGAGGTTTCTGTCTCCAGAGTACGCTTGCAACCCGTCCGTCATTACAGAATATATTTTATTTATGGAATTTTACAAATAACGTTACAATTCACGTGACATAAGTTATGTTCTTTGTTTCAACGCGTATCTCTTAACGACACCTGAGTTATTGAAATACTGAGATGGAACTTGAGCTTCGAACCGGACATGGGAAGGGAAACACGGATGAAAAATCCATAAACAAGCTCGATTTGGGTCGCTTTTTCCCTCCTCATCCTCCCGCCTGCCCCATCCCTTCCCCGACGGCGGGTACCAGCCTGCCTGCACCAGGGACAGGAGGCAGCTCTCTCCCACCGATCCTTCGGCAGGAGGTGGGTTCCCTCTCCGTGAGGTGCCTTGTTTCTGCGAGGGGTTTCACCCCCACACCCCCAAATCTCCGCGTTGCAGGTTCCTCAAAGTCGACTCAGTGGGCGAGAGACAGAGTTGAAGTCGAAACGAGAAGACGATGGACTCACGATCCCCCGCCGTGTGCCGAGGGGCCCGTACCCGCTCCGAGGAAGCCGAGCCTCAGTCCTTGCCACGTTTCCAGCTCTCGGGGACGCAGAGGACCTCCTGGCCACAGTCTGCAAGCGCCTGGCGGTCCCCAGGGGACAGACAAGATTCCCCTGCCCCGCTTCGCCTCCAACACAGCGGCTTTTCCATCTGCGCGCCGCGCTGAACCGCTCCTGCCAGCCGTGACTTAGCCCTGGCAGCGCTACGGCTGCCCTCTGCCCCGTGGAAAGCCGCCAGCGACACGGTGTTTTCCAAATGCTTCCTTGAGAGAGGAGAGAGGGCACATATGCCATTCAAAGGACTCAGTTTTTCCACATCAAGTCGGTCAGACGGGGCTGCAGCTCTCTCAAGCAGGGAAAGGAAGTTTCCAGCACCACTTTCCTCCCGACTACTAAAAAAAAGCAGTGACCCAACGCACGGGTAACGACCACGAGGTGCTGCGGAGGCGCCTGGGTGCCCCAGACGGGACAGACCACGCTGCTTTGAGGCACCTCTGTCCCACGGACCGGCCGCAGAAGGAAGAGCAACTTAAACGAACAAAACAAAGCGAACCCCTTCTCTCCTCGAAGGGCTGCAAGCGGCCCGAGCACCGTGCGGTGCCTCTGGGTGGAAGGGTGCTCCCAAGAAGGCTCCCTGCTCCTCAGCATGCTGATATTTAACCTTCCAGGCACGGGACAGAGCCAACAGCCTCCTGGGTGCCAAGGGGACAATAGTCAACACCTGGCCTAGCCAAAACCACCGAGGACAGAGGTGCTGATCTACGGGGATACATCTCAACAGGCAGAGACCTAGGGACTCAGGGACAACTCTTAGGAGCCTACGAGGAACATCATCCAGCTGGTACCCAAGGCAAATTCAGAACTGTAGTGAGGTACCGGCAGCCAGCGACCAAACCGGGGTTACGATGCTACTGGGCGGTGCTGAGCCTGCCCCAGGCCCCTTGCCTCTCTTGGGACAGGCAGAAGAATAAAATCCCTGGCACGCCCTCCGCTTTGCTTTCCGACAGGGGTGGAAAGGAAGGTGTGGGGAGCACCGAGCAGCACCGAGCCGAGGTGGCAGGATGGCCGTCACCCCGACGCGCACACCCACAGGCAGGGAGCGAAGGAAGAGGCTCAGTGAGGAGCCGTTCCCCGGCACGTACACCAGAAGCCAGCCGTACCACTCCTGCGTCCCCACCCGGCGCCGTACCCACTCGGGTAAACCGCCTAGATCAGCTCCCGCTTATCAGCGTGGCCACGAGCTCACCACAACCGGGTGCAGGGTAAGGTTTGAGGGGAGACGGGGGTGCCAGGGAACCTCAAGCAACATGGGTGGGGAGGGCAACATTATCAATATGATAATAAGTCAATTCACCTAGTGAATCTGGGGAAAGCCAGCCCAGAAGCAGAGCTGTGAAGTGCCTAGAACACCCTTCTCTGGCTACTCCCTAAGGCTGGAAACACACAACCTAAAGAGGTTCACAGTCTATTTTGTGGTTGTTTTTTTTGTTTTTTTCTTAAAAACACCCCCCCACCCCCCAAACCTCAGCGACTCAGCAGCATCGGTGTTTAAGAACCGGTGTCCGTTCCCAGGTGTCGGTGTGAGCGTGGTCACAGTGTAAGGACCGATCCCCCGTCGGGGGAGCCTGTGGCCGGGCTGGGGCTCGCCGCCCTGCCTCTGCCTTTGCCCTGTGCTGCTCCCGTGCCCTTCTCGCCAGCATCGCTGCACGGCCGCCCTCGTGGAAGAAAAAAGGGGGTTTTGTTTTCCCCCCGAACAGCAGCAGGGACCTAAGGGAGGTACAGGCACCCTGCTAGCCTTCTCCCAGCCGCTGCCCCACATCCGACCCGCACGGGGTGTGGTTTGGTGTCCTCTGCTCCGAGTGCTGACACCCAGCATGTGCTTCTTATTTTTTTTTTAAAAAAAAAAAAAAATATCCGTGTCACCTCGCTCTTCCCAGGGCATCGTCCAGCAGAACAGGAGCGCAACCAGTCACGGCTTGAGAAGACGGCAAGGATGATGCTCGAATCACGAGCCCTGCTCCTCGAGCCTCCTCTTGCTCGGCAGCCCTCTGTGCCCGCAGAGCTGGTAGGTAACTCTCCAACAAGGGTCGGTCCCGGTCTGTCCCCATCACGCACCCCCCAAAAAGGGGTCAGGAGAGCGTCACGTCTCATCACACCACTCCGAGCACAAGGAATGGAGCAACGTGGCTACAGGAGCTCCTGTCTCCCAACTCCATCCTTCCCAGGAGAGAAGGGAGATGACACTGGAAACAGATCCTCCAGCCAGTTCGGTCCTACAGCGAAGGGCATTAAGCTCCCTTCAGCCTTAAACCAAAATAAAATGAAGTCTGTGGAACAGTTTTAAAAGCGATGCCTCTTCTTCTGTAGTGTGATGACAGTGCCCGCACAGGTACCGTTGTATGCTTGCAGCAGGAAAAGGAAAAAAAAAAAAAAAAAAAAAAAAAACCCCCCCCCCCCCCCAAAAAAAAAAAAAAAAAAAAAAAAAAAAGGAAAAACCGGAACCGAGCTGCACATCAGGCTGGTCCTACCCGATCTGGATCTGGCCAGAGTACATGGTGAGCAGCACCATGATGGTGAACCCCGTCAGCAGCCCCGCGTTCTGGATGGCGAAGGTGATCAGCGTGCTGCCGTTCTGCTCGTCCTCCCGGCTGACCTCATTCATTTCGGGGAACTGCAGGGGAGAGCGAGCGATGGCAGGGATCAGCGACAGGAACGGCTCCGTCCTTCCCACCCCGGCAAACACTGGCCACCCAGCCCGCCGTGCCCCCGGCCCGAGAGGCAAAGCCAAGCAGAGATGAGTGCTGGCTGCTACCGAAAGCGCCTGCGTTCGCCAGGGGACAGAGCAAACACCCCCCTGTGCTCTCCGTGTCTGCCTTGCCTTCAGGCTGAGGGCAAGCCAGAGCTTTTCCTAGCCAGGCAAATAAAAATACCAATTCAAACCCCCTGGCAGGGTCCCGACCGCGCAGCCGGCAGCCCCCCGAGCTCAGCATTTACCATGTCAGCCAGCGCAATGTAGAGGAACATCCCTCCGGCCAGAGCGAAGATCCAGTTGGCAGAGAAGTGGCTGCCGGCCACGATGCCGAAGGCCAAGCCCACGTAGCAGCAGCAGGCGGAGATGAAGTTGAAAAAAAGCGCTTGGCGGATGGTCATCCCGGCATTCAGCAGGATGACAAAGTCCCCTGCGGGAGAAGAGGACGGGGAGGATGAGGAGGGAAGGGGCTGTCCCTGTGCGGGTGGCGGCAGCCGCCGAGGTGTCTGTATTCGTCGCCTGCTTTAGCGGGAGGTCAGGCGTGGGCTCCCGGTGCCCGCCGGCGCCGAGCGCTGACCGCCCCGGCTGCCTGCCTGCCAGCTCGCCTCCCTCCTGCGCATAAATTCGGGCATTCAAACCCAAACCGCCACCCGCCTCCCCCCTCCCAAACCAACGAGGTGTTGGGTGGTTTGGTTTTTTTTTCCTTCAGATGTCTCCATCTAAATTTAAATCTCAGACATCATATTACCTCGTTATTTTTAGAGCTGCGATTACTCAGTGTAGTTGAAAGCCTTGCCTTTCCCCCCATCACTGCTCTCTTTAGTCCACCCCACATTTGCCTTTCCCTCGAGAAACAACAGGTAGGGCCCGGCGAGCGGCAGGGGGAGCCTTAAAGAGGGGTAGGTCGGAGAGCCCTCGCAGCTCCTTTCCCCGAGGACTCACGCACCCAGCTCGTGTGGGAACTCCTCGCAGAGGATGGCCACGGAGGTGCTGATCCCTTGGAAGACGGAGACGGTGAAGGAGGCCCCGATGGCCAACCCGTCGATGAAGTTGTGCAGCCCGTCGCTGAGGGTGATCATCCACGCCAGCGTGCCGATGTCGGAGTACCGCACCTCCTTCAGCCAGTAACACGCGCTCTGGGAGGCCTGCAGGTCCTGTCATGGCACCCCAACAGCGGGTATCAGCACCCAGCTGGTCTTGGGGGAGGGTCACCGCTCCCTCCACCGGCCAGGGGAACCCACCCCTCCAAAATCCACACAAGGCTCCACCCTAAACTGTTTGCTTTCCACCACCGACAGAGGTGCAATGAGCTTCAAAACTGCCAACTGTGTCCTGGGCTGCATCACAGTGTGACCAGCAGGGTGAGGGAGGGGATTCTGCCCCTCTGCCCCGCTCTGCTGAGACCCCCCTGCAGTGCTGCCTCCAGCTCGGGGGGCCCCAGGGCAGGAAGGACATGGAGCTGCTGGAGCGAGTCCAGAGGAGGCCCCGGAGATGCTGCGAGGGCTGGAGCCCCTCTGCTCTGGAGCCAGGCTGAGGGAGCTGGGCTTGTCCAGCCTGGAGCAGAGAAGGCTGCGGGGAGCCCTTGGAGCCCCTCCCAGTGCCTGCAGGGGCTGCAGGAAAGCTGGAGAGGGGCTGGTTGCAGGGCAGGGGGGGCCAGGCCAAGGGGAAGGGCCTGAAGCTGCAGGAGGGGAGCTGGAGCTGAGCTGGGAGGCAGCAATCCTTCCCTGGGAGGGTGCTGAGGCCCTGGCACAGGGTGCCCCGAGAAGCTGTGGCTGCCCCTGGCTCCCTGGCAGTGCCCAAGGCCAGGTTGGATGGGGCTTTGGGCAGCCTGGGCTGGTGGGGGGTGGCCCTGCCCAGGGCAGGGGGTGGCACTGGGTGGGCTGGGAGCTCCCTTCCCACCCAAACCAGTCTGGGGTTCTGTGATTCTTTTTCACCAGCAGTTGCTTTTTTTTCTTTTCCATGCGCCCACCCACAACCCCACAGGAGGAGGCACTAACCTGTACAGAGAGGGAGCCCACCACAACCTTCTCATCCCCGGGAGGGGTCTTGCAGTCCAGCTCGCTGGTTATGTGTGGGATCATGTGGTCCAGGTCCCCATTCTGCAGCTTCTCGGTGACACCCTCCTCCTGGTCCTTCTTGGACGGCAGAGCCTCAGGGCCGTAGTGGCTGTGCCCGTGGTGATGCTGCGGGACAGGGGGGATTCATGGGCGTCAGCCACCCCAGCCATTTCTGTTTCCCACCGGAGCAGCCCCTGCTCAGCCTCACCTGGTCCTTCTGCTTCAGGAGCATCTTCAGGACCTTCTCCGTAAAGAAGAAGAGGTAGAAGCCGCCGAACACCACGGCGGATTTGGAAACGTAATAATCTTCTTGAGGGTTGAATCCAAACGCCTGCAGGCAAAAGGGGACCAGTGACAGGACTGAGGAACAGACTCCAGCAGCATCCTTTGTCCTTTGCCCCTGGCTCCTCTGGGACAACACTGCCGCTTCCTGACCTCTCCCTAAGCGCCGGCTGCTTTGGGGCCAAGCTCAGAAAATGCCTCTGTGCACCTTTAATCTCCCCTCTCTGCCCAGGCGCAGCCAGCTGTGCCCCAGGGCAGTGGATCCACCTCCCTGCACCGGGGCAGGGGTGCTACAACCCAGCTTAGGAAGCCTCCGGTGTCTCGGCACGAAGGCGACCTGCCTGCAGGGCTAGAAAGGGCAATAAAACAGCGCTTCTCTGCTTGGAGCAGACTGGAGGCCTCCCCGGAGCGATTCCCTTCCAAAGAGGGATGAAACACCAGCTCTGGCCGCGGTCCCAAGGGGCTTCCAGCCTCGTACCTCGCTCGTGGCTCCCCTCCGATGCCGCCTTCCCCTTCTCCAGCCAGCGAGCGCCCAGAGAAACAGCCCCCGAGAGAGAGAAAAGGACAGACCCGACGGTCCTCACCCTACCTCGGGAATGAGCTGGAAGAGGGCGTTGGAGTAGAGAGTTCCAATCGCCAGAGCTATGAAGTAGAGCAGCAGCCGCTTGTAAAAGGTCTTCTTCATGAAGGGCACCACGCTGGCTCCCACCAGCGAGCAGAGGGAGATGACGGTCACGCAGAGGAAACCGTAACCCCAGACTGCGGCGTGCGTGCCAAACCCACCCCGGGGGGAATCAGACGAGGGGAGGTTGTCGGAGGGAAAGGAGATCAACGTGGGGAAGGGGAGGGAGGGAAAGGAATCCACGCCGAAAGGAAAGGGAGAGGAGGGAGGGAGAAGGGGGAGAGAAGAGACATTCGTTAGTGATTGCTCGTTCATCTGGCATTGGTTCAAGGGGGGCGAACCTGGTGCTGAGTGGCTCTGGAAACAGCTCTTAGGGCAGCGCCGGAGGGACACCCCGCTGCGGAGCTCGCGCCAAAAGACCGGGAGAGGAGCCCTCCCTTGGACCAAGCAGGTCTCTCCTCGCACCGGGCTGGAGCTGAGTTTTGGCAGCCAGGCCGTTCCAGAGCCAGCACCCCAGCTCTGCTCCCCAAGCCCCCGCGGGACAGGGGGCAGCCGTTCCAGGGCCACACAGCACCGAGGTCCCTCCAGCATCCCGTACGCTCCAGCCTCATCCTACAGCCCGGAAAGACGCGGCTGGTCCCCGCAAACCAGCTGGGACCGGGATGGTCTGACTGACGGCGAGGGTGGAGCGTACGGAAGTCATTTCAGATCCGGGCGGATCAGGACACACAGGCGCTTGGGTTTGATGTTCGGCAAATAAAAGTCGCAGTTCTGGAGTTGAAAAGGAGCCTTGAACAAACATCCCCCCCCGCCCCGCCAACAGGGCCGAGGCGGCGTTCGCTACCCGAGATTAAAGCAGGCAACGCCGCGGGCGCAAAACCCCGCGGCAGCAGAGGGTGCTCCGCTCGGGGGGAAGGTTGCACCCTAAACGCGGAGTTTTAAGGCTGGATGTGCAGGAGCTCAGCTCCAGCTCGTCACCTCCCCAGGAGCCACAAGGGCTCTGCAAAGCCGCCTGGACTGGGGAGGGGCCCAGGAGGCCACGGGTCTTTCAGAGGTGTCCAATCTGCCAGCGCGTGGCTCTATTTATTCAACTCCGGAACTGTGCAATTACAACACAATTAATTTGCGATGTATCTGTCGGGCCCATCGGAGCACCAGGAAATAGCACGTGAGCATAAATCCCTGTGGGAACATGGGTCCTGTAAATCGGGGGGAGGAAAAAAAAAGAAAAAAAAAGAAAAAAGAAAAAAAAAAGGGCAATTAAAACCTTTGTAAAAGCCGGCTGGCCGGGGAGGAAGCTGGTGCTTCTCCGGGCCGTTCTCCGCGCTTTTACACTGATAGTTCCTCCGCCTCGCAGGTCCTTCCACCCAGCTCACACCACGAGCGCTGCAGCATCTCAGCAGCCTCAGAGCCAGGCAGCTCTGCACGACGCAGAGCTGGACACAGCCCTCCAAGGGATATAAACTCCCTCGTGAAGCAGACACGGCCCGTGGGAAGGAGCAAACAGCTTCTCCCAGCACCTTCCCGGACCTCAGAGCTGGCCAGCAGCCTCCCAAGGACCGGCAGGGCCGGAGGACACGGCCTCCCTGCAGACTCGAGAGGGTTTCCTGGTGCTCGGAGGGGCGAGAAAAGCCCTGCAGAGCCCCTGAGACAAGCCCTCAGCCTCGGGTGACGGAGGGATCGGTTCGATTCGGCAGGGTGGAGGCAGAGAGGGTGCCCGGAGAGCTGCCCCTCAGAGACGGGAGAGAGGCAGGGACTTTCTACCGCACCTCTGGGATGAGCTGGAAGAGCGCGTTAGAGAGCAGCGTGCCGATGGAGAGCGCGATGAAAAACGTGAGGACCCGGCTGAAAAAGGCCTTCTCGGTACACGGTACGATGAAGACTCCGAGCAGGGAGGCCACGTTAATCATTGACACACTGAGAAAACCAAAGCCCCACACTGCGGAACGAGAAGAAACGAGGGCCAGACATTACCGAGGCTCTCGGTGCGGGGAGGACCCCGAGACCCCGGATCCGGGCAGGTGGAAAAGGCTGGCTCCGGGTTTATGCCCCCACGCCAGGGCCGGCCTCGCCACACCGGAGCGTCTCTCCCTTTGCTCCGGATGCTTCAACTGCGACACAAACCATCGTTTTTGTTGCGGGGCAGGTGGAAATGAAGCCAACAGGTTACTTGGAAGAGGCTTTCCCGAGCCAGCCCCGGCCTCGCGGCGTGGGAGCAGCTCAGGGCAGCTGATCCAAGACCTTGGGCATCGTCAGGATCTGGATGCGTGGAAACTTGTTTAGCAGCCGCTGGTGGCTGGAGGCCAGCGGGTCCCTGAGCGTGCCAAGCCACCCACTCCCACCCATGACTCGCAGCAAGGTCCCTGTGATCCAGCCATCCCGGAGAGCCGTGCTGCAGGCACAGCTCTGTCCTGCGGCGCGTGCGATCGGGGGCAAAACCACGCTGCGAGCCCACGGCACAAACGCCGCTGAGAAAAACCCATCGGGACTCCTGGCTGCTGTAGGCAAGCTGCCTCCTCTCGTCTCTGCCGGACTCTGCCTGCGCCCCAGAGCCGGGAAGCGCTTGTGCCCCCCAGCTCCCCGCTCACCTTCGGCCGAGCTAGGTCTGCTCTCCTCCGTCTGCTCGTTTTCCTCATTTTCCAGGTTCTCGGAGGCGCACGCCCCCGACTCCAGCTGCTGCAGGATGGTGGGGCAAAACTCCTTGAACTCGCTGTGCCCCACGGCAGAGCCCTCGCTCAGGTTGTGGATGGTGAAAAGCTCGACGGAGCTGAAGCACTGGGGAAGAGAAGAGACCGGCATGTGCCTCGAGCCTCCCACAGCTCTGCAAAGAGGTTTTGGGGGTCTGCAGAGCCCCCGCCTTACCCGGGAGAGGTTCACACGCTGCTGCGGCGGCTGGGAGACGTTGGCGTGCCCCACTCCCACGTCCAGGCGGTTCAGCAGGGCCTTGAGCTGCTTCAGGCTCAGGGTTTCGCTCTCGCCGTACCGCTGGAGGAGATCCTGCAGGAAGGAGGCTGCGGAGAGCGCCGGTGCGGCGGCATCCCTGCCTGCCCAGACCCGCGGGCAGGGGAGAAGGCAGAGCAGCACAAGCAGGCAGCGGCCTTGGAGGCCTGCGCCGGGGATCATGGTGTCTCAGGGACGCTGGAAGAGAAGCCACGCGCTGCCGTTAGCTTCAGCATCCCCAGCGGCTCCGACCACCGCACGACCACTGCCCCTCCACCCCACAGCAGATGAGATGGCAGCAGGTTTCTTCCCCGGGGAGCCCCAGGCTGGGGGGGGGCGATGCAGCTTTGCACCGGAGGAACTCGACGTCTTTTCACAAATGATACAAGACCGGTCGCTTCTCCTCCACCCCGAGCCCCTGGCACCACCTCCCCCAGCGCCCCGCTCACCGCAGCCGTGTGCCGAGGGATGGGGGGCTGCCGGGACACAGCTCCCGGGGGCTCTCCAGCTCCGCAGCGCCTCGGGATCCCTGCGGGGAGAGCAGCCAGTGGTCGGAAGGCGGGCAGCAGCGTGCGGGCAGGGCTGCGATGGGGATCCCGCTGCCGGATTTCGCTCTCCGTGGGGTGAAGGAGTCACACAGATCCACGCTAACACCACGTTGGATCCTCCTAATGCCTCTGGGGCCAGGCCACGCACCCCTCGGGGACCTCTACCCGCCCACGCTGGCGTTCGGAGCCCAGGGGCCAGAGGTGGCATTTTCATTAGGTTATATTTTAACTATGATAATTACAATGAACTGGGTCCTCCCCGGCCGCAACTGTAGATTCCTTTATAGTATTTGCCTAGAATCAATCCTTGCCCTCTCAGCTCCTTTCATATAAACCAGGAATCAATAAAAGCGGGGTGGCAGAGATCGAGGGGGGGGGGGGGGGGTTCGCCCGCCGGCACGCGTTGGGTGCAAAGGAAGGGGTTCGGAGAGAAGGGGGGAGGCCAGGCACGACCTGCACGTCCACCTTGGGCAGCACCCAAGAGGCTGGAGCGGGGCCCGGGCCGCCTTCCTGGAAAAGCTTCACCGAAAGGTGGACAGTAAATTTGAGATTCACAAGGACAAACAGAAAATAATTCGCTCTCCGCCACCTCCGTACGCCCAGCAGCCAGCCCGGGGCCCTGCGCCCCTCCCGGGGGCTTGGGCAGCCGCTGCCTGGTGGTTTCCCCTTCCCAGGGGAAGCAGTTTGCAGCCCCGGGACGGTTCCTGCACCGTTGTGCACGGGGGGCCTCATCCAGGCCAGCTCTGCCCCGCCACGGGGTCTGCCGCCCCGGCACCCCGCCACGCTTGTCCCGTGCTGACAGCTTGCAGATCTCCTCCAAAAACCAGCCCAAGACATTTTTGAAGCCAGGCCAACCAATTGTTCTGAAAATAACCCGCAGCCGGCTCTGCAAGGCACGGTGCTTCCCCAGGGCAGCGGGGCCAAGCTGGGTAGGACCACCAGGACCCCGTCCCCCTCCGAAAGCACCCGCATTCCGCAGGTTTTACAAGCTTACCACCACTTTGCGAGCTTTGTTCTCCAGGAGAGCGCAGGCCTTGGAGGTTTTAGCCCCCTCCCGCCAGGGCTTAGCTCGGATGCCTTGGCTTAACCCCTCTCCTCCCAAAACAGTGGGGCAAGCTCGTCTGGCAAGGGACCTGAGGGACCTCTGCCTCTTCAGCATCCCCCAGCGAGAGCCGGACGCCTTCCTCCGCCTCCCCCCTGCCCCAAATCCACCCCTCCAGGCGGGTCCTCCCCAGGCAATGCCCCGCCGCAGCCTCACCAGCCCAGGCGGCCACGTGGGACATCTGTGTGGCCAGTGGCTCCCACAAAGTACGCAGATGCTGGCACACAACCCACGGTGGCAAAGGCCTGTCCCGGTGGCGCCGCATCCCGGGACGGGGACCTTGGCCGCCCTTCCCTCTCCGTGCCGGCCAAGAGCTCCCCGCATCCCTCGCCCTGCCGGGAGCCGTCCTGCCCGGCGCACGCCGATTATCGCCAGCCTGTGCCAAACCACACGGCGCTCTCCAGTGCCAAAATCGCCTCCGGGGCTTCTCCCCAAACCGGGCTGAGCTGGGCGCACCCAGGGAAGAAAACCGGACCTCGACTTTTGCCCGGCTGCCAAACAAAAGGCAGGAAACGGTTTGCAGGCAGAGCTGGGCAGCAGCTCGATCACACAGGCTCGCTGCTGTTCTAGGGCAGAAATGAGGAGGAGCCGCCCCTGGGGAGGAAGGCCACAAGGTGGGCCAGTCCAGGGGTCTCGGACCCCCCGAACCCCACGGGGAGCCCAGGGCAAAGCAGGAGGGTGCCAACCACATCCAAACCCCCCACCCTGGGGGCAAAGGGGAGCTGCAGCAAACACCCCTGGGGACACCACCGCCCGCTCCGGTCCCTCCATCAGTGCCGCCAGCAGAGCGGGACCCCCCCGGAGCCCCCCAGCCTCCTGCCCGCTACCTTCAAGGGCGTCCTCTCGCCGGCCACGGGACCCGCTCCCGGGGAGCCGCGGTGCCGCGCACGGCCCAGGCCTGACCTACTTTATCGCTCGCCGCCGGTGCCGTGCCGGGACAGCGGGAACAAACCTCCGCCGCGGGGAGGGCGTCCCACGGGACGGGCCCGGGAGCGATGGCCCAGGATGGAAGGAGCCGCAGGGCCAGGCAAAGCCCCACGTCTGTCCCACCTCCCTCGGGATCGGTTCCCAGAGCT
>VWZZ01003630.1:162032-213243 GCA_013399095.1 Psophia crepitans | reverse complement strand
GCCTGGCCCGGCTGCGTCGCCGTCGTCGTCGTCGCTGGCGTCCGTGCTGCTGCCGCTCGGCTCCTGCGGGCGACGCGGCCGTCAGAGCCCAAGCTGCTCCCTCGGCACCCGCCCGCCCGCTCTGCGTTACAGCAGGCGCCAACCAGGCCGCTCGCCTGCGAAGTACCACCTCAGCGGGGCTGTCGGCCGCGTCCTCCTCGGCAGAGTCCCTCTCCTCAGAGGCTTGAGACAAGATTTCTTCTCCCTAAGTTGAACGCAAAAGACACGTACTGAGTGTATGCAAAGCAGCCAGAGGGTGCTAGGATAAAAGACAGCGGCATTTTGTTACCACCTTTTTAAATAAAAAGCTTTTGAGTAAAAAGCAGGTTTTCATAGAACAGAATCACAGAATCATTAAGGTTGGAAGAGACCTCAAGNCTCCTCTTCTCCAGACTGAACCCCCCCCAGTTCCCTCAGCCGCTCCTCATCAGACCTGTGCTCCAGCCCCTTCACCAGCTTCGTTGCCCTTCTCTGGACACGCTCCAGGGCCTCGATGTCTTTCTTGTAGTGAGGGGGTTTTGTTTCAACTGTCCTGCTTCTACAGTGAAAGATGCATAAAACTTGGCTTCCGTTAAAGCCACACGCAAAGTGCGTGAAGGGGTGGTCAAGTGACCCTTACTTCTTCCCTTCCTAGCACGTAATTCTTCACACCGAGCACAGGCAGGATCCCCCGCACCCCCTCACTGCAAACACTAAACACCGAGCAGAGGCACGACCCCCCGCAGGATCCCCCGGATTCCCCTTACAAACACTGAAGAGTGCAAGAGCCTTGCCACAAGGAAGCCCTCAGAGAGAGACACTCTTAATCCTGAAACAAACCGCTTCGTTCTGCTGCACTAGAGGTGGCTGTAACATGGCCACACTGAATTTGGCCCTTCTGGCTCCACCTGCACCCAAGGGCAGAGTTACAGCTGTCTGGGCAAGATGAGCACCATCCTTTCCCAGGTTTTACTTGCCACAGGTAGGACAGTGATTCTCACCTGAAGATCCCGATTTTTAAGGATGCCCACCCAGAACGCCTCCTGGCAGTGGTTAAACGCCAGCATCGCCTTCACTCGGTATACAAATTGTTCCAGTGACTTCTTCAACAAAGGCACGTGGTTGGTCAGTCCAATGTCTTGGCGAATCTAAATATGAAACAGTACAACATGACTACAATTGACTCTTGCCCAAGTATTTGGGCTATTTAAAAAGCCATTGGTTATACAGGTGGGAGGGATGGGACATGATCCCCACAAAGCTTGCCCACATTATGTGACTTCTCGGCCAATTTCTTTTGTGTCTTTTGTTAAAAAATAAAACTGAGGTAAGCATTTTGTCTAAGGCAGTAAAACGTTCCTTTGCAACAATCCAAACAGTGATATTCACTCTGGATAAAAATAGAAGGAGCCTCAGCTTTTCTCATGAACCTTAGAGAGAGCCTCTACGTAAGTCAGGTGAATTCTGTTGACACTTGGGAAACTACTTTAAGAATCTGCTTTTTCTTTGCTCTGTTGTCCCAGCAACAGACTGGTGTCACTTGCTCCGTTCTCCAAGAACAAGGCGCAGATCTCACACTGCTGCCATCCCGCTCGTGGCAGCCACGGCTTGCTGGTATACAAATGACTGGAAGCTGCACTGCTGCTGGTGGTGCGTGCAGTGGATCACGTCTGGCTAAGTCTGACTCATGTGCAAGCGATTGCTGGTGAAATAGCAGGTGCCTATGGAGGTCAGCCATGGACAATACACTGCTCCAGTTCAAAGCAAAAAGCAACGCTACAAGTGGCCAGGCTGCAAAACTACCTACCTAGGAAGGGAGATAGCTGCTTGCTGATAGCCACAGGCTGCAGACTGATGCTGCAGGGAGTTTCTTGTGAGGAAATTGCTGAATTCCCAAGCAGAGAGATGAAAGAATGAGAGGTGTTGAATAAGCCAATGCAATAACAATCTTTTCTTGTTCAGTGTCTGATGCAACTGCTTTACACTAGGTACATGGAACGTGCGCGCACTATAAACTCCAAAGCCAACCTGTCCAGACCAAAGCAGCACTGGCTTTTGGAGAACTAGGACAGGAAGGAACAGATGGAGTTGCTGTAAGCACAGACCAGCCGAGGAAGGGCAGCTGTGCCAGGTACTGTGTGACATTTAGCTCCGGGTGAGCACTTCCTCCTGCTAGGCTTCAATCTGCAGTACGGAATAGAGCCACTGCTAAACCAAACAGCTTGCCAAGACCATAAACAACTGTTTTGTGCATAAGCATTTTCCTCTTTCATGAGGATACTTTGTAACCTTCCTGTATTCAGATGCTCTCATGAGCTACAGTCTGGAATGAGAACAGCTTCGTTTCTTGGAACAGTTCAACGTGCCTGGGAAGAGGGACACCGCTTTGCTTCGTGTTCTGCCCATGGGGAACGGGTAACCGAGTACCAACAGCAACCTGTTCTCTAGCCTGTGTAACAGGCAGGACCTAGCAATCACCAGCCCTAATCGGAATCAAATCAGGGAAAACCTCGCTAAAGACACAGTCAACAATCACAGCATCTTGGAACCTGCCCAGCTCTCTGCACGTAGTTTGGAGGCTCAACAAAGTACCATGGCATTTGCAAAAATCCTTCTCCAGAAACTGTCCTTATGTCCATCATTAGGCAAGCAAACAGAAGAGAGGCTTGGTATGGAAACGTGACAAATACTTGGGAAGCTGTAGGTGAAGCTGATCGGTACTGTCTGCTGTGTGATGCTCTTACTGAGGCAGAGCAGCAGATCTCAGGTAGCACTGCATGGTATGTCAGGGAGCATTTACTAGTTTTGTATGAAAGTGAAATTAAGACTGGTTTAACAAATGTTGGCATCAACTCCCCTTCAAACAGGTATAGAGTACTCATTGCATACGTTTATTTGCCTAGATTCAGCTGCTGCCTTATTCTTGCAAAAATGATTTGTCACAGAGACCTAATCAGATTGCAAGAGATACAAGAGCGGTCAGACGCAGGTGTCGCCTAGCTGCAGTTACATGCTAACAGGGGCCATGGGACACAGCACTTGAAAATGCTAGTTAAGTGCAAAGACAAACAAGACATTGCGAGCTGCAAAGATGTTATTCTGTTTACAGGGTGAATTGTGACTAAGGTGGGCATGAGGATTTCACTTTTAAACCTAAGGACTTTTTAGTATCTCCAGGGTTTGTGCCAGCTTCAGATTCTCCCCTATGCCGATAGCTGCAATAGCATGTTCTGACCTCCAGCTAGACTTTTACACTCCTGATACCAGCTCTGGACTAAATCGGTAGCAAATCTAGCTTGGGGAGCCACACTAATAGCTGGCTTTCTCCCTTCAACTATTTTGGCAAAGCTCCCTTCTCAGATGTGTGTTCTTGAATCTCTCAGGAGTCCAACAGGAAGAAATGCACCCATGAAGTTCTCTCTTACTGCCTTCTCCCATGTGGTTCTCTCTTGCGACAAGCAGTGACTCTCCACCCTGTAAGCAGGGTGCTAATCCTCTCCTTCCTTCCTGCTCCAAGCCTCCTACAGAGAGACTGGCAGACTGGTTGCCTCTTACCACCTTCTTCCCCTCCCTTTGCCCTCTTCCCTGGCATCAATGTAACAATTCCAAAAAGGCACCACAAGAGGACTTTGAGTAAGGTTTTCCCCTTGTCCACCGGATTCTTCTGATGACAAGACAGTTGATCTTTGCCAAAGCTTCTCTCCCATATTATCAATCTGGCATCTATACTTTATGCAACATCTCCTAGTCTTAGCTTGTGTCCTCAGAAACACTCTCTTACCAAACATGCCAACAGAGATGTCAAGAACTTCTGTCCTAAAAACGAGTGCGCTAACCTGATCTAACATCCAAGCCAGCCACTTCCAGATCAAATACTTCACCTTTTGGGCCATTAACCAGGGCTGTTTCTCCTCTCAGAGTTTTTGCTGTACAGACAATGCTGGAAGCCTGCAAGTAGAACCTGCCTATGCCTCATAAAAGCCGTGGAAGGGAAATAAATCGTTCTTAGGGCAGGAGTTTGTGCTGCAAATAGAATATATTTTACCTTGGAATGGCCGCACATGTGATGGAGCTGTCTGGTACTTAGCTGCAAGGTTTTCAGCAAACTCTGCACATCATCCTGCAATAAATAAGTAGACCAGCAAATCATTCTCAAAGGATTTTTTCCGTAAGAGAAACAAGAATAATGGAATAGTATTACTCCTAGCAGCCCTTTCAAAAGGCTATGGGATAGAGATACGATACATGCATGCAGGGAACATCAGATAAACAGGATTAAGCCATAGGATACTTGCACTGTGCATCTAAGTCAAGTAACTGGTAATAAAAGTATGACCACATAAGCCCAAGCACTTTGAACTGAAACTGGCTTTGAATCAGAGTTTAGAATGAAGGCATATCAGTGAAAGTGGGGCAATTAAAATTGAGACACCTTTGTCACATCTTGCCTTGAGTACAACCTTCTGAAATGAAAGGACCAGAAGAACAGTCTAAAACATACAGCTGGACTGTGGTATGTGAAATGCATCCAGCAGACGCTCTGGGTATCAGTCCTCGCTATTGAGCGGATTACAGGGCACTTTCTATTGTCCAATAGCAATAACTAGGTATCTGATAACTTCATTCCCTCAAACGTCCGGAGGAACAGATCTTACATTTGCAATAGAAAGGAGTTATCTATTAAAGAGACAAGTTGTGAAGACTGAGCCAAAGAATGGGTCTCACCGGCAATGGTGGATTGCCTTACAACAAAGCAGGGGGAATAAGTGACCTGTTTTTGCTTGTCACGTAGTGCAGCAAGATTGGCCTGTCCATCTGCATTCACGCATGTTGTCCTGCTCAAAGCTCCAAGAATTACTGCAAAGACACCAATGTCCATCTGGACCGCAAGTCCTCACCAACCTGACTGCTCACGTTAGCTTCCCACTCTGCGAGTGACACCTTTGTGGTAATCACTTTCGAAGGAGACGGAGGTTGAAAGGGTTTCCTCTGCTAACAGTGAAGTCATGCAGCCAGAGGAGTGATGGCAAGTTGGGAACGAGTGATCTGTTTGCTGTGACAGCGCTGGATGGGCAAGTAAACAGGGCAGAGCACAGCTGGAGCCATTAGATGTGTTTGTCATGAAGTGTCATGCCAACGTGTGACCAGAGACAGGAATCCCCTTCTAGCAAGCATCAGCCATGGTTCCCAACTGCTTCCAGACAGTTCTGTCTCCAAAAGGCTTACCCTGTGCTTTTTAAAGCTGTAGTCCAGAAGAGGCATGGCAAGCTTCAGAAACACTTCTACAAAGAGACGGCCGTACTATAAAAGAATGACAAACATATCAGAAGGCAAATTTAAATTCCTTTTTAAAGGGCCATCACAAAGATAAGACAATGACACATTATTTCAAGCTACCCCAGAGACTGTTCTCACTGAGTAAAAGACTACCTTCATATGAAGGCCGTGCTGGAATAAACAGTGTCAGCTAAGGGTTCTGCTTTAATTACTGCAAAGAGAGGCTAGAAGGACAAGAACTCATCGTTGTTCACACCCCTGGTTTTATTCACTAGCAAATTGGGAATAAAGCCGAACTAAACACAAAATGTTAGGATCACTATACACACATACATGAGTCCTAGCCAGAAAAGGGAGAGTTGCAGAGCGGTGCATGATCTTTCTGGGCTCCAAGGGAGATCTGTCTGCTGTGATGTCTCCTCTCATTTGGAGTACCGTGGGGAAAGGGTCGAAAGTCAGTAATGCCAATCACAGCAAGTTCACTGTGGTCAAGCCACAAGATGAGGATTAATGGGAGACAGTTAAAGGTTAAGAAACAGTATCTGCTTCTTCCAGACAATTCTGTAACCGCTCTACTCCACTGCGGGCAATGATTCAAGAAAGCTGGTACTTAAAACTGCTCTGTTCAGGTATTCTGAATTCTTGCTTACCTTCAGGCAGACGCTGAGTACAGGTCTGCTGTCAAATACCTACTTGGGCGAGAGGAAAAAAGAGAGACAGATCAGTCCACAAGTCTAAAGGAAACAACTTAAGCACAACAGCCAATTAAAAGTAGTCCTTTATTACATACCCATCGTTAAAAGTGTGACACCTGCTCTAAGGCAACATCCATGCTCCAGTTTCACAGAGTGTGTGAAACGTAACGGCCGTCAGGCAGAACTATTTGGCAGGACGGCTGTTTGGTGATCTAAGGTGCACCTTTTGCACATGGCACAAAATTGTCTCAATGAGTCTGAAGTTCTTAATAGTTTGGGATCCAAGTCCAACTGATGGGCAAGTAAACAAATACTAGACAAAGCAAAACTGAGATGCGCAAAATAACGTGTTTTGGAAGAAATAATGAAGCTATTACGCTAACGGTGCCAGCTGGCAAAAGACACCAGGTGTCACTGCACAGGTCACACACAGATGTGGTCCAACAGCAAACAAAGAAATGGAACAGATGGTCTCAGCTCTCTTGAAGGCTTTCTTCTGGCATACATTTGCGTATATATTTTTGCCAATGACCAATTCTATAACTAATTGGCAAACATTTTAACTAGCACAGCACACAGAAGTGAATGACACTGAATGTGCCAGCTCCAAAACTGATGGAAGGGAATATTTCATCCAGCGTGGCTGGCCTCTAGGGTTCATCACCACAGGATGATGTGAACTGTCAGCACGATTAAGGAAGATCATATGTTACCCCAAGAGCAGGTGAAGCTGAAGGCTGTCAGCTAAGCACTGAATACAGGTTACAGACAGGAATCCAAGCCTCCTGTTCAGAGTATTAGGCTGCCTTCAGCTGAGTATGTCAGGAGAATGTCTCCTTTCATTAGATGTTATTTGTTAGATGTTATTTCAGATCTACCTGAAGGATTTCTCCCATCTGCCTCTTCCCACAGCTGGCAGCGGGCTCTGTCAGACACAAACCACTGTACTAAGGAATTGAGGTATTCGTTCAGTCCTTTTTCTGCACTTCCTTACATCACCCTGCCTTTGCGCAGACTTATTATTTGTGTGAGAACAATGTCAGTAAGATGTACAGGCTGTAAGAATTAAGTAGTATTGAAGTGAAAGCTAAACGGACGAAACCCTTGCACACAGATTATAACTGGCTTTATTTACCGCCTCCAGGATGTTCCACTACTCAGCCATGCTTCACATTTTCCCTTGTGCTCATGAAGCTGGGTACACTGGTCTTCGCTGGGAATCTGAAGGGAACGCCAGAACAACATACCAGAACCTTACCTTGACCAAGTTAACGAGGATATGGAAATTCCGCACAGCAATGTTCCACTGCAGCAGCTTCTCCAGTTGCACCTAACAGGACGCAAGGGGACAATAACCCAAGGTGGTGTATTTTCTCTCACCTTGCCAGATGCTCTCTCAGCATTTGCTGTACCCAAAGCATTGTTGTTGTTGAAGACAGAGGAACAAAGCTTCACTGCAAGCAGATTTATCACAGCTAAACACTTAATGACAATTCCAGGCTGATCACTGCCCACATGGCCTGGAATGCCGAGTTGATACACTGCCTTGCTGTCAGAGCAGCTCTTAGTCGCAAAATAATTTTGTGCTCCCACAGAGGTGTGCAGACCAACCACACAGCTTAATATTTTGCTGACGACTACCTGCTTTCTGGTTATAATGTCTGATGGATTTTCTGGACTTCTGACATGGTACAAACCAGAAAAAAGGATGCTACTTATGTGCTACCGTGTATATCAGTTTTGGCTGATGAATGAAGCCGTTTGACTGCATTTCCTAGACAAAATTCAGAATTGGATTCCTTTCCAACTTATACATCTTCATTGTACTGTACAGTTTAACTTATGTTTTCTTCCCCACAAAAAGTCCAGTGCATTTATTTTCCTACCTCACTTGAGTCTGATGGTTTCCCAGCTGGGATGTTTTTCACTGAACTCTCTAGCTGAGCCATCATTACTCTGAAGAAAACTGGGAATGTCTGCCTGTAGAGAAAGTGAGAGTAAAACTACAAGTCAGCTCTGACCATCTAGATAGGCTTCTGGTCCCCAGAACAATGTGGAAAACTTAAATGTTACCCAGCTGGGCATCCTTCTCAAAAGGAAATCACAGGAGATTGACCCTAGGACTCATAAGCATGTCTAGCCCAGCCCCATCGCCCAGACAGATGGAGAATCCTGGGAAGTCACTACCACTTCCCCAGCATGAACCACACACAGACACCACCCACTTCTTTGTGGCTCTGGGGAACGCACAGTGAAAGGTTTGTAGCTGTCAGCATAAGATGATTTTGGTAGTTCCAAAGTGCAGAAACTTTGGCCATCCTTGCATAAACTGTGCTTCCAAATTCCTGTGGTAGGAGCAGAAACACCCCAAGCGTGCTTTTGCACACTGTGTACCAGCCCAGGACTACCCCAGACCTCTGAGGCTGACTTTTAGAGTGCTTTATTCCACCACAGTAGCACAGAAAGAGGGAACATCCCTGACGACAGACAGCAGTTCATTCTCCTATTAAAATGGCTCACAAATAAACTCAACATTGTGTTAATGCCCAAGGCCATTCCACCTCGACATAAAACTGTACTAACCTGCTGCATACTGCCCAAAGAACGTTTACAAATGCCCAGAGTAGTTCACAGCACCACTAATGTGGAACCGTAACAGACCACAAAATAAGAAAATTAAATGTAAAGAAGCAGAAATTTCCACTGTACACCTCATGAAATTCAAAGTCTCTATTGATATAATTACCTGCTTAGTGTAGGATAAGTAGAAGAACATCCATCTTTGGCAGAGTTGATCAGTTCAGGAACACCAACACTAGAGATTTCTTCTATAGCTTTCCAGACGTTATCTGTGTGCTCCAGGTAGACACTAAAGCCAAAACCAGCTTAGTTCATCAGTAAATATTATGCAGAATAACACAGCGAGTTCTTGAATGCTGCCCTACCTGCAGTGCGTGGCCTAAAATCATCAAGCTCATTCTTATGCCAAAAGCAACACTATGTAGGAAATCCAAAGCAATAGTTAGAACTGCCACAGTAATGTCATTAAAAGCTACCATGATCTGAAACAAACCTGGATTTAATATTTCCTCATTCTGGAGGAGATGAAGTTGCCCTTTATGTGAGAGAACAGCTGGAATGCACAGAGCTCTGTCCGAGGATAGGTGATGAGCCAACTGAGACCTTATGGGTAAGGATGAAAGAGCCATACAGTATGGGTGACGTTGTAGTGGGTGTCTGCTACAGGCCCCTTGGATCGGGAACGATGAGTAAATAAAGCCTTCTACAGACAGCTAGAAGTAGCCCCATGTTTGCAAGCCCTGGTCCTTATGGGGTATCCCCCCCTGGAAGGAGAACACAGCAGGGCATTAACAGTCCAGAAGGCTCTTGGAGAGCATCCATGACAAGTTCCTGGCACAAGTGACAGAAGAGCTGATGAGGAGAGGTGCTCTGCTGGACTCTCACACTTAGAAACAAGGAAGGGCTTTTTGGGGATGGGAAGGTCGAAGGTAGCCTTGGCTGCAGAGACCACAAGATGGAGGAGTTCAGGATCCTGAGAGGAGGGAGCAGGACAAACAGCAAGATCATAATCCTGGACTTAAGGAGGGCACACTTTGGTCTCTTCATGGATCTTTTTGCCAAGGGGGAGGGGCCTAGAAGGAAGAAGGTTCCAAGAAAGATGGTTGATATTCAAGGATCACCTCCTCCAAACTCAAGAACAGTCCATCCCAAAGATCAAAGTCAAACAAAAATGCCAGGAGACCTGCATGGATGAACTAGGAGCTCTTAGCAAAACTCAAATACAAAAAGGGAGTATACAGAAGGTGGCAGCAGAGACACATAACCTGGGAGGAATAGATAGTATATCTCCAAGCATGCAGAGATGTGGTTAGGAAAGCCAAAAATGTCCTGGAGTTGAATCTGTTGAATGTGGCAAAGGGTGTCAAGGGCAATGAGAAGGGCTTCTTTAAGTTCAAAAGTAGCAAATGGAAGATTAGGGAAAAATGTGGTCCGCTGCTGAATGGGGTGGGGACCTGGTGACACAGAACACAGAAAAGGCTGAGGTACGTATTAAGGGACTGAATGCCTTCATCACCTCCGCCTTTACCAGCAAAACTGGCCTCCAGAAATCCCATGCCTCAGGAGGAGGCATAAGTCTGGAGCAAGGAAGACTCTGAAGCACCATATATAAGTACACAGGCCCTGAGTGCTGAGGGAGGTGGTTGATGTCATTGTAAGGCTACTCTCAATTATCTCTGAATGATCACAGTGACTGGGAGAGGTGCCTGAGGGTTGGAAGAAAGCAAGTGTCATATCTGTAGTCAAGAAGGGCAGGAGGAAGGATCCAGGGAACTACAGGCCAGTCAGCCACACCTTGATCCCTAGGAAGGCGATGATACTACTATCCTGGAAATCATTTACAGGCACATGAAGGACAAGAAGGTGATTTGGAGTAGTCAGTGTGGATTCACCAAGAGGAAGTCGTGTCTGACCAGCCTAGACCTCTGACGAAATGACTGGCTTGTAGATGAAGGGACAGTAGCGGGCATAGCCTTACAAGTCAGGGTAGACATTCAACACTGTCTCCTCTAAGATCCTCATAGAGTAGCTGCTGAAGTATGGGCTAATGAGCAGACAGTGAGGTGAATTAAAAACTGGCTAAACAGCCAAGCTCAGAGTTGCACCCAGCATGGTTCCAGGCAGCCTGCTCTAGGTCACCCTGCTGGAGCAGGGGGGTTGGAACAAGGTGACCTCCAGAGGTCCCTTCCAACCTCAACCATCCTGTGATTCTGTGACTGTATTTCACCTAATACTCAGTTCTGTTCTCCTTGTCTTCAGTGAGAGCTGATCTGCTTTCAGTTTAGTGAAAGCAAACCCAGGCACTTTGGTCCAGATCCACACGTAGATGCGTATGTATGCACACACACACGTACAGATACGCTGATGTACATTGACAAGCTACAGTCTAGCAGACATGAGGTCCAAACATGCTTCTACGGCCAATGGCTAACAGAATTCTCCCTGTCACTGCCTTTCCATGCTGTAAAACAGTGCTTTAAGCCAAACTGCGTGTGAGAGTTACAACTGAGAGGAGTCATTGCTCTGCAGCAACAGTAATTATAAGATAAAAATGTCTTGGTACGCTTGAGAGAATGGCTTGAGCCTTACCAGAGCAGAGTATACAGTGCACTGTTGAACTGGCTGCCCTTCTCCTGCTCTCCATTGGGTTTCACCCATGACTGGCAGAGGAACTGCTTTGCTAGTGAAGCTGTAAAAGATAAGGGATAACTTACTGAAGGAAGAATCCAAGAGAATTTCCCTCTTCCATATAAAGGCAGTGTGTCTAAAATGGCCTTTTGGAAGATCACAGTATTGCTACCCCTCGATACGCCTGAACTTTGGTAAGTCAGAATGCATTTCCCTGAAAAAGCAGTAAGGCCACAAGGATATATATCATGATAATACAATATGTGCACATCCAGTGTGTTCCTGGTCTGGAATACCTGTTCACATCAGAACTGTGATCCATCTCTGGCCATTTCTCCCTAACAAACTTATGTTAAGCGTTGTTTGTTTGGTAGCTCCTACAGCATACCAACTGTTTGTTTTTAATTAGGGCAACATGCAACCCTTAGGGCATCCATGTCTAGAAATGGAATTCCAATAACAAGTGACTTGATGTTTTAGCCACAGCACTCTAATAGTAAATGGGAACAGGAAAGTTTAAAGTTTACAGAATTCTTAAAACTACTAACAAACCTGTTTGTCTCTTGCAGAAATGTTTAAAACCAGGAGATTATTACTTAAAATTCGTTATTCCTTGCCATGCTCAGTGGGTAGTTCTCCCAGTGTGGGACTGTTTAATATAGTAAAATAATCACAAAAGGAGGTAACTTACAATTCTGAGTGGCTAGAGTGATCTGAGGACAAATTCTAGAGGTGCCTTAGTATGACAAGGTATGGCTGAGAGGTGACTGCGTCTGGAGTCTTTGTTTCAGTGTGTGACAAACTGGAGACCAACTAGTTTTCTTGCATATTCCCTGCAAGCATGTCTGTGCCTTATCTGTTTGAACGCAGTTCCTCGTACAGAACAGGTCCTAATCCCCGAGAAGGGCTCTCCCAGTTGAAAACGTTTGTTGCATGGGGTTAAAAACATACTTCAGAGTAGGGAGAGAAAAATCTGTAACAGCTGTATTTGCAGTTCATTTCTACAATTTTTAGAAATGAGCTGTCACAGACATCTATACTTAAACTAGGAAGCTACATCGCATTAGGGCTATGATCATATCCCTAACCAGTCATTAAACTGGTACCAAAACTGAACAGCAGACTTGTTCTTAGAACTCTTAAAAGCTCTAAGGCTGTGATTTTTCAAAAACACAGGTTAAGAGAGCTGGAGTCTGCCTTCCTGCATGTGACTGATGCACAGCAAAACAAATACCAAAGATGCTCCAATATATTTAATGCTGTGTCTTTCATTAACCACTAGGACTGTTCACCCAGTGATATTACTTGGATACCAAAGGAAAATCTCTCCCTCAAAAGATGCACGCCAGAGGTAGAACCCAAGATTTACAGGCAAATGACAGCATAAAAACTAATCTGAGATTAGAGGTTCTTCACACATTACCCATTTTCTTTTTCTTCCAGCCTGCCATTGGTTTCTCAGCGATGGCAATCAGGAGCTGAGTGAGGATGAACGCACAGTGGAAGCTGGGAACACTCTGCTGGAAATTCAGTAGGTACTGAAAACTCTCACTGGGGATAACAAGAAAGGGAAAAGGTAAACACACTGTAGATAGGGTAGTATCCCAAAACCACATAAACAAAAAGGAAGTAGTAGACCAGCTCAGATCCACGGTGTCCCTAGCCCACCCAGTATTTTGTCTCTGGCAGTGCCTTTCTGAAGAAGGTGTAAATCAACCACTAGTAGATAAAAATTCAGTCACCAAGAAACTTCTCTCAAGTCCCAGTCACTCTGAGTCTAGCAACACCTTTATATACTGCTTTTGCCTAGTGTTCCCATAGCCATTTCAACTACCCAGAAGAAATTCATTACTTCTGTGAATCCTAATCTCCTAGTCTCAAATTGCATACAAACAAATGAGATCATAGACTAACGCATATTATAATCCAGGACGTCCTTTTCATTAGGTTGGACTGCACTGCCATTCAACTAAATACAAAGCTCTCTGAAGGTAGCATGGTCTCTGAGAGCTCCCAAACACCCTTTACCCATAATGTCTGCACAAAACAGGGAAAACTGCTTGAAATTCATCCCTTTCAGAGCTTAGGAAAACTGATTCTACCTTATCAGCTCCTCAAGAAGAAGAAACTCTGTCTCTCCCGGCTTTAGCCTGTCTGCAAGCACCTGGAGAGCTGACCTTTGCAAGTCGGTATTTTCATGCTGAGAAAAACCATTCCTGAGGGGGAAGAAAAAAAAAAAACAAACCTCCAGTTTGTCATCAGACTAGAAGGAAGAGACATATCAGATGCAAAAGCATACCTGGGCATATTTTTGCAACCAGAAAAATACAGAAGCTGGATATGCAAGAACCACCCTGCAATATGGAAATTATATGGGGACACAAAAAACCTGAAAACTGATTTTGACAGCAAATTTAGTTCATACACACTTTATCTTTTCTAGGGAATGGAAAACTTTGTGCAGACACAGTACTAACTTTCCAGTTAGTCTGCAGACCTGCCTGGGAGGGGACAGGCCATTTCCCTTAAGTGGAGATCCATATACAATAAAACAAAGCTATGCAGATCTGAAAAAAGGTGTCTAATGATAGTTGCTGTGTAAGTGCAGTGATAGTGGCTGGGTACCTCCTGAACAACAGGTAGGAGCCTAACCAGGAGGAAAACTGTAGCGATCTGTGTGTTGTCCTGCATGGCTGACAGGCCATTTGCTGGGTACAAACACTTTAAAGAAAAGGAACAAGAAGAGGAAGTAATAAATGGACTTTGCTCATTTTGACAACTACATGCTCTTTTGTTTAAACTCACCAGGCAAACAGGGAGCGACAAGTTAGTAACAGCTGTTGGTAACAGGAGGACATCAGCTGGTGCTCCTGGATGTTCACTCCTGGTTCATCTTCCACACCTCGGTTTTGTATAACTGCCTTTAATACAGAACAAGTAATTCATTAAAAGCTAGTCCGAGGACAGAGAGTGGCACAAGAATCCACTTCCATAAATTCCATGTTTAAAACAAAAAATGAGGAAAACAAAGCAGCTCTTTTTTACCCCACAAACAGAATTAAAAATATCTTCAGAGGTGACAAAACCTGACAGTTTTTTGAGTCAAAATTGCTGCCCACTGACCTGGAAGTAGTTGTGCATGTTCTCCATGTGATTACACAGTGGTTTTAGTAGCTTGACTACAGACACAGCAACTTCCTTGGGGGATCTCCGACACAGGTGGGAAAAGCCAATATCCTTGTAGGCTCTTTCCTACAGCAAACCCAAAAGATTAAATTCATCAGCCTTAACTGAGAATAACTTCACCTCAAATACTACCTCTTAGACCACTTCTGAGCAGTGCAACTTCTGATGTCATACACCGTCAGGAAGGGTCACAGAGCAAGAAAGTTGTTTCTGCTGAACCACCAGCACCAACTCAGACAATTGGAAAACATTCGATAAAAAGAATAAAACTGCTGTGACAAGTAGCTCTTTTATAGAATCTTTTATGTTGAAAAAATCTTTTAAGGTCAGAGTCTAACATTTTGCTCAAATACTAAGAGAAGGCAGTCTCTGCACATGAGAATTAAGACAGGTAGAAACACTGAATATGATCAAGCCCATCAGGTTGTACTGAATTTCTCATAGTTTAATGCAGCGGGCCACACGTTTACTTTCCTCCTGAATGCACCAGCCAGGAATGCAAGGAGTCACTGCACTCCAAATGTTCTTGTAAATACTGCAGAAAAAACAGAAACATGGATCTGGCAGCTACTGTTGGACACGGCATCTACCTGGCCCACCTCACCCGAGCTGCTTCTGGAACAGCAGAGCCAGTCTCCCCAAGGAGGGGAAAAGGGTCGCTTGAGTTTTGAGGCTACAAGGCTTTGCCACAGTTATATACCTTTTCCTGAGAGATGCAGACAACCAGATGCTGCAAACACTTCGGTGAGGGAAGTGGTACAGAAGACTCTTTTGAAAGAGCTAGTGCTGCTCTGACACACAGTTGGACATCAGATTTCCATTTAACTGTTAGGTGAAAATAATTCTGAAAAACGTGTCATAGAATCCTAGAATGGTTTGGGTTGGAAGGGACCTCAAAGATCACCTAGTTCCAACCCCCCCGCCATGGGCAGGGACACCCTACACTACACCAGGCTGCCCAAAGCCCCATGCAACCTGGCCTTGAACTCTTCCAGGGATGTGGCATCCACAGCTTCTCTGCGCAACCTGTTCCAGTGCCTCACCACCCTCACAGGGAAGGATTTCTTCCCAATATCTAATCTAAATCTCCCCTCTTTCAGTTTAAACCCATTACCGCTTGTCCTGTCACTCCCTGCCTTTCCTCTCTCGGGAAACGCTTGGAGGCCACTGATGTGCCTCTAGACCCATTGGCTGCCATAGTACTTGCCTTTGGAAAGGGCACTCTCCTTGCAGAGCCTGGGGTCAGCACATGTTCCAGCTTCCAGCACAGGTCATCCAGAAGGAAGTAAAGTTCAGCAGGCCCCAGCTGCACAACTTCACGAGCCTGCAATTACAAGAACAGTCAATCCTAGGACACAGCATGTTGTGCAGTCCCTCGAAGCTCAGGTTCACCCCTCCCATTTCCAGTTATGACTCCTAGCTTAGTTAACCTCAGCCAGGGACCTATTTGCTAGGTACTAGGGTTTTATGTCTCCCCCACTGCAGGTATCAGGCATTGATTCTGGTTACTCAAAGCGTGAAGCAAACCTGGTGCTCTGAACATAGGTGAGGCAATGTCAGTAACACAACTACTGAGACACAACTGATTTATGTACATTAGCATTGAAAATAAGCTCCTAAGGATAAAAAGAGGTTTAAGCCCAAAATTCACTAAGTAATAGTCACAAAGTAATTTGAAATAATGCCACAAGAGACTTGTCAAACAGTCTTCCAGCCGGCCTGCGATCTGCATGCACGGAGAGCTGTGCTTGGAGCAGGCCAGGCTGTACTCCAGCCTGCCATGACCTTTTCACACTTTATGAATCTTACTGTAGCCTAACAACATTAGACTCCAGGTGGACTCAGCCTGCCTACAAAGAAGGTAACAAAATGAAGCACTTCTGCTTTCCACACCCATAGCAATGCAGTTGTATGTAAGCTCCCAGACGATAAACAGGACCCTGTCCGCTGAGGGCACATCCATGACACAAGTCCCACATCTGTGCTGAGTTTTCCTCTTAACGTATTTAACATCCTACAGCCTCCAAGAGAGGCAGTTACACAAAGCTTTATCAGTCTTGTTTTACACTGTTCCACCCACCTCTGTATGCATCTCCGTGTCCAAGACAGACTTTGTCAGCAGCCCACAGTGCAGCACAGTGAACACTTCGAGGTCTAACTCTCGGAAGTAAGGGCGATAGCTCTGCAGCTGTGCCAGTGGATTGCCTGCCTCTTTCTCAGCAGCAGTCTGAAAAGTAAATGGCAGAATTAAGGTTGCCACCAGCCAGCCTATGAAACTTTCTAGCTCAAATAAAGCTATTTCTTTCACACAGATTTTTGTATTTTGTGCCAGGTTGAAAAGAAGACTAAGAAGAATCCATAACAGCTAGTAGAGACACAAGCACATAGAATCACCAGCATTTGCATTTTGGACTGGACAAGTCGCTAAAAATTTTCTAGAAAAAAATTACTTAGGAAACTGGAATAATCTTTGCTATCCCCTTTCTGTGAATCACTGGCCATTGTAAAATCCACTCTGGACTTGCTTATGCACCATGAGAAATGAAGGTAAATGTTTTTATCTTTTACCAGGATTGTAAACTATGGGATGCTCTGTTGCCACTGGTTGAAAAAACTCCAAGTTCTTAGAGATTCGTTCCCATTACCGCTGCCGCAGGAGGGTTGCTGTTCTGTTGCCTGCTGTTCTAGGCAGGGCACAGCATCTAAGGACTAGCCTGGGACTAGTACTCTAATTAAGTAAGAAAAATTAGATACATTCCTTTGCAAAATGATCTGAGACTTTGCTTATCCCCTGTAACTTAACCAACTTTGTTATCATGTCTGACTCTGTACAACAGCAGGGAAGTAGAAGCAGCATATTTGTTTGGCTGAAATTGATAAAATGGACTCCGAATAACATATTAGTAACAGTGGTAAAAATGGGGCCTTAGGGGATGCTTATGACATCCCAGCCCCCAGGATGCTGAGCCCAAAGCTGGGCACACTTCCCAGGCTTCTCTCAGCCAGCGCAGATCTTGCATTCCAGACACGATGACAATATTGTTCTTTTGAACAAGTTCTTACAAGTAATAAAATCCAGTAATTCATTAGTTGGTAGGTTTGGGAAATAGTTCATAGAATCACAGAATCATTAAGGTTGGAAAAGACCTCGAGGATCATCTAGTCCAACTGTCCCCCCACCACCTATTAACCACTAAACCATGTCCCTAAGTACCACATCCAACCTTTCCTTAAACACCCCCAGGGACGGTGACTCCACCACCTCCCTGGGCAACGTGTTCCAATGCCTGACCAGTTCTTAGCGTGCGATGAAAATGGGTAATTTTAAAGATGCCATATCATTGATATATTGATTAAATACCTCAAGGAAAATCTGCAAACCCTGACTGAAGCAGACCAGAATCAGCAGAAGATATGGTCCTTACCAGGGTTTGTATTTTCCAGATTCATCTTGCAATTTCTGACCTGAGTCTAGGAACAGCAGATCACTGCAGTAACTTGAGAGATGGGGCACTGGCTTAAAATAAAAACCTTCCATAGTCTTAATCAGAGATAACTAATAGTGTTATTGATAATCCTGCACATTTGCACTGCCCTGAACCATGCTGCCTGCTGGAGACTGGCTGGCCTCTGCAGGAGACAGTTTTCAAAATTCAGATGGGAGGCAGGTGTCAGAAAGCAGACTTGAACCACTTAACTGTGATTAATTTTTGAAATAAACAACCCTTCACTCAAAGCTTTTGTTTATGCTCCTATGTCATCTCCTCTAGTCCATCTCATGCAAGTCCTTAGGGACACCTACCTTCTCCAGCTCGGAGAGCTCAGTATCAGGCTGGTTTCCCTCAGAACTGTCATCTGCTTGAGAACGATCTGCAGAGCCAGCTTTGCTGCCATCAGCCTTTTTTTTCCTTCCTGAAAGAGAAAAGCAACTTCAGAAACAAAGGCTATACTGTGCTCAACACCAGATAGCGCTTGCAGCAGGGAAACAACAGAGGTTCTACTTTAATCAGCCCTAAGAAAGCACAGATCATGCACAGGTTGTGTCACTCGTAGCCAGGATCATGGTCGAAAAGAGAGTCAAATGTATCTGGAGCTCCCCCACAATCAGCTTCTCTTTTATAAACATCAGAGTAAGAAATTAAAGCAAGTCTCACTGTCCTTACTGTAGTGTAAACATTATGAAGTGATTGCAAAAATGAGTGGGACATCACCTTAAAAAAATGCTTGAAACAAAATTTAATGCTTCTTCTCACACAGTACTGAGAAAGAAAGAGGACACAACTACAGAATGGCTCGGCATCCCTGCAAGTCCCACAGCAGAGTAATTCAAGGAATTCCTTGCAATGGCCTTCACTGCTGACAACAGTAGGGACATTCTCATACCTGACACATTATGTAGCAGAGAGATCAAAGAAACTACATTGATTTCAAGTAATTGCACAGGATGTAGTAGACCAAACAGACAGCCAATAAGTCACCAGGGCCAGGTGACATTCAAGCAAGGTTCCCAATGGAATTCAAATGTGACATTTCAGAACTGCTGGCCACAGTGCCAGAGGACTAATAGCTTGCAAAAGTAATTCCTCGTAATAAAAGTGGATTTTAAGAGAATTAAAGACCAGTGAGTCTATTCTCCATCACTGGGAAAACAGCAGAGCTGNTAATAATAATAATAATAATAATAATAATAATAATAATAATAATAATAATAAAAAATAGATGACTGAGCACAGACATAGAGTCTGTTGGGGAAAAGTCAGCAGGGCTTCTGCCAAGGAAAACTTTGCCTCACCAGCCTACCAGGGTGTTGGTATCACACGGATAAAAGGGATCCATCAGCCAGAAGAGATTTAGATTTCTAAAAAGATTTTGACAAGGTTTTACACCAGAAACTATTAAGGAACTGGACTGGACTTTTTTACTTATGCTCCTTCAAACTAAAGTATCTAAAGTGATGGATCCTCCTCTTGTCTGCAGAACATAGTCATAACTTTCCTTCTGCCTTAATCACTCTTACGTGACAGGTCCAGTTCCTGCAGAGTAGGTTTGGCACAGGAGAAACGGGCTCTCTAATCTGTGGCCTCCTCCAGTTGTTTTCATTGAATGGAATGTGAATTTTTGTCCAGTTTGGCTCAAAGACAGACATGTTCCCAGGAAATGTTAATCTAAACTAGAAACAAAACTAGACACAGAAAGAACAAAGCAAATCTCCTTCAGCTTGAAAAACTGAAAGGCAAGCTCTGTTGTTTCTCTGTGGGAGCTGGCAATGGGAAAGGATGAAGGAAGTGTTTGCTTGTGCAGTAGAGCCATGACAAGGTTCCTAAGAGATCAGTTACGTACAGCCTCGAGGCCAAGGATTTGCAAAGCAGCTCAAGCCACAGGTTCAGTACCAGACAGTTACATGAACCCATCACAGGCAGAACAACTTACTGCTGCAGCAAATACTTTGGCTGGTGAAAACAGTCAATGAAAGCTCTGGACTTTCTCTGTTAAATGCTAAGTACCAGCTTTCCCAAGGAGATAGACTATCCAACACCCGTTTGGAGTAGGATATTCTTACACCTCCACTTCAGCTGCAACAGGAGTTCATCAAATAAGATTTCAACCTAGACAGATCTTGCCAAGTGTTCTGTGCTTTGTGCACACCAAGTGCAACGGTGGCAGTGCAATATTGCCAGCCAAACCCCACATCACATCCGTTTACTTAAATGTTTTAAACCTTCTTTACCATTCCTTTTTCTCACTGGACCAACAGCATTAGTGGAGGGTACAGCCTCCAGGGCTTCAGAATCAAAAGTAGCTGGTGGTGGGACATAGCCAGGGGTTGCTGAAAGAGCCAAAATGGAGAAACTGGGTTAGTTCAGATCCTGAATGATAAAATACAGGTAAGATACGTATCTAGAGGAAGCATCATACATTTCACCATCCTACTGAACATTCCTCAGCTCTTACACTTAGGTGCATGTAGCTCAAATTAGCCTTATCGTATATCTGCACCGCACTGGAATTACAGCTCTGTGCATTCCTCCAGCAGGGAAGGATAACAAGTGCTCAGCTGTCCTTGGATATGTGTCCACGTTGGTGTAGCTTAAAGGGCTGTTCTATCATGCCTGAGCCCTTTCCGTGCTGGGCTTGTAGTGCTCTCGGAGCAGCTGAAAGGTGATGGGCCTGCACTTTGTTTTGGTTGAAGTTGTAAACCAGCAGAGCAAACGCAGCCCCTAATGGATAGCTCGTGTAAGGGTATGTGGAAGGTGACAGTGTATTCTTCATTACGTTTACCTTATTAGAGACCTTTTCAATGCAAAAGATAATAAGGGGGAAGCCACAAACAAGGACAGACACAAACCTGGAAGACAAGGGATAAAGGAGACAATGCCAAAGACCAAAAGTCTCCAGTTAGTAACTTTTGGGCCATTAAAAAACTCCAGGCAGGGCTTTGGGAATGGACACCTGGACTTTGTAACTGATGAGAGGAAAAAGAGGAATGAGAGGATTTGGGATATTCTGATGGGGGGGGGAAGGGTACAACTACACAAATGAGTGAAGGAACTTGCAGGGAAGTGGGGTGGCGAGGAACAAAGAGGGAAGCAGGCAGAAACTGTGTAAGAGGGAGTGGACATGAGTAAAGCATTGCTGGTCGGTATGCTCGTCTGAGCGAACCCTGTGCCTGATCACCGCAGTCTGTCCTATCTTCTTAAGCACTTTTTAAACTATATTTCAGTTTAATCTCACTATCTTCTGTGCGTGTGTGCGTGCATGCTGCAAGGACTAGATGCCAGCTGCAAGACCTGTGTGAGTAAATACTGAGCCAGCAACTAGAGTTGGACTGCTCTGGGCCTGCATCAGCAACTGGAGTGAGCGAGGGTCTCAGTCAGTAGTTAAAGGTGCCGTAGTCCTTAGGAGCATCTCTACAGACTTTGTGCGTGGAGCCTGTGCCTGTGTGTGTGCCTGCTAGTGAGCAGCAAGCTGGAAGAGCTGCACCTGCAGATGTTCATGTGCTTGTGATTCTAGAGCGTATCGTGCGTGTGCCTTCACTAACGAACTTCAGTCTTAACCAGCTGAAGGGCAGTTTGGACTCAGACAAATTGAAAACAACAGCTGCCCATGCAGGAACTCTTAGGCCACTGTAAGAACACAGTATGTGTTGCCTTAGGCTTCCCCCACTGATGTTTAAGCCAAGCCCTTTCAATTCACAGCTGGTGCAGGCCCAGGATGTACAAATGTTTCACACTCACCTGCCAAGCATTTTGCCAGCACAGTCTGCAGCTCTGTGATGTTCTGTAATCGAGTCAAAACTTTCCCCTTCATCTCAGTATCTTGTTGCTGGCAGAAGGCATTTACAACCTAGAGGTACAAACCAAACTCACTGATGTAGGGAGATTAGTACCCACTTTTACTACTTTTTCTTTTTTGAATAACATCCACGTGTTCTGAATAAACACACAACACAAGTGACCTGTGTGTCCAGATCCAGACTGCATGAACAAAGCTCTTCAGAAACCCATGAGGACACGGACATAACTCATACAACCTACAAAAAGCAACAGAGCAACACCTACAGATCAAATATTAACTGAAGAAGAGGAATTAACAGACAGCACCTTGCAAGGTTTCTGTGCTGCTTGTGGCTTTGGAGACCCCTTGGCACTTCCCAGGTCATGAAAGAGGCAGTCCTGGGAGAAGAGTAGGAACAGGGAGGACTGGGGATGTGGAATTGCACCAACTCTGATGTAGCTCGTGTTATCAGAATAACCCCAGCAGGGAACATTCCCACAGACCATCGATGTTAGCAAATACATGGTCCAAATCTACTTGAAGGCACTGCATTTCACCCTTCTGTAAGCTCACAGAGGTATAGAACAAAGGACAATCACAACTGAATTTGCAAGGGAACTGTGGAAGCCTCTAGTCCAACACCCTGCTCAAAGCAGCATTAAACAGGTTGCTTATAGCCTTGTCTAGTGGAGCACTGAGCAACTCCAAAAAAGGCACAGCTTCTCTGAAAGGGGAGCACAGCCTTTCTGTTAGGTAACAGACCACAGCAAAAGACAACAATGTGCCCTGCCCCCCGACTTCCCCTCTGCAGGCTGAATGACCTCTGCTCTCCCAGCCTTCCCTCACATGCCATGTGCTCCAGCCACCCATAAGCCTGGTGGCCTCCGCCAGACCCTCTACAGACTGACAACAGGAGCCCCAAACGGGGCTCACACATGCCAAGCAGAAGGCAGCAATCAATGCCCTTCCCCAGCTGATGACTCCTCTCCTCTCCAACACAGACCTTTTCCTTCTGATGCCCCCTTCATAGTTCAGGCATATATCACCCCACAGTTTAGACCTATTTGGGGTTTACACTCCCTGCAGTACCAAAACCCATTTTCTTACACCAAAATGCACCAGAGTGTACAGACTGCAGCTGAGAAGCAGGTGGAAAATTCACACCAGCAAGGCAGTACTTAGAGCCTCTGTCCAAGAAAGCAGAGTTGCTGCTAGCAGCAGGATAAAGGAAAATTATAATGAAGAAAAGAACATGGGGACATCACCAGGACCTTGCTGGAGGTTTCCAAGAGGCAAGACTCTCCTTCAACAACAGTTGCACTCCTGAAGCCTAGGGTTAGTGTTTCTAAGTGTTACTCCTCAGTGACAGTCCAGAACCTACAGACAAGGTTCTACTCACCTCACGAAACCAGTTGAGAGCATAGAAGAGAAGTGAGCACAGAAATTCCCGTTCCTGCTTGGAGAGAGAGTCCAGCTTCCCTTCAGCCTCCAGGTCAGTCAGGTACAGGGGGCAACCTGGGACAGAGCAGGCAGACAACATGATGGGCTGGGTTTGCTACCCATCATATGGTCTTTGCGTGGACAAAGTCTCTTACCAAAACCTGTAACAATTCCAGTGGCCGTGTGGAGTAAGCCTCGTCAGCCACTCCATTCCCAGGCAAAGCAACTGTCTCCCCTGCCTCCCTTCCACCTTGCAGGCAACAGAGCATCTCACCCTCCTTCACAAACAGCACAATTCTTCCTGCAACTGTGGGAAGTCTTTGCAGATCTGAGACAGGAACAAGTCTGCAGACTCGCTCGATAAAAGGCCCATTTCCCGTACCTAATAAGGCATCAATCTCCTCCAGGCTTCCATTGTTCTGCTCTCCAGTGTAGAGCCTCAGCAATCGGAAAGAGGGTGACAGACATATCGGTGACACTACCCTAGGAGGGAATAAAAAAAAAAAAAGAAAGAAAGAAATGGAGTGGATCCTACGTTTTATATGTCTCCAGAATGCCCATCACTTTTTCATTATGTCCTATATAGTGTCCAAAGGAGGGCAAGTAAGATGGTGAAGGGTCTAGAGGGGAAGACATATGAGAAGAGGCTGAAGTCCCTTGGTTTGTTTAGCCTGGACAAGAGAAGCCTGAGGGGAGACCTCATTGCTGCCCACGGCAGGGGAGTGAAGGGGCAGGCGCTGATCTCCTCCCTCTGGTGCCCAGTGACAGAACCCCAGGGAACGGCCTGGAGCTGCCCTAGGGGAGGGTTAGGGTGGGGATCAGGAGAAGGTTCTTCCCCCAGAGGGTGGTGGGGCCCTGGCACAGGCTCCCCAGGGCAGTGGTCACCGCCCCGAGCTGGGCTGAGTTCAAGCAGCATCTGGCCAACGCTCTCAGTCATCTGCTGTGATGGGGCTGAGCCTGTGCGGGGCCAGGGGTTGGAACTGATGACCCTTACACGTCCTTTCCAACTCGGGATATTCTGTGATTCTATACTCCTCCCACGCCACCTTGTCTATGTCCTGTATTTTGCTTCTTGCCAGTCCCAGCAACATGGGGCAGAAATGCATCACATGGTTAAAAAAAATTAAAAACTGATGATCACTGGTTTTCTGTCCTTATATATTTCTCCAGAAAAACTGCAGTAACGGACAAAAATGGGGTCAGATTTATTTCTGGTAGAAAACAAAGTTGAATAATTCAGAAGAAACTCTAAGAAATTGTGCAAAAGCTGTGACCAGTGGAGAAACCTTCTGAAATGTTTTGTAGTGTGCTGCTGCTCACATTCTGAGTGAGGAAAATTATTTTTTTCCCATAGCTGCCTGTAAAGTAGCTATATTTTAAAGTGAGCATGTAGTTTTTTATGCCCAACTGAAATTTCAACAAAATCTTATGACAATAATTTTGTCAGGACATGAAAGTGTCAGTTAAAAAAAAAAAAAACGGCATTTTATTTTTATTAACTTTGATGCCCTACTGTTTCATTGGACATTTTTCTTTCTTACAGGCTTCTTGTTCCATTCTCCAAAGACAAACCCCAAATTTCTCAGTCAAATTTCAAATGTGGCTGCAGGTTTGTGCTTTTGCTCTGGAGCACAAGTCTACACTGTCAAATTATAACTGAAGGTGAGAATGAATCGTGTACTGTTGACACACACTAAGTCTTTGGTGACTCTATTCAAAATATTAATTTTGCTACCTCAGAGTTGCCTATCCATCTCAATATGGCATTCGATATCACCATAACACTGGAAGAAAGAGCTACTATTCTCATATGACAGATGGGAAATGAGGCAGATGCAGCATGACTTACCCAAGATCATCTTATGAGACTTACAAGTCTTATGAGGAGCGGCTGAGGGAACTGGAACTGTTTAGTCTGGAGAAGAGGAGGCTCAGGGCAGACCTTATTGCCCTCTACAACTACCTGAAAGGAAGTTGTGGCGAGCTGGGGGTCGGCCTCTTCTCACAGATAACTAGTGACAGGACAAGGGGGAACGGCTGCAAGTTGCGCCAGGAGAGGTTCAGGTTGGAGATGAGGAGAAATTTCTTCTCAGAAAGGGTGGTCGGGCATTGGAACAGGTTGCCCAGGGAGGTGGTGGAGTCACCGTCCCTGCGGGTGTTTAAGGAAAGGTTGGATGTGGTACTTAGGGACGTGGTTTAGTGGGTAATNTCTGAGCCAGAAGAGACTGCTGTTCCCCACCAGCTTACGCCTCTAGACCTATCTGAATATGTCTAACAGCAGGACAAGGAAAAGAACACTGGAAAGCAGTAAATTCTCTGACCAGCTCCTTATCAGGCACTTTGGCAGGCCAGGCTGATAGCAGTGCAGTGCGCCAAACGAAAACAGTTCCTTTAACTGTGGGAAGACCGCAAAGGTAAGTGTCAGAGTACCTTTTAGTTTGGCTACTCGTTCCATCAGTGACTCTGCCAAGCTCGCTCTGCGACACCAGTGGTAAGAGGTTAATAGCAATTGCTCCCTGACTTTCATCTTCATCCAGATTATACAAGGACTTCACTGGGAACAGGAACGAACTGCAGGAAAAGACAAGCTCTTGTTGACAAACTGAGTTCTCAGTGACAGAAATATTACAAATACTTAACCTGTGATTAGCATACCCCTCCACTGTGGGGTGGAGATCCACCACAAAGTCATTGGGAAAGTCCTCCACCAAACTCTTCCCAAACTCATCCTATAAAGAAAGGAAAAAAAATCTGCTCAGCAAAGGGACTCAGTGAGGAAAGCTTCAACAGCAGCAGTGGAAAATGCAGAATTTAAAGAGAATTTAAAGACAAAGCCAGGAAACGTTGCTAAGTATGCACAATTTCTTCCCTGCTCTTTGGACATGGGCTTGTCTACAAGTTCTGCAGTGCTGCAGAGAGGCAGAGCAGCTGGCTGGAAGAGGAAATCAGCCCTGGGAAATTCTCTATCCTAAGATCCAATCATCAGGATGAAATGGCTATAAAGTGCTGGCAAACTTTTATTTCACACAGTGTCCCACGTACTTGACGTGCTTACACTGTGAGAAACAATTAAGGGAGAAGTAAAGTAATAGATGTGGCAGACACTGGGCAAACAGACAATAAAGAGACCCCCAAAAATCTGCACAGAAGTTGTGAGAACCTTAACTTGCTTTTATATTTCAGTCTTGCAAGGAAAAAGAAGAACCCCTCCTTCCTTTGCTTTTCCTCCTTGGAGCACTCAGCTGGACTTCAGGAGACTGGCATTTCTAGCCCTAGGCACAAAGCGTTTAGACTGATCGCCAGCATTTCATAGCTCCCTGGTTGCCTCCCCTCCTTCTAACACACAGTTCCTCCTCCTCCTCTCTGTAAGGTAACCAACACTTGTGCCACAGAGAGTGATCAATTCCACAGCAGCTCTCAGTGCTCTCCTGGGCCCCAAGATGGCTTGTCACCCTCCTGGCAGGCACAACACACATGCAAAGCAAGTCCCCAACAAGGAGAAAGAGCTGTCCAGTGGCCTTCACAATCCTCTTCCTATTACCATAAATACCATTTATTTACTTATTGCCATACCTGACTGGCTTTTCTAAGTCCATAGGCATCAGATACCCTTAATAGTCTGACCAGGAACCAATTTCAATACTAAGTTTAAAGTTCTTTCAGATTCTACTTTTATCTATGAATCTTAAAAGCGGGCTCTGAAATGTCATTTCATTTCCATTAAAAGGCTTCCCCATTGTCATGTAAAAGTTCACATAAGGAAGTTGTTAGAGCACAATAAGGAAACGAAAATAAGCACCATCAAAAAACCTGAAAGAGGATTTTTGTATCTGATCAATCTCCTACAGGAACCTTAAGCATAAAAAAGAGTTCTCATAATGGAGTGAAGTCCTCAAACTGACTCTGTCCTGCCAATGCCTGAAGAATGTTGTGTTCCTGAAGAAGTCATTTAAGTGATTAAGTTCAAAACACCCTGCAACGTACCAGGAGCTGCAAGTCCAAATTTCCCTTCTCCTTCTCAATCAAACTGGCGAATTCATCATAGTACAGAGCCAAGACCTCTGGTGTTTGCTCACAGCAGAAGCCCACAAGGTCCAGCAAGGTAGAAAGCTGAAAGGAGAGAGATCAGTCTGCAGAAATGGGTAAGGTAAATGGATCCAACAAGCTTTTACCTTGAGTCCCTCCTGCTGGTTTCTTTTTTGAGCATACCCAAAGTTGTATCTCTAGGATAACAGCCCACAGTGACTGGTCTTGCAAAGATTCAGTTTTAAGAAGGAACATAGGTCTTTCAAGGTCCTGGCCCTGCTCCACCACGAAATAACACAAAAGGACCACCTGCCCAGGACCACCTTTAAATACAGTGCCAGCCAAGGCTAGGCCAACCCCGTACAGCAGGAGTACGGTCTCCGAGAGGCACCGCTGTAAAGCTGAGGGAAGGCAAAGGCTGCGTTTGGCTCACTCACACAGATTTCCTGTTTCTCTCCTTTGTGTTTGAATTACCATCTGGATAGAAGACTTTCACTACTGCTTCTCCTGGACTAGCCGTAGGCAAGACCAGCAAGTGCTATCTTAAAATAGATCTTTGTTTCTCCAAAACAGTGTTTAATAGATTCTTGGCTCTGCACTCAAGGTACAAGAATCCCAGGCTCAGTAAAGCTACACACATACTACTCCACCTAGGACAGTGTTTCCAGTCACACCTCCTTGCTGCCCATATCCTCCCTCTCCCACACTGCCCCATTCTGGGTACTCACCGGCCCATCACGCTCGCTGTTCAGCTCTGGTCTCTCCAATGAGCCACCATCTCCTTCATTTCTGGAAGCAATGATAACCTTGCTTTTGTTGCACAGCACTTCAGAGATGGCAAAACCCACCACACACACAAGGTTGTCTCTCCAAAAATTGGAGAATTATGCATGAAAAAGATGTTCTTTGAAACATTATTAGGGAAGGACCTGTTGCTGTTTGGAACCTTCAGGACAAGACTCAATGCCTTCTTCAAGGATGTGTTTTCTAACGTATTGAAACCTAAAGACCTCTGGTGACCTCCCATAATGGAGCCCACTGACTCAGGGCCTGGAGCTAAGATGGGCTTTTCTCTTCACATAATAAGCAGCAAAAGTATTTTATTAAGAAGTACCAAATCAGCAAGCTACATAATCCTTCCCAACACCAGCCAAACTCTTATTTTCCAGGTGCATTAATCTTTGTTACAGCTCTTATCACGAGTTTGCCTGGTTTATGAATGCTGTTCATAAATTATTTACACAGTACATTGGAAACTGTCATGCCAATGCCCAGCACAGCAGTAACAATCTTTCTCCTTGCTTCTCTTTTGGATTTCCCTGGATTCAAACATGGAGCACATTAGGTTATTCATCCTTAGTGTCAGAAGCTGAACTGCAGCCAATCCACCGCAGTGTTCAATTTTTTTTTTCCCAAGTAATACTTCCTGCTGGTGCTAGTCAAGGCATCCCTGAATAGGCATTAACAGGAAAGCCAGGATGCCTTTGAGGTTAGCAGCAGATGAGCAGTACTGAACAGGCTGTAACACCAGACACTGCACTCTGCAGAAAAGAGTTTTAAGTTTCTGGATTTGGCCAAGATGTGCATAAGCAAGAAGGCAACGCCACCCTTTGTTTGTCCCGCTCCTGGTTTGGTCTGAATTGAAAGCATGTTAAATTCATCTTTGCCACAGTCTCTCTCTCACCTTTTTAATGCCACGCTGCCTATCATAGTAACAGCACCAATAATCCCCATTTGTTTGTGGTTGGGAACTGTGCTGGAGAGCCATTTCCTGATCACCATGTGCATATCATCCTGAAAAGACACAGATCACGTCACCACAGAGCTTCTTCTATGCACCACTCACAGTTCTATTGGCATCTTCACTTAATGTCTCCTCCAAAGGCTGCAGGGGGATGGTTCACTGGGATTAGAGCTTTGCAAAAGGAATGTACATTCTGCAATTTCCCTTACTATGAAAATACTAGTCACAGCTCTAGGTAAGGCTGAAAACAGCAGTAAAAGTGACTCGCTTTGACTTTGCTTTGATTACTACATAGAACATGTAGTTGGTCCAGCTTTCATCTATAATTAATAGATGAATATATTAAAAAATAGCAGATGGTCTTGGAGCCTTTCACACACAAACAGCAGCAGCAGAGCGGCTCTCCAAAACACTGTCAACTTCAGGAGGCTGAGGGATGGAGCTGTAGGCAACAGCATGCCAGACACCCAGGATTAAGACATTTCTCGTGCTGCCTCCCTTGTCCCCTGGCTGTGGGCCCTGCACAATTGTAAAGGTTTCTTTGCAGCAGCTCCCTAAACCCACGGCAGGTCTTAATGCAGCATGCTCAAGCAGCTGCACTTTCCCAAAATGAGGACAAACGGTTTTGAAGACTTCTGAAAGTCTGGACCACTAATGATAGACTAAGAGGTCTCCTGACACTGAGAGCATGAAGCATACTCATAGTCAAGTCATAGAAGTGTGATGCTTCAGGACAGTTGGGAGACCAGTCTTCTGGATGAGAAGTCTAATACTTGCCAAGGAGATCAAAGGCAAAGCACAGATGAGTGTGCAGCAAACCAGCAAGGAATCCAAGGTGCGCCTGCACTGCTGCCAGAGGAATGCTAATCAAGAACGCCGCCATTTTGAGAGATGAGGATGCAACAACTGACCGGAGGATAAAACAGGGTAGCGACCAAGAGGTCCAGAACGGTGTCTCTGACGAAGGGATATGTTCCACCTGATCCCTTAAACTGATAAACTGTAGGTGAAAACAAGACAGAAGCTTAGCTAAGCAGACAATCATGGAGAGGGCTGCCAAGTGGGTTCTGACCAAAGCTAAAGGACAGCTCAGCTTCCTGATATCTCAAAGTAAGTACTGGGAAGCAACTGATTTCAAAGCAGGGATGGAACAATGAATGCACTAAGGAGAAAACCCATTTATTTTAGCCAGTTAGCAACAGACCTATTGTTAGCTTAAGCAGCAATCACTGCAGAAGAGCAGCACGCCTGTTACAAGGAGCAGCATTCTCAGACTGTGACAGAGTGTGTGTGAGAACTCAGAAGTAGCTTCACAAAAGCAGCAAAGATCTCACAGGACACAGAAAACCATTATGGAATCAAAACATCCCTGGTTGCATTGACCCTCATTAACTCTCCCTACTGGTCCTGCAAAGGAGAAGGTTGGCCCATACAGAGATCCTCAGGGGCTGAGAGCTGCAGGAAAGCACAAGCCCAGAGAGAGGTTTCAAGACAGAGGAGATGAAGGCTTGAGTTATGCTACACAATCTACTAGCGCCAGCGGGATCAAACTGGTAGCAGAGAATAGGACAGTACATGGTTATGCCACCTTTTCTTGACCTTCACTAGGCAGCATGCCTCTGGAATGACCTGGGCAGTGCAAGGACAAATGCCTAGTCTTGTGTCCAAGAGGCACCAGTTTTAGAAGTACAGTTAAGAGAAGGCAAAGAGGAATTTGGTTCCCAGGATACTGATTTCTTTGGTGATCTACCCCTGGCGTCTTCAGCATGACTGAGATACTGATCACTCTGGGAACAGAGTCAAACTGCCAACCTTGGACCTGAACAGTCACAAACTCTCAGCTCAGAATAAATTCTAGAGCTTACACTCCTCCCCTTCTTTTTGCATTTTACGAGGGTGACAGGGAGAACACTTACTTCTTCCTGATGGTTAGTCCTTCTGGGCTGCAAAGACACTTTGTGTGTTGCCAAGGCAATTTTCACAAGTTGCACATAAGACAGACAGACTTGAGGATGTGAGGGGGGAATTACTGAGGAAAGTAGTTCAGCAAGGAGTTACACCTACCTTACAACTGGAAATTTTGGCAGCAAAGAGCTCCATCTTAGCAGGGTGAGTGGGAAGAGAAGACTACGGACATGCTGGTTTACATGCCACAGACCAATCGGGAAGAGAGGAAGAGCAGTTTTCCTTCATAGTCTCACGCTAGCATGGGCAAACATACCCACAACTAGAAACCATGCAGGGACTCAAAGACAGACACGCAGTCCTAATTTCTAAGACCTCAGCTTTACAAACAGGAAGATTTTAAACCCAGACACCTCCACCATGGAATACATGTCTTTGAGATATTTCTTTATCTTCATCTGATCACTGCCATGCTCAGGGAGCCAGAAATCTGGACAAAGGTATCTGATGCCATCACTATTATGCTGCAGCTGAGTCATACAAGGTATCCTACGTAAAATGAATATAACCATGAACGAAGACAGACCAGTTTTGATAGCTTCCCATGTTTAAACTAGAGGCACAAAAGGTGTGAAGTCTACCACTTCACACCAGACTCCTCTGTTCTGTGTAGCTCAATTCTTCCAACATGAGTGTCTTTGTTGTCTCCGCTGTACAAACATTAAGCAGCTGACTCGAGGTGAATGTCTTGTGGAACAAACTGAACTATGCTTTCTGAATGCTTCCAAGTGATGAAGAAACAAAGCTTCACAAAGAAGCTGTGGAATTTACACTTTTGCAAGTCTTCAAGGCTCAGTTAGACAAAGCCACAGCCAACCTGATATCATGTTGGTGACGATCCCACTTCCACTGGGAGGTTAGAGAGACTTCCATCAGTCCCCTTCCACCAACAGCTCTGTCAACTCTACCAGTCTCAGACGTGCAAGAGAAGAGGATCCTTCCAGGAAAGACGTGAGGTATGCAGTCACTGTGATAACCCCTTGCTATACAGGGTGGAAAGTCTGGAGCCACAAGCTGGCTTGCAGGCAGTTGGGAAGAAGAGAATTTTAAGCTGAAGGACATCCTGACATCAACCACGGTTCACAGATGAGGCCACTCTTTGCACAACAAAACCTCTGGAAGTTAACCTAGCAAAAAGGACCAAGGCACAGCCTGAACTCCTTTCGGTTGTGTCTCTGCTTACCTGAATATAGCTTCCTTCTTGCCTCTGGCTGAAGGCTAGTGTGCTGAGAATGTAGAAAAGCTTCCGGATCTGGCATGGATTCAGTTTCTGTGTAGAGTCTAAAATGGTCTGTAAGAGAGAAGCCACAAACTAGCTCAGATACATCAAGAATCCCTTTCCACATTCCCAGTAATAGACAAATTGTCAACCACAGGGAAGCCAATTAACTTTAACTATTGTACAGGCAGGAAAAGCTACATTCAAGTTAAATAAAAATAAATGCAGAACTATTGTTCTGACCTCAATTATTACAGTTTGTTTTATCAGAGGGTGAATGGGAAGAACAATCTAGCCACCATAAGCATTTTGGGAGTGCTCCCATCCCATTAGTGACAGCTATTTATTTCTTTTATCACAGGTTTGGTCACAGCATTCAAAGTATTTGACAAAATTAACATTATGGGTTTTTGCTAATATTTCCATTACAAGCCCTGTAACAGCCAAGTCATTAACAAATTAAAGCTGGAATTTTCTGTGCTGGCTGGCATCCTCAAGATATTTCTTTGTTCCGTGCTTCAGTGAAAACGGTCCAACTGTTTCGCAGAGCCACGCTAGCTTTCCTACCACCGACACGGCATTTTGCTGCCATTATTTTTCTCCTACAACTGGCCAACCTCGAGCAGGATTTGGAACGAGGCATCACATTTGACAGGATTAGATAACTGCTTTCGCAACTCTCAAGAAAATTCACCCAGTTTTAAGATTTAAAAATAGCTGTTTGGGGAGGCGATTTGTGTTAAGTTCTCTGTGTTCTCTCTGTGCTGAAGAGGCTCCAGCTCAGCATCAAATACACCAGGCATCTGCTGTACCACCCCAGAGATCTTTTACAGGTGACTGGCTAGTGTCTCAAGCACCTCTGAGGTGCATGCCAAACACGGTACACTGCCACACCTTGAAGTCTGGCTGGAGCATTGATTAACATGTTTCACACACAAGCCTTGGTAACATATCAAAGAGAAGCCCAGAGAAACCATAACCTGCAAATCATCTGCCAGCACAAGAACATGCAAACAAGGTCAGGAGGAAGGTCGGCAGGTCTCAGCAGACTGCTGTGGGCAAGTAATCCCCATCAGACTTCTGACACCCATTCAGCTGTGAGCAGAAGTTTTAGGTTGTCTCTTTCAAGGACTACTGTCAACCCTTTCAAGTTCTAATCACATCCTCTCTCTGCCACGAGCCAAGGGAGTCCCATTTCCTCCTGTTACCTATCGAATGCGTGACAGATTACACTGCAAAGTCTTATGGCAGATCTTAATGCTGTTTTGCTTTTCGCTCAGTCTCCACTTTTACTCCTTTTGGAAACAGGCACCTGGGCAGGCCTGACCCTGCTTGTCATTCTTACGAGTCAAGAACCCTTTTTTCTTTTCTCCTCTCTTTCTCCCCATTGAGTACTTTCTTCTTTTAAATATTAGAACATAAATCTTTTCTCACAGAAAAGTGTAACTTTTTTTTCTTTGTCTATCTTAATTTCCCCTACCAAGAAATCATACGGTCCTGTCTTACAGCTCACCCTTTCATAGCAGATACCCTTCACGTCTGACCACTGCATTTCTCAAGACAGATAGCTTTCCAGGCACAAGTTGTTCCATTACCCCTATTTCTGAAGAGTACTGATCTATTCTGAATCTGAGGCAAAGTGGTGTACAGGACCCAGAATATAGTATGCCCCCAGAAATATACATACCTTCACAAAGGTGGCATAGCGCATCAGCAGGGATGTGTGTAGCTTCACCAAATCAGTGAGCACATCCAGAGAAATGTCCAATTCTGTCTCATTTCCACTGCACACGTGAGTCACCAAAGCTGTCACAACCTCCTAAGGAAAAAGTCCCCAGAGAAACCACAGAGAAATATCAACAGAAAAATATCTGCATGCGGGGTACGCTGACCGAGTACAGCTAATCATCCTGAAACTCAGCCATATGATTCTAACCCCTTCTCAGTTTGCTTTTTGGTTCCTGACATCTACAATACTGACCTTCTCCTTGGGCCTGAATTTTACTCAGTTCTAAAAGCTTCCAGGATTCCATAAAGCAACTCGTCACCAAATTTTTCCTGCCTGCCTGCTAACACTGCTGCAGCTTCTGCTCTTTGCTACCAACACGTAAGATGACAAAAATCTACCTTATTTTCTCAAGCGCACAGAACAACGCATCACACCCAGGAAGACATTGCCTCTAACTTCAGCAGTTCCAGTGTCTTCACCATCTTTATCTACAGCAGTTCAAAACTGACATTTGTGTTTCAAAAATATTTGTATGGCCTTACTTCAGTGGACTTCTAGACAGGGATCTCTCTCCACTCCCATTCACTATCTGAGACTCTGGGTCTTTCCTATGTCACTATTTGCTAATACAGCCATCCTCTTTTGAAATTCTTAACATCTTTAACTATTGCTAGACTCACTAGCTTGTTGCAGATGACATCATATGTTTCACATCTCAGGTTTTTCCCAGATGCTTGTTTGTTTGTCTACTTGTTAAGTTTGCTGCAATAAGTAACATAGATAAAACGCCTGAAACAGCCTTAATTATAAATACACTATGCCCAAAAATGTGCAAATACATTCAAAATTTTGTGCAGAGATGTCTTAAATCCCCAAATTTTCTGATGTCAGCACATCTGCAGGAACTCATACTCAGAGCTAGAAGTCTAATCTGGGATTATTTCAGAGTATGCAGCAGGAGTTCAAATTGGTCAGAGCTGAAGGAAATCTGTGTAAACTTTGTCACAGGAATTTATCCAAGGGAAGGGAAAAAAGTTTCAATACAAACTGTAACAATGGCTTTTTAAAATAGACAATGCTCAAAGTGACTGGGTAAGACAGAACAGGAATCTGGATTTACGAACAGATCTCCTCTGTGATCCTGGGGGCCAGTCCTGACTTCCTGGCTAGATCTCAGGCAACGTGTTTGCTTCCTGAATGGCAGCAAACACAGCACAGTCCCCTCCGCTCCAGAAGTATTTTTCGTTCTGTCACTTCTGAGGCCTGCTTGCTTCCTTCCCGCTCCTCCCAGCGCTCTCTGTGCTCGAGTCACTTGCTGCCAGAGCCTTGCTGTGATTGTTCCCCATCTCTGCTTGGCCTACTCTCCAGCACGGACCTCTCTCCAAAGGCTTCCAACTGCCTTAGGTCCTCTTCCCCCAAAGGATCATGACATACATTCTAGAGCAAAGTGCAAACACAAATAAAGTAGATGCCATCCATTACGCTGTACCTGCTGGCAGTAAGAGTCAAAGGCTGCAAAAGCTTGTTTGTACATGCAGCTGCCAAAGGAGACTATGGCTGGGTGTGCAGAGTGCAGAAATGTCTGTGCAAGCGCGAGGATTGAAGGGAAGAAGTCTTTGATAACCTGAAATACAGACATCATGGAAGAGGAGATTATTGCTGCTTGTTTTAAACACACTCAGCTCCCTAAATAAAGAGCATGCTACAGCTCATGCCGAACACTCTGCCTAGTTCAGTTGGTGCTTTCTTGACTTCTCTGAGTGTCCTCTCTCACGCAAACAGGCAACAGGAGCAGATAAGGCACACCAGAACAGCTTTCTCCGAACTTCTCCACACAAAAGATTTACAGATTGGTTGAGAAGCCAACCTGCAAAGCTGCAGAGCTCACAGCAGCATATCCCTTACGGGTGACACCAGGGAAGTCGCATTACAGCGGTGTGCCACTAAATAAAAGCCCCAGGACGGAAACACTCTTGGCCTTACTTTAGCAGGACTCCGCTCCAGCAAGATAATAAGAAAAATCTAAGTTAACTTTTAAAGGTAGTTTAATCACATACAGCTCCTTTGAACAACAAGCTTTTTGCTTAATTGTGGTCTAATTTACTTGATTTATTCTGGAAGGGAGTTAAACTAAAAGTGAATTAAACCCACTTATATTCAGAATAAAACGTGCCTATTTAAGATATTATTACAGTTCAATTAACTAATTTTAGTTTCATAAATCAGAGTTTCTTATCTGCCCTCTATCTCCAGCAAGCAGCACTGTGTAAATTTTCGTCAATATTTTCAGTTTTCTCATAATAAATGGTAATTTACATTACAAACACATTCCCAATATATACACACATATTTAGACCTAGAAACCAGAAAAATGGTGCATGTAAACATATGAACTTCTAAAAACATTGTGGGAGACAACAGCATGTCTGGAACACACAGGAGAGATCTTGGGCTAGACCACCTAACTTAGGCTGAGAGGTGCTGCACCAAAATAAAAAGCCCATCCGATTCTGAGGAAAGCTCATCTCAAAAAAACCACGTGCGTGTTACAACAGAGGATGTGTGCCTTGGGAGACTGATCTGGGACCAAAAATTAAAACCCAGAAGTGTACATAACAGGAATGGTATAAACAGTGCAGCACAGGATTAAATCATCATCTGACAAGATGTTCGAGAGATAAAAGAGAAGAGGGAGTCCCAAAGCAGAATCAGCACTAACCATTGAATGATTTTGGAAGGCATTCTGCATCAGCTGTTCTGGTATGCAGCCCAGTCGAATTTTGCTCCTCAATACTTTCTCCGTTTGCTTCCTGTTCTTGGTGTTTGTAGAATGGATTAGTAGCAAAATTATCAGATCCAGAACCTTTTTGAGAAAATAACCAATAATCATTATACCGGAAAAATATGCAACAGTCCAGACAACTACACACTTTGAAATCAAAACTGAGAAGAAAATCAAGAGCTCAAAAAGCCCTGACAGCCACAACTGTAGAAAAACCTCATCAGTCCAACAGGACAGAATTAAAGCAGGATAACTCTGTCCCTTGACACTTAGAAGGGATGAACTAAGAATCAAAGAGAAAATGGATAGGTGTTATACCAGGAACAAGTCAAATACGCAAAGAACCACCCATGTAACCTCACTGGCAGTTTCTGTTCTAACTACAAAAATCTCCTCATCTACGATCACGAAGAAAGCCCTTGGAAACACCGGCAGAAGAGGACGCTCCCGGAGACAAGCGCAGAGTCAGAAGCATTACCTTATGGTCAGATACAGATGTGCTGTTCTCAATGGCCTAAGAGCAAAAAAAAAAAAAAAACCAAGAAAGCTGTTATGCTAGAGTACAATACTGTATTCCAAAACCAAATCAAAAAAGGCAGACACCAAAACAAATACTGCTCACAGATTTCTTTACAACAGGACAGCTACCAAAGCCAGCAAACTGGGTCTTTGCCAACAGCAGAGAATCCAGGAGGCGCTCAAAAAAACAGCACAAAAATTCAGCTTAAGCGAGGATGTTCTCAGATAACATCAGCCTTAAAAAGGAACTAAGGTACTGAGGAACAAAAAGCTGAGAACAAGAAACAGTCTCATGGTTTACACTGAAATGCAATTTAAAATTAAATACCAGCCAATATTGATTTCTTGCTGGACACTTTCAAGTGCTGTAAGGCTTCACACAGCTCAGCCTAAACACACAGGTGTTTACTTTCGCTCTCTTGCAGACAGAAAAAAACCCCCTAAGATTATTTTTTCTAAAACACTCGTAAACACGCAGAGCCAGGTTTGTCCTGTATCTGAAGATTCGGGGTCTGTACAGCGGAGCCTGCTGGCCATCTTGCGAGCACTGTGAAATCAATAGCTGAGGAAGAAAGGCTCCTGAAAAAGCACTGCTAATTTGGAACACAAAATGAAATCTGTATCAGCAAAGTGAGGGGTGACATTTGCCTTTTGATACCACATCTGATTAGACAAAAGGCTCAGGCTCAAGCTTAGGAATCCAATTAAATAAAGAAACAAGGACTGAAGCATGCATCTTACCTTAATCCAAGCTTCAGAGACATCTTTCTGAAATCTCACAGCTAACTTAATCACATCAAAAAGTAGCTTCACACAATTTTGGCTGGTGGTGACTTGGCTCATGGAAGAACTGTAAATGATCAGAAAGGAGGAGGCTCAGTCATTGTAAATACCGTAGTAAAAGGAACCAGGCAGCCCAGCAGTCACAGCAGTTACTCAGCGCAGTCAGTCTCTAGAGAGAACGCTCTGGCAAGGATAGGGATTTTCAGAAAAGAGGTTCAGAAAAGGGTGGAAGCAGAGGTTGCAGAATCAACCAAAGACATACCAGAGGGAACTTAAAACAGATGAACTAGTAACAACATTATTATAAATGGAGTTGCATTCTCCCATGCAGACTTGGATGCAGATGGCTCAAAAGGAACTGCAAGCATGGCAGAAGAAGCCGGCTCCACAAGGACTGACAAATGTGTTGTATTAGCATCAAGTGGGAAGGAAAGAAGATTTCAGCACCTTTACTTCAGATAAATTAGGTTTGTGTATGTATCCAGATGCACCAGAGACCAGATAAAGAAGAGACAAAGTTCCCTTGTCCCATCTTACCCTTGGAAAATCACATAAATCAGCTCAAGTACCTGGCCTGGACTTGGCTTTTAAGCTTCTTCTGGGAACTTAGGATCTGCAGGGGCAGAACACAAGATGACAGATCCAAGCTCTTACGAAGATCAGAAATCACCTGTAAAACACAAATCCCAGCACAAATCACTGACATATGAGGAAAGAAAAGGCTGAGGAAAAGAAAACACAATCTCACAGAATAACCTTAAAATTACAAATCAAAACCTCATGTATTTGGTAAGACTCATAAGCATTTAACCACGCTCAAACTTTTTTTTATACTTAGAAAGTGAATCAGCCACATTTTGCTCTTCACTGTCAAGCACATGCATGCAGAAAGCAGAAGAGGATTGCTTAAGAGTTACTGCATGAAATTCCCACCTATATCTGCTGTATGTTGCTGTGAACTAGTTTTATCCTGTTTAGCAGCAGAGCAAGATAAATGACATCCACAGGAATTCTGGGGCATGTGAATTTACCAGTTTAACTGTTTTCAAATTGTAGTGGATCAGCACAGACTGGGCTGCATGTTATACCCATGCTGTTTGCACAGTGGTCTGCCTGAAAGACCAAGGCAGATCACAGTCCACATCTGGCTGAAGCTTTCTTCAAGCATGGACAAAAAAGAAAGCACGTTCAGTAGTTCAGCAAGGCTGCCTGGACATAACACATCTGGTTCACTTACAAAATATTCTGAGTATGTTTCCTTAGATGAAAAATTTGAAAAACTAAGGAAGCTTACATCTTAGAATGAAAATGGTCCTCTCCAACAGGAGAGCTACCCTTGTAGGGATGTCTCCAAAATGTGATTTAGAACAGAACTCAGTGGAGAAAACAAAAAAGAGAATTATAAAGTTGCAGTCTCAGGTCAGCTGAATACCTCTAGAATTTAAAACCCTTAAAATGTCTGTACCATCCAAAATTCTTTAATAAAATTCAAAGGCTTAAAGTTGTCACTTAACCACAGTTTTTCAGTCTAAGAGTTTAACTCAAGACAATTTGACACCAAAAAAAAAAGAAAATCTAAGAACAAATGGAAAAACCTGCAATAGCCAGCAGAAAGGAGGAGGTTTCAATTCTCACACTTGAAATGAGAACCAAATCCATGTCAAAGGATATAGTTTCTACATGTGCTTTGATCCTTGGCAATATTAAAAATTCTGCTTGAAAACATTAAAGCATGCACCCCTGTGCATGAAGCAACTGCTCTCTGTTAAAACATCCACTGGATTAGATAACTTCTTGGTCTTTAGTATAGAGAAGATACTGTACCTCTACTGCATCTGCTGCCTTGACGTTATGGAGGATGAATTTTACTACTACAGGTAAATCTTCCAGTTTTACAGAAGGCACAATGGTCATGGCAGACTGCCGTACCTGAGGAGAACGCAAAACTGGATCAGCTGTAAGACTACGGTTAGGAAAAACATACTTATGTATGAATCACAGAATCACAAGGGTTGGAAGGACGTCCTTCACTTAGTGTGAAGGAATCTTTGGAGCCTTATAGCCCAGCCTTCTGCTCAGAGCAGAAATATTGCCAGTACTAGATGAGACTGGCCTTGACTTTCCTAACCAAGCCTTGAAGATACCCACGGCTGGAGGAAACCCCCAAGGCCTGATACCTCTCTGATAATGTACGTCAGTGCTGCAGACCCTAGCTCTCTTTTCCAAACGTCCGATCTGAACCTCCTAGGCTGTAATTTGTGGCCATTACCCCTTATCACCTCACCTGGCACTGCCAAGAAGAGCCTGGCTCCATTTTTTTTAACTGGCTTTTAAAAGGGAAAAGCATGGAAGGGGTGTAGCCGTTATGAGCACAGGCCTTTGGGGACTATGTAAAACAGCATTTAATGCACTCAAACAAATCGATTTTATTCTATTCAGAAGAAGCCTAACTGCAAGAAGTGAACAATCCAGCACATGCAGAAGACGCAAGGCACAACATCTCATCTCCTTTATCATTCTGCAGAGAAAAAAATATGACCATGTGATGTTTCAATCACCAGTCTACCTTTTCCTAGAATATTGCAGTCTAGTCTGGTCGCTGTACCTCAAAAAAGAAACAGCGACAATAAGCAGGTTTAAGATGGGCAGTAAACATCTGCTGCGGCAGGGCACAGTGCTTCTGCATTTGCTAAGAGAGCTGTGTTTGAAATTTCTCAGTGCATACGGTAGCAGCCAGAAAACTTCTCTCTGCTCCTCACTGAACCCCTCGTGCAGTTTCCAAAACAGTTTTAGTTCCTTTGACTCCCTTCCAATTTCAGCTGGCTCAGGACTTTTGAAGGCTTACAGGTGTCAGATTTAGCAAAATACTTTGAATGACTAAACAGTTCTAGGCCTTCTGTTGCTAAGCAGGGGCTGCATTCTGCTCAGCTGCTGAGTAAAAGCTCTTACCTCAGCCAGAAGGCCTGCATCAAGATCCAGACGAGAAAGGGCATCCAGGATTGGAACTGTTAGTCGTCTGCCCTGTTTTAGTAAGCAGCTGATACACAAGGAAAAGAAAACAAGTGATCCTCTTACAGCCATGAATGGATCTTCAGTAAATTGCACAATTCCAGTTTTTGTGGTCACTGCAAAATAATCTCTGAAACTAACAAAATATGCCACTGGCATTATAGAACACTTGTTCCCCAAGTTATCATTCCTCTCTGAACACAATGAATTGTGATTCTGTGGCTGCTGATCAGAAGCAGATATGAAGAATCTACCTTTTAAAAATCTTGTAAAAACAGGGAGCATGGACAAAGAGCTGGTACAAACCTCAAGGGATAACTTGAAAATTGGAAGGTCCTGGGTTGACCATAAAGAGAAAGAAACAGTGAGGTTGCTGGTATACGATTTAACCACACAAATCCCTCAAGCCTGATACCTTCTATCACAGTTCTGTCCTATGGACGTGCCATCAGCAAAGTGTAACTGAGATTGCTACCGAAGCCCGGGACTGAATCCGTCTCATGTGTGACCTCTCCCCTAGTCACAATGTTTGCTCTAATAATTGCAAACATGTAATGAAAGGCATGATGGGCCCAACCAGCTACCTGTTTAATTCAGTGCCCTTTTCCTAGCATTGATCAATAGGGAACAGGCAGACTAAGAACCAGACAAGTTTTTAGAACTGCCTCCTATACAAACTGGTCTGGCTTCCAGCAGGCTGTGGTTTGGCACCTACTTGACCAAGGGACTGCAGCTGTGTTTAACAGTCTTGTGGACTTGCCTTTCCTGAAATTCATCTAATCATTCTTAGCTGCCATCTAAGTTTCTATAAACTTTCTCTAGCAAGAAGTTCTACTTGAACTGTTTTAGTTGAAAAACATGTCATTCTCAGCTTCCTAGTAACTGTTTACACTCCCCAATTCATTGCAACAAGCAATGAGTACTTTTCCACATCTGATAGGGGTAGAGGCTATTAAAAATAGGGGAAGAAATATGCCTTGCTGATACTGTGCAGATTCTCAGCTTTGAAAAAATACAGGTAGAAGAAACAGAAGTCTGAAGAGTTTGATTAGCATAAAAAGACATAACCATGTCAGGCTTTTTTATCTAGCAGCTGAGACAGTAAACTGAGAATGGAAACACAAAGCTACAATTACTTTTGAGAGGGCAGAAGAACAGGATGCACTACTCGCAGGTGTAGGCTGAAATAACAACCACAGGTGTGAAAAGGTAACTAGCATAGACATCAATGTAAGTGATCTGTGCCATGATAAGAATTAGAAACACTGATGTGTAAAATTAAATAGAGGCTAAGACTACTGAAAAAAATATTGTGTAAAATGAATCCACTATAACAAAAGGCAGATGTAAGGGCTAGCTTAAGGCAGCACTCTCTGGGAGGATAGCTGTGGTATTAGGTGCCCTTGCTCTTTGGGTCAGTAAATATGCTTGAGGAACATGTATAAAATAGCCAGAAAGTTCTGCTTCATGCACATATGTATTGTGTTGTGGGGAGTTTTTTATTGATAAGAACAATGTTGACCCTTATTGTTGCAGAATCCAAGCCAAATCAAAAGCTGTCTATAGCAATGTCCAAGAAACTGATCACAGACGGGTCCAGCAAAAGTAATGACTATTTAACTGTATCCAGGTAGTCAAGAGCTTATTAATTTTTTAGATAGAAGGACTTTTGGAGCATTTTGACCTCTCTTGAAGAGCATAACAGCACAAATGAAGTGTCTTAAGCCAGTGCTAGCTGTCCCTGAATGTTACCGTTCGCAGAAACGGACTGTCGTCCTACTGCTTCAGTCAGTCCTCACTCAACCTGCATTAATGCACGATGCCCTTTCCTGCCAAGAGCAAGGAAAAAAAAACCCAAACAAAAACCCACAAAACAAACAAACAAACCAAGCCAACAAAATCACCTGTACCTGAGCTCTCTGGCAACCTCACTTTGCTGGGAATCTTCCAGGATCTCGGGTAAACTGGTAATAATATCATGCTGGATCGGTACTGGAGAAACACTAACCATCTGCATTAACTTCTTGACAAGATCCTGCAGACAAGAGGAACACTTATAAAACGCATGAGTGTCACCACGAGCAAGCAGTTAAATTGCACAGCAACGATATTATGCATGTAAGGTTCCTCAGTAAGTCATTTGTCTGGATTTATGCCAACCGTCCCTCAACTCTGTCCTGTCGAAGTCGTGAATCATAGCACAGACTTTTATGGAACAATGGTATTTTACAGGCAGGATATAACTCTCTTGGTGAGCAAAGGGAACTGGAAAACACAGCAGCAAGCTTCCCAGTGTTTATTATGATTTCTTAATTGTCCTGGTTTCTGCTGAGACAGAGTTAATTTTCTTTCTAATAGCTGGTACAGTGCTGTGCTTTGGATTTAGTATGAGAATAACATTCAGTTGTTGCTGGGTAGTTGTAGTGCTTTCACCACGTCAAGGACTTTTCAGCTTCCCACACCCTGCCAGGTGCACAAGAAACTGGAGAGCACAGCCAGGACAGCTGCCCCAGACTGGCCAGAGGGACATTCCCCATCATATAGTGTCACGCTCCGGATAGAACTGGAGGTGCTATCTAGAGATAGAGCCAGAAGGTGGGATCGCTGCCTGGAAACAGACTAGGCATCAGGTTGCTTCTGTTGTTTGGTTTTTTCCCCTCTTCTGCATGTGGTGAGCAATTGCAATGGTGCATCACTTGTTTTGTTATTCTCTTCCTTTGTTATCCTATTAAACTGTCTTTATCTCAACCCACAAGTTTGTTTTTTCATTCTCCTTCCTATCCCCTTGCGGGGGGTGCGTGGTGCTGTTACCCACTGGATTTAGCTCATTCCAGAACTCTCTTGTAACAGCCCTCCAGTACAAAGTAACCCACAGAGACTGACCGACTTAGGGAAAGAAGGAAAAGAACCATCAAAGCAGAACAGAGAATTCCAATATCCAGTATCCAATATCTCTTGCTAAAATTTAACAAGAGGGGACTGTAATTTCCTGCCGGCAACAGCTTTAAAATGGGGTCACCCAGGTGGATACATACATACAGATGTAAATTTATGAAAAGAGAGACTTAAAGCAAGGGAAGAAGAAAAATAGTAAAGGGGCATGTTCAAAAGTCCCTGAAGGCAATCATAATAAACCAGAAAGAATTAAATCTCTCCTTCAGCAGGTGAATATGAAAACAACATCAGTTCTCATTAGTGTAATAATCAATCTCATCCCATCTGAGAGGCAATCCAGAATTTGACTGGAAAACACACACATGTGATTGCACCACCAGAACCCACCTGGCTGTCAAGAAGCCTGTCAAGCCATTTAAACTGATTGACGATGAGCCGGGGGAAATTTGTTCCAAAGGTGCCCACGCTAAAACAGCAGAAAGTGAAACACGGAGTAGTCAGACCTACAGACAGACTCAAAAGCTTTGCTGCAAGACCGTGAGATGCAATTCAAATTAACCATCAGAACCACGTTATGAAAATATCATTAACACCCCTTTTAGCACCATCTAGGAAGAACCCTGCTTCTTACTTGCTATACGGACAAAGCAGGGATACTACCAGCCTGTTCCAATACACCACCGCCGTCCTAAGTTATGGCACAAAAAGCCAAACATACGGTGTGACCTTACTTCAGATGTCCTGTGCTACCTACCGTGAGTGACTACACCAGCTTAGCCTAAACCTCCTTTGAGCCCAGTATCCCTGTCCCCAGCTGCTGTCAGTATTAGATGGTTTTGGATAAGTTTTGGGTAACACGGCATTCACAGAGCAATCTTTTCAGTTTCCATTCAGTATCCGACAACAAGCAGTTCAGCAAGTCTCCAAGGCAGAACCTGGGACCCACTCTATGTCTGCTATCCAGCAGTACATTTATCCTCCACTAATTTCCCTAAGCCTTTTAAAATAAACCCAAAACAACAAAACATGACTCTGTGTGATTTCTAACCTCTACATTCTCCAAGACTGAATTTGACAGGGTAATTCTGCATAATCTGAAAAAGTACCTCTGGGTTTTTTCTGTTTGCTGCCTTGCATAGCTGGAAACAGTGGTTAAACCTTCCTCAATTACCTTTTCTAAATCCTTCTTGCTTTTACAGACATCTATGATCTCTCTGCCAGTCACCTCCTTTGAAGGCAGGCATATCTAAATAAAATACTCTATTTTATTTAGAATGTTTTTCCCCACTTGCAAAAATACAGTAGAACAGTTTCTTCATGACAGCATGACCCAAAGCACACAAAACATTCAAGGGGTGTGATTGTACCATGCATTTACAGTGACGTGATGTTTTCCATTTTGTTCCCAATACTCTGTTTGCTGTTTTGACTACTGCTAAGCATGGAACAGATACTAAAAATAAGAAACCAGCACCCATACAGGTTAACTTTCCTCAATGAAAACACTGAGTTTGTCGTTGGATTTATACAATCAGGATTGTTTTCAGTCTGATTTTTTAAGAAAACAAGGTATATGGAGCTGTACTAACATGCTCTCCCTCTTCTTTAACTTCTGGTCACACTGGTCTGTGAGCGCACATGTATTAATCAGTTGGCTGTGGCCAAATCGCATGGATAAACCAAATTCTCCCAACCCTTCTTACAATAAGTCAATAAACTGAGTGTTCTCCGTCCAGGCATCGACTGGTGTTAAACCTGCAGAGGTCCGATAGGTCTACGCTTTTACGTGAGATTTGGGAGGAATTGGCCGGTCGGTACGGGTGTGGTTACAGACTACCTGTAATGAGCGTCGTTTCTTGGCCCATCATGAAACAAAACAAAAACCAGTAGGGCGTCCACTGACAACAAAATAATCTATTGTTCTTCACAATTAGTTTTATATTACATTATCCTAGAAATTGTTACCATAAATTGTTACCTCACTTTTAATTTCCTTTTTCAACAACCTAAATCTCCATGAGACCATGCCAGCAACTTCCTCCTACCGCAAAACGGACCACTTACCTTTTTTGTTTCCATTTTTAACCGGTCATTAATACATAGAAAAAACTTCACTCCTCTTACAGCTTAATAGGAGACAAACGTAACACCATCCATTTCTACAACTTACTAAAGGGTTCACAGCACAATTAACAGCTTATCACTTTTACATCTAAGATCTTTCAGAATTCTCAGGTGAAAACAATTCAGTCTCTGTGACTATGTTAAACCCTCTTCCAAGGAGATTTCAGTCTGACACAATTTCTCAGACTCAACCAACCTCTGCACAGGATTTGTATCCTGCTTGATGCTCACCACTGAAACGAACACATATCAAGAAACACTCTGCTATGATATTCTACATTCAAAAGCTTCTCTATTTTTCTTGTTTGAACACAATCTGTAATTTTAAAGGAGGTCTGTTTGCATCTAGCAGCCTACTAAAAGTCTACCAGCCAGCTTCATCTTTTTTTCCTGTAGTCCCTCTGCTGAAATACTTCCCAAGCTCGTGCCAGCAGCTAAGAAAAGCATAAAGCATCACAAGGTACGTCTGTATACCACCTTCTATAAATTTGTATTCTGCTTTATCTACCCACAAGTTTAAAGCCACGGTACCTCACAGATAATTTTACACACGTATGAAGAAAAAAAAATAATCAGCACAAACATCCATGCAGGTAAGTAACAGTTAAAGTCAAACAGCTGGTGATTGTCCTAAAGAAGAAATGTCACTTCAAGTCAGAGACGAGACAGTCTATACTCACATGTCAAAAAAGAATTCGGGGATCTTTTCCAACAACAGTGTTATGACAGCAGGCTAGAAGAAAGGCAAAAAGACAGTGTTAGGATGACTATATACTGCTTGTGCTGTGGCATTGCCACCAAAATTGATTTTTCATGAAAGATGAAATAGTCACAGAGAATAAAAGACTCAAAAGGACAAATAAAAATATTTCTTGTATAAGAAATCTGATCCCTAATGCCAGAAAGAAGGCATACAGCCTGCCAGCTGAAAGCCACAAATACTGAGAGTGGTATAAACTCTTCACTTAACCTAATAGAAGCAGAGCCTATGGGCAGGATGTACAATCCCTCTGGGCCTCTCTCATCCTGCCCCTGTTCACCTTTGAGAAGAGCTTGGCTCTGGTCTCTCTACACTATGCAACTAGATATTTGAAGACCACAAAATCTCCCTTAATCTTCTCTTCTTAGGACTGAACAAACCCAGTTCCCTCTGTCTCTTCTTGTATGCCAAGAGCTCCAGGTCCTGAGCATCTCTGTGCTCTTAAAAAACCAAGAAATTGGACACTATTGCAGATGCAGCCTCATCTGCCTCACAACCAGTTCTATTAATCCTCTACTTATATAAGCAAAACGATCCCTAAATAAATCAACACCACTGAAAAGAGCAAAATAAAGTGCCCGTACCTGTAAGATCTTAATTCCAAGCAGCAGTTTAATGAGGCTTTCACAGTACGAGTGCACCAGAGTCCTGCGAGATGAAAGATTCCACCACAATTGTCATCTTTTTTAAAAAACACTAACAACAACTTATGGTAACGTATGGTAACCACAGATACACAAAAAAACCCCCAAAACTTAGACCTGCACTTCAGCTCTGAACCAGCTTACTCTCTACCAGACTAGTGTAAGCTGGAAACGCAAAAGTCTCTGTGGTTAAGCTGTATCTTCTGGAAAAATTGTCAAAAAACCTTCACCAGCTGTTTCAATTTCTTTTTCCTCAGTATTTGGTTCTTGCCATAAAATGCCATGGAGCCCAACATATGCCAAGGCAGCTAGTAAATTCTCTGACTTACCACTTTAAACTTACTGCTATTGAACAGCAACATTTTGCATAAGAAACAAGTCTTGCTGTGTATCAGCTGGAGCTATGGAACCTACGTCCCTTCCCTCCACCTTGCTCCACATTACATGACATTAACTAGAGACTGGCTCTCACTGAAGGGGAAAACATAAATTTTCTCTGACCTCGACCCCTCAGTCCGTACAGGAGTGCATGGCAAGAGGCAGTTCTTGAACTGGTTTCTGTCCTTGATGTGAGATTCCAAGCCGCTGATAAATTGCCTCACAACCTGCAAGGCAGGGAGAAGTTATCCACTCCCTGAAAAGATGCCCTGATCAACTGCTCTCTTTCAGGATGCTGTTTGCAAGCAGATGAAAACAGGGAAGAGCTACCCAGGGAACTGCAGACAGACAGAAACTGTGATGGAAGGAATGCTGGACAATAAATGAACTCCAATCTAAACCATTTCCAAAAGCAAATACTGATTGCTGTACAAAATAACACTAAAGTAACACTCACATTCTGCTTAGATTTGAAAGGGCTTTGCCTTTCTTCCTATTCAGCTGAGAGAGCAGCATTTAACATGACAACAGCTGCGCCCAAAAAAACACATTTGCAGGATTCAAATCACTGGCCTCAGGACTTCATGCTGGGCTTGTTTACTGGAGAGGAGCACATTGTGGCAGTTTTAACGCTGCCACCTCCCAGCCAACACAAAACCAAACACGGCTTCCACTGAAAGTTAAGCAAGTGATTTTTCTCCCTTAAGAGTGTCTGTCTATTGAATACTGCCAATTAATTACTTCGCCAGGGCAAGGTGGTGGAAGCGCAGCAATTCTGCTTGGAATTAGGGTGAAACCAAACTTGGAGCATGCACACCAAGACTGGTTTGAGACACACACACGCTGGTCATCTCTGTGTCTGACTGTTCAGGCAAAACAGCTGAGAAAAGACAAGTACAGCAGGAAGAAAAGGGGACCCAAAGGCTGGGACGGCAACACTGAGAGAATTAGAGTCTGGACCACTGAAATCCAAGATAAGCTACAGCGTGCCACAATTTTGTGTGGGACTAGTGGGGACAGGCGGCTGCATTTGTATCTTTTGCTACACAGCAACCAGTTCTAAAGCTGGCTCCTGCCAAGGCACAGCCCATTACTTACGCCTGGGTAAGTAGGGTGCTTCTCCAGGGCCAGGCAGAGCTTCTTCTGGAAAGCCATTTGATCTACAGCTAAGGAGAAAGTTTAAAAAGAAAATAAACAACCAGACACGTTTTATCCATACAACATCATAACAATAGCTACGCGAAATACAAGCTCTCAAGCCAACCACCGATACTTCTGCATTAGCTCTGCTGAGAAGTCCCGTTAGCAAAAGCCTGAGCGGTGTCACCACTTGTGCTTTCTCTGCTCTGGGCTGAGAGTAGCTAATGGCATTAAAAAGGCTCAGTATGCAAATTCCCGAAAGCCTCATCGGACAGTGAACGTGACATGTTCATTTTCCTGTTTCAGAGTATTTTTGCTCTGCAAGTAAAATGCATCTTTACTTTGAACAAGTCATCTCTACTGGTTTTCAGATGCAAGCAGAGCACGCCAGTGTGAAATCCATACCTATTTCATTCTGTCCCTCCCCAGCTTTCAGTATGATTCCCGACGTTCTAAGGAGCTCTTCAAAGACTCCCTCGTTCTCCACTCCACCACCGGCAGAGGCATTTTCCTTATCAGAAATCCGTGACTTCTTTGTTTCTGAGAAAACAAGACATCCTACATCAAATACACTCTGCAATAAAAATAGCAAGGACCTTTGTACAAACAGCTAATTCAAAATTAACCTTCTAGTAAGAAATTAGAGGAACAGAGGAATATTTATGGGACCAGACCAACAAACCGTACTGCTGTTTGACACAGTCGTTAGCTGACTCACATGCACAGATCCTATAGAGCCGTTAGCCCTGCAGCTCGACACCAGAAAGGAACATTTTTGGTTCCTTTTCGTGATCCATAACCAGAGATAGTGAAGATACACCTTCAGTGGCTGACTCCCATGGGGGACTTACCCACTAGCAGAACGTGAGCACACACTTTCCTCTGGCCTGAAAAGCACGAATTTAATAGAGGTTCTCCCACCAGATCAGTCTCCTAAGTACTCACCCAGCTGCTAAAGCAAAAGCAAACTATCTTCCCTGCAGCTACGCAGAGAGGTTACTTTGGTTTAATTTACAGATATGTTTTGATCAAATGTGATTAATCTGGAGACTCTGAAGACAGCAAAGCTCAAGACGATGAACACCGATCAAAGGCACGAGAACAGAAGGACAAAGAAGAGATGCGGTGCTGCCTTTAGCATTGCTGTTTCATTGTGATTTTAAAAAGTGTTTAAAGATCAGCAGTGCCATTAACAATTAGCATTACCAAAACTGTAATTTTGGCCTTCTCCCTGCCTGGCAGCCGCTCCCCGTAAGGTTATACCTGAGCACCTGCTCGACAAGTCTGTCTTGCAGCTCTCGCCAGAAGCATCGGGTTTTGATAATTTCCTTTTTGAAACCATGGTAACAAAACCTTTGTTGTTGCCTATAAAAATACAGGAAAAAGACAAGTGAGCAAAGGACCTTAATTCAGGGAGTTTTTAAACAAGTCTAGAATGTATTAGCAAATAGTGAAGGGAAATGCTCCGGAAATTGAAATTGCTCAAAGAAAGGCAGATTACCTGGTTAACCAGTACCACACCACATTTTCCTGCTGTACAGGTTGAGATTTAGAGCTTGTCATATTTAAATAGCACAATACACCACTTCTTCCAAAAATCAGTTCCTCATAAATCAAGGCTCAGCTTTTCTTTCAGAGGCCAGGCAAACCAAATGGCAAGTTCAACTGAGTAACTAAGAGGTGTCATATGGCACCCACTGATCTAAAGTTGTGATCTTCTCCCCATGCCCAGCCAAAGCTACAAAGGATGAGCAAATTCAGCACGGAGGAGCCCAGCCACGGTGGCTCACCCTGTTCATGCTCCCAACCCAGTACAAACGCAAGAGCTCTGCCAGCACAAACCCCCTTCTGACTCCTCTTTTGGTGGGCAGCAGCAATGAAAAATAGACCTTGGCTCAGCTTTAAAACTTAAAAAGAATATTTACAGAAGGATGCTTGAACATCTCATGTTTAATTTCAACTATTTGGCAGAGCCTATTAAAATGAGTTAGGGAAAACATCAGAGCAGAAGGATAAGGAGAAGGTCGATGAGCCTTCAGCAGCTCCCCCAGACCCGGGGTGCAGGCTGAGAGGCCAAAGCGGAGCGCTGGCAGCCGGGCGGCCCTCTCTTTATCGCACCTACTCCCACACGCTTGGAATTCCTGCGGCAGCCGGTTTACCTCAGCTTACCTCGGCCGCACGTCTGCAGGGCGGCGCAGAAACGCTTCGGCACCCTGAGCCTGGTTCTGCCCGTTCCCTCCGCCCAGAGGGCCCCGCCGGACGCTTCCGCAGCCCCCCGAGCTCTGGAGCCGGTTTCACCCCTCAGCACCAACCCGCCGGGTTTTGCCCAGACGCGGCCCACAAACACCGGCCCCGGAAAGCTCCGCCAGGGCGGGCCGGGCCGCGCTCCCCCGCC
>VWZZ01003630.1:150887-161307 GCA_013399095.1 Psophia crepitans | reverse complement strand
CACCCCCCACCAGCCCAGGCTGCCCAAAGCCCCATCCAGCCTGGCCTTGGGCACTGCCAGGGAGCCAGGGGCAGCCACAGCTTCTCGGGGCACCCTGTGCCAGGGCCTCAGCACCCTCCCAGGGAAGGATTGCTGCCTCACAGCTCAGCTCCAGCTCCCCTCTTTTAGTTTAAACCCATTCCCCTTGGCCTGTCCCTGCACCCCCTGATAACCAGCCCCTCTCCAGCTTTCCTGCAGCCCCTGCAGGCACTGGAAGGCCACAATGAGGTCTCCCCGCAGCCTTCTCTTCTCCAGGCTGAACAAGCCCAACTCCCTCAGCCTGTCCTCGCAGCAGAGGGGCTCCAGCCCTCGCATCATCTCCGGGGCCTCCTCTGGACTCGCTCCAACAGCTCCATGTGTGTCCTGTCCTGGGGACCCCCGAGCTGGATGCAGCACTGCAGGGGGATCTCAGCAGAGCAGAGTAGATGGACAGAATCACCTTCCTCGACCTGCTGGTCCCACTGTTTTTGATGCAGCCCAGGGAAGCAGAAGAGTGAGGAGCTTTAGAGCATACAGACAGTGAAGTACCTCTCCAAGAAAGGATGTGTTATGAAAGAGCTCATAAGTTGTCTGCATGTGTGAGCAAGAAATATTGCCCCTGTCCTACAATTTCTTATGGTGTTGGCATTGGCTCTTTTTATTTTCAGTCTTTCCTGACTCGGAAGTATTTTTTTAATAACCCCGAGGATGGATTTTTTAAGAAAACGAAGCGAAAGGTGGTGCCTCCGTCACCGATGACAGGTATGTTAAGGTACCGTAAGTGTAGCCAGGCAGAAAAACTAATTCTCTGCCAGGGCAGCAAGGTGAATCCACTTGCAAAGAGCTCAGTGAATGTGCGGGAAGGGTGGGACCGTGCGGCTGGGTCCTGGGGAGGAGGCAGGAGCGCGATCCCTCCCTTCAGTAGCACTGTGCTGGGTCGCTTCGTTTTGGTTCGCTTCAACCTCCAGCTGCCTGCAGCATCTCACAAGACCACGAGCACCTCAGCGCTGCCAGAAATGGGAAGTCCCGCTCTCACTTGGGTCCTTTTCTCAGTTTTTTGCCCCAGGTCCTGCAGGACCTTCTCTAAACTGATTTAACTTACTCACATGGCCAGAGACCTCAGCAGCAAATTAGCTAGATAGTTCATTCGCCCTTTTCTAGCTAAGTCAGCTCACAGAGGGGTTCAGCAATCTGTCTGGGGGTCAAACAGAGCAGAGAACACAAGACCCCCTTGACAGCAGCCAAATATTTTAAAACAGTGGAAAATAGTAGAGATGGGATAGATAGCGGGGTAGGACTGCGCTCTCTTGTGCAGTTTCATAATTAAAATAGCTGCTGGTGGTGAAGTAATCTTGTAAGTAATCTCTGTTTTGATACGCTGCTACTTTACATGGACCCTTTGGTTTGCAGATCCTACCATGCTGACTGATATGATGAAAGGGAACGTAACCAACGTTCTGCCTATGATTCTCATCGGCGGCTGGATCAACATGACATTTTCGGGATTTGTCACAAGTAAGCATCCGCAGTAACGCGGCCGTGGGTCTGGCCGCGCTTCTGGGGGTGACCTTGAGGGTCCGGGCTGCATCAGAGCTTGGCTTCTCAGCCCAGGGGCAGCTGATCAGAAGCTGCGTGAATTTGGCTTGTGGCGCTGTCGTTACTCGCTCCATGAGCTGCATCAGTTTCCTTCCCCCATAGCAAAGGAGGGAAAATTGTTTTCAGAGTACTGGCTACGGTCACAAAAAGTAGGTCGTGTGTTCAGGAGCAATTGTAGTGGCAAAATTAGTACTTAAATTTATTAAAACTGTGGATTTTTCTCTGAACCTGTCTGGGGAGTTGGTTCCTGTGTGATGCACGGTGTACACATCAAAAGTACTTCCTTAAATTTACAGTTCTGTGGTTTTTTCTTCATGTGATAACAGTTTCCTTAACCAAAGACATTCCCACACCACCTGCGGTGGTTCGGCCGTCCGATTTAAGTTTCAGAAAGTGTTTTTGTATTGAATTAAACGTAGAACCACAGCTTTTTCAGAAGCGTGTGTTAACTTGTTACTGTACGCATCGCGATCTAACGATAGGTTTAATAAAATTCAATCTACTCACTTTGCCATTCGCTTGGCACTTTGTGAAACTGGGCTTTTTTGTTGTCTTTTTTTTTCATCCTACAGCAAAGGTCCCATTTCCTCTGACGCTGCGTTTTAAACCAATGCTGCAGCAGGGAATTGAACTGCTCACTTTAGATGCGTCCTGGTAAGCCTGTACCCTCAGCAAGCAAGGTCGAATAGTCCCTCGGAAAATGTTGCATGTGTTTAATAACCCTTGAGTGGTCTTCGCGTGCTTCTGAAATGAGCTCACGAGCCAGCTCTGAACTGAAATCAACCACGCTTGTTCTGATTTGTCAGGGTGAGCTCTGCTTCCTGGTACTTCTTGAATGTGTTTGGACTCAGAAGCATTTATACTCTCATCCTGGGCCAAGATAATGGTAAGGTGCTGTCACGTCTGTGAAAGAGCTGGCTTCTCCTTCCATGGGATGACTTCTGAGGGAGCTTGGGGAAGGATTTCTAAATTTCCAGCCAAAAAGCTCTTGAAAGCCCCTCTCTCTTTGGTGGAGGTTACTCTCCACCGGCCAGGTCTGACATCACCTGCAGCCAGGACCCAAATCTTCCGCAGCAGCCCCTGGCTGGCTGCTCGGAAACTCGCGTGGTGATGAACCCATACCTCCCTCCCCATCAAACTGACCTTTCCGCGCACCAGACTTGCTTTTATTTCTAGCAAGGATCTGTTTTAAGGAAAGCCGTAAAGATTTCTTAACGCTAGATGCAGGGCAGGACAGATACTGGTTCTGGGGGTTTCGGAAGGGAGAAGACTGTCTTCTCCTCAGTTTGCCTGCATGTGTTATGTGAATTTCACCAAGATGTAGGCGGTGGGAACAAGATGTCATGTGAGAACTCTTTCTGGCATGTCAGTGTTGCGTTCCGGGTGTTTCTGCAATTTTCTAGTCTGTAGCAAGAAACCAGCCTGGGGGCACTGTTCTCCAAGAAATGCTGTTTAAACAACGACACAAAAATCAACCTCTCACTTTTCCCTTGTAGCTGCAGATCAGTCTAGGGTGATGCAAGAACAAATGACGGGGGCAGCAATGGCCATGCCAGCAGATACCAACAAGGCATTTAAGGTACAGTATTCCCACCTCAGCCCTGTTTGCTGTGAATCACAGGATTGTAGGCTGCACGTAACTCAGCCTCTCCCTGCGTCAAGCAAGGGAATTGCTCTGGGAATTCCTGTTCCTAAATTTAGAGCTGACAACTGATGAACCCTAATGCCCCGAAGTAAACCTGAGCAGTCATTCCTGATACAAAAGCTGATTTCGTGAACGATCTGCTTTTGCAGAGGAAGATTTATTTTTTTCTTTCCCTTGAGACGTGATTCCAAAGCAGAAGCTGGCTCCCAAAATTTGGGTTGATAGTGCAGCTGAGCACAAGCCCAGCAGGCACGTGGTGGAGCTTGGGTAAAAAAATCAAGTGAGTTAAGTCAATGAAAAATCTATGAGGATTTGACTGCATCTTGAAGTTCTCCTAAGCAGTTTCTGTAGGCACCTGCTTATTAGCGCGCCTCCACCTTCCACAGCTCTGGTTTGCGCATGAAGGGAGGGGCCTGGCTTCTGTTTCTACATACTATAGCAGAGATTTACCCACACACCTTGTGCTGCCTGGGAAGTCGGGGTGGGCTGCTCCTGCAGCTTCCTGTATTCATTAACTTTCCTGGTGAAAGAAAACCACCCCACATCACTCGGCCAGAGGCTCGGCCAGGGAAGAGGGCGGCTGCGGTTTGCAGCTCTGCTGGCGCAGCGACTGTTCTGTCACAGACTGTCAGCTCTGAGGTGCGGTTCCAACCCCACCTCGCTCCCTTCCCCGTACTGCCTGCTCAGAGCAGGTTTGCTGTCAGCCCTGTAGGGACCTGAACCTGCTACCTGGTCCCAGCAGGAACAAGGGAAGCGAGCCCACGTTGCAGAAGTGTTCTGGCCAAGAAATACAGATCTCGCTGGGCACCTCATGATCAGATTTCGCAGGCTGTGTGCAGCTTATTCCACAGTACTTACGGGGGCGACACGTAATGGGCTAAGAGGAGGAGAGATTTGTGTTCGGAGTTGGTGGAACACAAGTAGTGGGGGAGATTGGTCACATGCTTAGGATGAAGTTCTGTTCTTAGGTTTTGGGCTGCTATGAACACCTGGCTGGATGAATTAATAAACTCTGCCGCTCCAGGGAGCGCGCTGGTCAGAGAACAGTCTAACAGGGCACATCAAGTCCGGGAGCAGTTGCAAAATTTTTGGCTTGTAGCTGTTTTTGTCAGATGTCTCTGAACTAAAGAATTAACTAACCACAAAGCACTTGACCCCCCTCTCCCAGAACAGACTTGGCTGTGTTTCTAGAGACAGCTGTTTTAGAAGAAATGGACCATTCCAGAAAGTTAGATGGTTTTCAAAAAGTAGATAATGTAATTTTTCTAACTTCTGTGATGTGTTGACCAACTAATACCCCATTAAGTGTAAAACACTGATGTCAGAGCGATGACAGGACTGCCATGTTTTTAACAGAACTTGGGGTTTGTTCCATAGTTCTTGTCTGACTAATAGCGTGTTGCTTTCCTGCCTCTGTTTATTACCAACGCAGACGGAATGGGAGGCTTTAGAATTGACTGATCATCAGTGGGCCTTAGAAGATGTAGAAGAGGAGCTCATGGCAAAAGATCTCCATTTTGAAGGCATGTTTAAGGAAGAACTTCAGACCTCCATCTTCTGAAGCTGAGAATATGCTTTTGCTTCTTCTTGTAAAAGTAATGTGAAAAGAAATCTGATACTTAATAATAATGTATTTTAGCAAGGCTGAGAATAAAAGAAAACCACCATGTTCAGAGCTGCCGTTATCTGCACTTGTGATTTCAGCCCCAGGACCGAGTACGCTGTGTTTGAGCCAAAGGCTCTGGGTGTGGGTTTCTGTTTCTCTTCCTGGGAAAAGTCTGCTGGGGAAAAGAGCTGAAGTTTCTAGTTGCAGTATGCAGCTAGTTAAGGAACTCCTACTTTGAGTCTCATGAAGTTTTAAGTAGTGCTTAAGTTTCTGGTTTTATCCTTTTAAGCAAATGCAGAGCTAGTTGTCCTTTACTTTTGAACAATTAGGATGTCATCATGTTAGCAATTCAAAAACATCTTTAGGATCGGCATGAGGTTCTGGAAGCGGTGGGTGTCTGTCCTCTTTATATGCCCTTCCTGTTACGGTAATCGGGGTTTGAAGCTTTCTCAGAAGAAACAAAAGCAAGAGGGAGATCCCCCACAGAGCAAAAGCACAGGACAGCTCACCTTCCCCCCGTATCCAAGGCTGCGCCAAGGCTTCTCGGTGCAGAATCCCGTCTGCTTGCTTCTGCCCAGGCCAGCCTGCTGGCGAACAGCGGGCAGGGGGGCAACTTCTGCCCTGCCACCCCCTTGCTGCTTTTGTTCCTGGGCAGAGCAGCTCCTCAGAGGTCTTACGGCAGGGGAGAGCCAGAGGCGTTTCTGTGCAGAGGTAGCAAACACACAGACTTTTCCTGTTCGTTCAATCCTTCCCCAGACCATTTATAAGCACCTCGGACTGCGCAGAGCCCCTCCTGCCTGCCACACCTGCAGCAGGATGCAGGATCCAGGAAGGGTGCCCGGCCCATCACTGTAGTCCCTGTTCAGGTGGGGAAAATAAATACTCCCCTTGTTCTAAGCCTCCTGCCAACCATCTTCTTGTGCTGTAGACAACAGGGAGCAACTGACCCTGGCTTGTCCTGCAGGAGCGCCTCAGATCTCTTTCCTCCAGGGTGAATAGCCTTAACCCAGGGAAATGCTGCTCAAACAGAAGCCCTTCTGTGCTCTGGGGCTGTTATTCCCCCTCTTTATTCTAAGCCCTTTGTTTCAGGGTGCAGTTGAACCCCCTCTTCAAAGCAGGAGCTGAGCCAGGACAGTCACAGTCCGGTTTCTGTTCTGGCCAAAGTCACCCCAGAGATGTTCTTCTCTGCCTCAGAGACCCCTTTCCCAAATGCTAACGCCAGTGCTTCACTGACACCACCACGAGCGTTTCGGGTTGGTTTCCCCCCCTTCTTGCAACGGGGTATTTAATTTCGCTTCATGCCCTCAGCGTTCTCGCGTGAGCCATTCCTGCGAGCCCAGGTATTGTGTCAGCGCGTGAACGCCCCCGCATCCAAAAGCTGCCACTTTACTCTCCCTTCCTCCCGTGACAGGTTTCATGCCACACTTGAGGTCTGCTGTTCTCCGTGAAGCCTCTTCTAACCCCCCCGAGGCTCCAGCTAAGGTCAAGCTCCCTCCACTATTACACCGTAATCGTGACATAAAGACTTCAAACACCTCCTCACTGGGGCTTCGCGGCTCGCCTTGACCTGCAGGATTTTGACAGCCCTGCGGGTCCCTGGCGCACACACCGATGTTAAACGCACACGAGCCTCTTGCATTTCACCCTCTCACTCTTTTCCAGCCTGCTCCCGTGTGCTGTGACTGCGGGACAACCATTTCAGCAGCACAGCCACAAGCAGTTCTAATACCCCTAGAGAAACCAGGCAGAAGGAAAGCCAGGCCACCCCCGAGATCGCAGAGGAAGAGGAATGACGAGGAAGCTGTAGCTGCGGCTGCCCAGTGCCACAGAAAGACAAGGACTGGCTTTGCTACAGCACCGGGTATCAGCAGCCCAGCGCCGCAGGCGAGGAAAAGCAGCGCTGGAACGCGCGTCAGCTCTCCTGCGTACAGGGCGGCACCGGCAGGGGCTGCTTCCCCCCCAAATCCCCGCGGGACTCGCCCTCCCCAGCTCCCGGAACATCAGGCATCCCCACAACCAGCAGTCTCGGGTCACGTCACAAAAGCTGAAAACACAACAGAACCCACTTTCAGTGCAAACCACTCTTTAATTTTCCTTTTTGTACAACAGAGCCAGCCACTTACAAAGTGCTAGTCTAGAAAACAGGCCTGGTATTACAGCACACACACACACCAGCCGAAGCCCACCAGCTCGGAGGCAGGGAAAGCAAGAGCTGGGCCACCTTTTCTGCCGTACAAAGTCTGTTCAGCATCTGAGCGCTGGAGATTCAGCCCCACTGACGCGTTTCTCAGTGTCAGCACAGGCAGGGAGGTGAGGAGGAGAACAAAGGCTGCTTCAGATGGACTTTTCTTTTAGAAAGGTCTTTCCCCTCCCTTTCCTCTCTTCCCCATTTTGGAATGCCCCCATGATTATTTTTTTTTCAGGGTAAAACAAAAAATGCTGATCAGAGTCATTCAGTGCAGTGCTACAGCTTAAAAATTGCTTTCTGGGTGCTCCCCTCAGTAACAAGAAAAAAACCACAACAAATAAAACTTATTTAAGAGTTGTAAAAATCCCAAACAACCCCAAAACCAGAACAGCAGAAGCAATTAAGCAATTCCAATCTCAAAATTCCATTTCAATGCTTTAAAAGCAAAACTCGGCAGAAGAGGATCACACCACTAGTGTGCCAGCTAGAGGCAGCCCTCCCACCGCCCTGGCCGCGGGCCCACCCGGCGCTGCCCTCCCTCCCCTGCGCTCCGAGCGGGACAAGCGCACGTTGCTGGCTGGGCTTTTGCTTGGCTGCGGCATGGCAGAGCTGCAGGGACAGGTACACAACGGTTTCCTACAGGGCTTGGCGCCGAGGGCTGCGGAAGGGAGCTGGGCTGGCTGGAGTTACGTGGGTGACCGCCGTTACACTGACCACCAGAGGTGCTTGCGGTCAGCGGTGAAGCTGCAGGGACTGTGTGCAGCGAGCGGCTGCAAGCGCACGTTTCGGGGGGAAAGAGGGAAGAAGAGCCAGGCAGCTGCCTGTCTTAGCCTCATGTTCTGCCAACACACTTGGCTGCAAGAAAGAAAAGCCCTCCCGCTCTGGTCACCGCCCTGACCTAGGTATTTCCCTAAAACAGACAGACTAAGGCTCTAGGTTTTCCCACTTTTCACACAAAAGGCCATTCTTCCACTGAGGACTGACCTGATCTCCTGCTCACGAGTCCTCATTCAAGAGGAAAGCTGGACTTGAGTCCTACAAGAGCCAGTACAGGGGGACAGAGGGAGGAGCATTTGCCAGTTGTGCCAAAAGGACAGAGTAGAACTATTGAACGGCTAAAGCAGAGAGAGACCTCAGACAGCAGCATCACACCTGCAGCCTCACAGAAGACAATGGAGTGGGAGATCTAAAGGCTGAAAGAGCAGTCAAAAAAACCCCCAAAAGTTGCAAGAGAAAAGGCTAAAAACTCCCACAATCCATCGCATCGGGCTGTCATCCTCACAGGCGACAGCTCTGGGGACACAGCGCTGAGCTTTGCTGGAGGAAAAGCTCCAAGGAACCAGATAAATGAGCAAAAAACCACTAAAAATGCTGCTACAAATCATAGGAGAAACGGTGGAGGCAGAAAAGTGCTTACAGAGCAGCTGGAATGAGGGGCATAGGAGATGGATGGAGAGGACAAGAAATCACCAACCTTATGGATGATGTTTCTCCACAGAAGGGGAGCCAGAGCCACCGTACCCTGTCAGGTATCTATGATGCGCTCCTGGGGAAGTTTCCTATGTTACAGGATTCAACATTCACGTGAGAAAGACCAAGTCAAAATTGCCCAGAAAAGTCTCAAATGCATTGGGGAAAGGACGTTAAGAGAGAGAAATGTTTGCTGCACAGTGAGGGAACAAAGTATGATGGCAAAGACTGCAACAGAAAGGCCAGGCGCACAAAGATCTGGACTGAGCTTCCAGAAGGGGTGCAGCACGCCTCCCCGACGCAGGCAGGGCCCAGCGACACCGCCAGAGGGTGGGCAGGAAGCCCTCTTGCCGATTCACAGAATCGTACCCACTGCACTCCTCCATGGGCCCCACAAGGCCCCGCTGTGACCTCCAGCCCAGGCTGTGCTCCCCTCCAACCCCGGCTACACCCTCGGCCCCAGAGCCCCAGCTCAGCCCCAGCCCCTGCCTCTAGCCACACAGCTCAGCCAGATTTTAAAAAGAACTTTATTGAAGCTCCGATATATATTATTTTTGGCCTCTAATCACCCAAGTGTCAGCACCTATTCCTGGCTCTCCAGTGCTACTCTGCAACCCCCAGCACTGATGCCTTCAGTGCTAGATTTTCTGCTTGACTCCTACAGAAGGAAGAAGAAATTTTCAGACGCCTCAGGCATGGCTTTAGAAGAGCAACCGCTAACACGGTGGCCGAGTGCTGGAGGTGATGTTTAGTTGGTGTCCATGCCGTCACACTCTTCTTGGGGAGGAGATGGGGCAGTATGTTCCTCGCTGTTTCGGCGCTGATAAAACAGCACGTACGCAGCTTTTGTCTGCCAAACAAAGAAGAAAGCCACCTGCAGCAATCCACACAGCTTGGCTGGAAACCTGACGCCCAAAGCAGGGAACCAGCACAAACCCGGATTGGCCTCAGGCCAAATACCCACCACGATTTGGTCTTCTGAAGCCACAGACACGCTGCTGTCATCAAAGTAGTACCACTTGTCATTCACCTTGTTCTTTGCGTAGGCGGTGTCTGTCAGGAGAAGAAACCGCAGCTCAGCACTGGGGCGGAGGGGAAGACCAGTAGGTGCCACGCCAGCTGCACTGCACCAGCCACGCTCAGGACTCAAACCGAGCACTCCTGGGAGGCCAGGAGCTGGCTTTGGCATCAACTACCCCAAACCCAGTTCACCAACATCTTCTAGACCGTGCTAGCTGGGCCAGCTAGGCTAGAACTGGGTGCCACGTACCAGACTGACCCCCGACAGCTGAGATGTAGGGCAAGGAAACGTAGGGAAAAAATTAGTGTTTTCTTCACCCCCCTCGAGCCAGAGTTTTCCAAACACACAGTTTAAGACTCTGCATTTTCACATTTTTCACCCGAAGAGCAGCTTTCTGTTCACAACGGATCTGACCTAACGCTTGGAGTCCTCACTCAAGAAAGAAGCTGCAAAGTCTCTTCCAACCAAGACTTCTGTGCCCATGACCTCCAGCCTCAAAACCCGCCCCTTCAGGTAACGCTACCCAACAGTGACATACCCTACGAGCTAAGCACACACACTGCCACACGGGAGGTGGTCATCCTCGCATAGTACAAGCTTCTGGGTGGTTCTAGAAGCATCACCTAGAGCACAGACACCTGACACAGGGAACCACACCTACAGATGCGTTTCTTCCACACTGCAACAACAGTGACAGAAAATACAGACTTGTCATATATAGCAACAGGGGGGGTTTCCTGATGGCGTGACATCTTCCCTGCTGCACAAGTCCTTGAAAGTGCAAAGGTGGAGACATTCAACTGCAAGCTAGTGCCAGCTGTGCAACCAACAAGTCTCAACAACTGCACGTTTGTGGCTTGTTTTAGGAGAAGTCTG
>VWZZ01003630.1:112189-150875 GCA_013399095.1 Psophia crepitans | reverse complement strand
TACTGCAGCAGACAGAGCACAGGGTAGGAAATGCAGAAAGGCACCAGACCCAGCTTCAGGACACGGTGTGCCCTCTGCTCTGCCTCTTCCAGCCTCTGGGCAACTGCTTCTTATCAGACCCTGTCTCACCACCCCTGAGGGAACCTGGCAAGCTCCTGCTCTGCTGGCTTGACCACTGGCTATCTTTGCTCTGCTATGCTCCACCCATGCTGGAGAAGCAGCTAGCTGCCCTCTGGCATGCTGCAGGGCAAGGAGCTGCGCTGACAGGTCACGCTGCAGACTCTCCCCAACACTTTCCAGTAAGAGGCTCCTTTCCACAATTTCACGTTCAGCACTGAAAATCTTGATGTCACTCACACTGGGGAACACCGTCACGCCTGCTAATGACTACTAACCAAGGTCCCTCAGGCATCAGTCAGACCCCGGGCAGCTGCAAACTACAGAAACCAACTAGCTGCTCTGCAAACCCCAACAGGAAGGGCACCACCTTCCAGTATGACACTCACCTGGGAAGTTTGGGACTAGACACCCTTGGTGAAGGCTACCGCAGGTCTCCAACAGACAGAACCCTCCCATGACCCCTCTGCCTGTATCTCCTTGCGTACAAAGAAAAAAGAAGCAGTTACTCACAGTGTCCTACTCCCATGGCTCCATAGTGATTGGAAACTGCAATGAGGTCATACACGTATGAGCCTGCTCTTGGGTCGCAGACAAACTCGGACATGTTTAAACCCCTGGAAGAAAATCCAAAAGTGTCAGTACACCAGTAATCAGCAATTTTTAGAAAGCAGTGCATGACACCAGCAAAGCTCTGCCAGAAAGAGGCGGGGGCTGCGCTCTGCTGCTCAACAGCTGCATGTTTAGTGTGAAGACCAGACATGTTACCCCTCCCACACAGGGCAGGTCCTGGTAAACACATCAAGTCCTGCCAAGAGCTTTAGAGGGAGGTGCTGAATAAAACAGTTCAGCGTCCCTGTGCAGGCATGAGAAGTGAGACAGGAGTAGTGAGGAATACGCTTCATCTTGCGGTGGGATGCTGACAAGCAGAGGAATGTGGCAGGCTTTCATCTTGTACTTGTGCAACCTTCAGTATTACAAGCGCAGCCTTGCCTTACGAATTTGATAAATTCTCTGTAAAAGTTCTCTTGGTTCAGCAGAATCACATGATTTTAATCTAATTTCAGAAGAAACAGTACCTGCTAGTACCTGGTGTTATTTGAGATGTGTAGAACTGATTAGATTAAGATTCAGATTTAAAAAAAAAAAAAAAAAAAAACCAAACAAAAAACACCACAACAAACAACCAACACATCAACTCGACTCGTGCCTGCTGTCTTGCAGTTCAAATCCAGAAGAGAGTGCTGTTCAGTTACGGCTGTAATAACAAGCCCACCCAACAGTAACATCAGAATTAGATTTCTCTTGACCAGTTTCTTCAAGCTCCTCCTAGCTTGAAGGAAGAATCCTACCTGATAGGGAATTCCACAACAGTGTCAAGTTTATCCCTCCAGTATCTGCTGTAGGAGAAGCGTTTTAAATGCACTACCAGAATCCTGGGCAAAGACCACAAGTCAAACTTCTTCGTGGCCTGCTGATGTTTCTTACAGTTAGGGCAGTACCTGAGGAAGGAGTAACAAACAAGGAAACAAAAGACTATGTTAAAAGAAAACCTCTGGCCTTCCATTAACAGATGCCTCACCAGTGCAGTTCGGTCCCTGCCCTACGGAAGGCGTTTCGGCTTGTGGAACGCGCAGGTGAATACATCTCCTCAGAGGTTTCCAAAATACAACTTGCTTTCACTTTACAGGCAAAATGCCCTATGGTAAGTGTGTTAACTGAGCATTGTACAAAGATTTATTTTTCCTTTTGTAAATAAAACAAAGGTTTAAAGGTCCCGTTACTTCTTTATTACCTGCCGATGCAGCTCAAACAGGTAACAGTTGCAAACACATCTAAAACGTGTAATAATCACCTACTACACAAGCTGTTTTCTTACACAGCTAGCAACCAACCTCCAAAGATGTTCTGCCCACACAGTAATCGCGTTGTGGTCCGTTGGGATCTGCTGTACCTAGCCCCTCCGGAATAGGACTTCTGGTAGAGTTAGGAGCAGTTCAGGACTTGTTCAAGCCAGAAATAACACACAATTAAACCCTAAAGTAGCCACATGCTTTCACTCTTCATTACCACAACTGCTTCCTCCGATACTGTCCAGAAGACAGATGTATGCTGGGGAATTAAAAATAGTCTGATCTTTGGAAGCTACCTGCTCATTGCCACTTTTTTTTTTTAAAAAAAAAAAAAGGCAAGAAACAAATACTTCTTATTAACCCACGTCTGCAGCCTATTGAGTCAATGACTTAACACAAACTGACAGACTTCTCACAGGTGAAGACAAAAGGAGAGGCCTGGGAAATCATCAAAATCCCATGACAAATTATGTGAAGTCAAATAGTTATGACATTTTACGATAAACGTGGCAGGCACAAAGCTCTTACCAGGGGTCATGTTCACCAAGCGTTTCCATAGTAGTGAAGAGCTCTATGCAGTCTCTGAGGGCTACCACCGCCTTTTTCTTCTGTGGCTGTAACATACTTCCGTGTTTTTCAAATGCCTGGTGAGAGACACAGACGCTTTATTCAATTCCACATAGACTCCAGTCCTCGGCATCGTGGAAATGAACATGCTCACCTTCACCGTACTGCCTATTTCTGCACCCCCGCCCACACAATTATCTCAGGTTTCCAGTCACTCCTTTTTTGTGTTATGAACAGTCGGTAAGCAAATATAAAATAGATATTCTTACTTCAAAGCTGGTGGGGTTTGTTGGTTTTTTTTTTTTGCAAGAGCGTAACAACAGGTTATTCTGTTAGAAAACATGACCCAGCAGAACACACAGAAATAACACTGAGCTTTCTACCGGACTCTAGGCATCTGGTTCAGATCTCTTTCAAATTTTGGGGGGGTTTGTTTGTTTAGTTTGTTGAGTGGATTATGAACTAGACTACTTAGCTTTGAAATTAAAGTGTCTGCTTTTTGGAACACACTGGTAACAGCAGTTACAGATCTATAGACCTTATCTCTAGAAGATTTTATGGAAACGTGTTGGTGACTACAATTGTTATGAAGAGAGCTACAGCTACATTTCACCATTTTCTGTAATCTTTTAAAATACCACGCAAGTTTACATACAGTTTATTTATGAAAAGAGCATACTACAACCTGTGCCTCCTGCTCATCAAAAAGTAGCCTCCGTGTATCAGAATCCCAGTCAATAGCAAGCGCAGAAAAAGCTGCAAGAGACGAGACACATTTATCACAAAGGTGTAGGGAGAAGGGAGGAAAAAAAGACAGCAAGACAATAATTACCATTTAATTTTAAGATTTTTCCTTCTACAATGGAGTTTATCTCAGAGGTCCCAGAGGAATTCACGAGGCTAAAAGTGAAGTACTGCTTCTTGCAAGGCTGCAGGTCCCTTGCTGACTCGATCTGCATGCAGCCCTCAGAGTGGCAGGAATCAGCTTCCCCCAGCTTTTCCTTGCCTTCCTGTCCGCCATCCTGATGCTCCATCTCTTCAATGTCACCTGGCAAAATTTAAACCAAGCACAATATGTTGTTCACAATATGAAGCTGAGCTTTAGCAAAAGCTCAGACACCTCACACGGAGAGCTGCTTGCACAAGCCTGTTATTACACACTCTGATTACTCAAAAAGTAATCAAAGACCCAGAAAAAGAAATCTCTGCTTGCTAACTCCTACATCTGAAGCTGTATTTTTTCTTTTAGCAGATACAAGGATATAAAACCCAGCAAATTCCCTGGTATCAGGCATGACAGACAGTGCTTAGTTCACAGGAGGTTAACAATCACACATTCTGACAGCACACACTAATAAACATCCCAAGAGAGAATCAGCAAGGCTGCAGTTGGGTGTCTTTACAGAAGGGAATATGTAAGTCTCCAGGAAAGTTACTTCCATTCTTTGGGAAAAATGGGCAGAACTTTTTCCCCCGTTAAAATCTGCCATTTAACTTGTTCCAGTTGTTACTCTCAGAGCAGCATAATTGAATCATCTCAAAGAGAAAGGGGAAACATGCATTTGCCATCGGCGTTAAAAGCCTCCTTGTAAGCACCTAACCTAGGAACGAGACCTTGTGATTCCAGGTCCGTGAACAGAAATTACCATTTCCACTTTATTTCTCCAGAACTCCTCTTTCTGATGCCAGTTTTCATCACAATAAGGAATATTAGGAAAGGAGTTGCCTCTGGAGGGAGGCACCCGAACACCTAATAGGGAAGCAGGGACTTCCCGAATGCACATCACACCTCGTTCTGCTGCTGCTGCTTACGCACATCTGATTTCCCTCGGAAGGAAAACAGTCAACAAGATTCCCACCATACCATGCAGAAGTCCTGCACAATAGCATGGTTTGATCGTGGGGAAAAAAAAAAAAATAGCGCTTAAGCCAATTTCACACAGCACAAATCAAATGCTAATAAAAAGCTTTAAGTGCTGAAAAGCTTCCAGGCAATTCTGAAAGGACTTTACCTTCAACCACACCATTGGAGCCATTGCAGGTTCCTTTGTCTGGACAGGGTGTAGAGTATTCCTCTGCCAAAGGGAGTTTCACGTAGCGGCTGAAGAGAGGGAATATGTTTATCACACAATCACACCAACGCTGTACACCAGAACAGCGGCACCCCTCTCCACCATCAGCTCTTGCTGTCCCACCCCCCTCAGCAAACCAGAGGTGGAAAAGGTAAAAATACATTATGGTGGCCCCAACCTGAGTGCCCTGAAAACACCGTCTGAGTTGTGCTCCTGACCTGTTTTGCAATATCCAGCAGCCTCCCTTGTGACCACCACCAGCATTATCTTACAGCCTGCTTTTACAGAGCCAAAAAACCAGGACCTTGAAATGTCCCTGGGGCCTCCAGGCAGCAATGCAACACAAACCCTGGTTCATATGCCACACGTAAATTAAGGAAAATTCTTCCTGTTATACAAGGAAGCAGCAATGCTATTGCAGTGTAATTGAATAAGCAGCCACTAGAACCCTGCATCGGACTCAAAGGTGCAGACACGACTTACCTGATCTGCTCCAAAAGCACACTGTACAAGTGATCCACAGTGAGCTTGTGCTTCGGCACAGATATTAACAGTGGCTGACCGAAGAGCACGGTCCCTGAAGTATTGCTGGATTGCCTCATCGTCTTTTCCCGAAAGTAAACAGAGAGAGTAACATACTCCGAGCCATCCTCGCTTGGCTTGCAAACTTCGTATCTGTTCGAAAGACAGGTATTTCCACGGGTTATTTCCACTGCCAAGCAGCACAGCAGGTAGAACCAACGCGAACTCAGTCCAACAGTATCTCCACCAGGTCCTCCTGAGAAGGACAAAAACGGTTGTACTCTGCCTTCGTGCTACAGAGCAGCTTCCTGAATGCTTCCCACAGACCACAGCAGCACAGGATACGTACCTACCACCGACTCCACAGCCACCTTCCCTCTGTCTTCATTCCTAATTCACCTCCCTACTGCCACTCACCTCTCCAGACATCACCCTGACAACCACATGTGGCTTCTGCCAGATCACACCATCAGTGAAAAATACTAAGTGCACTTTGAAATCCATCAGTGTCTGTACCCTCCGGAGAAAGAAACCCCCTTGAAACCCTGGGTCTTGCATTCTCCCAGCCTCTCATACAGTTAACAGCCTGAGCTCACATCAATGAGCAGCCAGCGTTTCAGAGAACCAAGAGTTTGGAAATACCTGCTTCACAGAAAAATCCAAGGACAGTAAACACACCAGAAAAACATTCTGGAAGAAAACAAACTGGAGAACAGTGAGGAGACTGAGACACAGCTCGTGCTACTGGGCGAAACGGCAAGTGAGGTATTTGCAGATGTCAGAGTCAAAAGAAACCACATGGTCCAACACTGTCACATTGTTCGCTCCAGGACTATTCATTACAAAAGATTCATTTTCAGGAATGCCAAGTCACAGTGCTCTTTAATTTGGTGAGTTACCTGTCCCCAACTTTTCTAAGAACTGAAAGAGAAAGAAAGATTTCATGAAAGATGTCACTACGCCTAACGACCAAGTCCACAGTCACACATCTGAATGTGCCAACTCTTAGCGACTCTCTCACATTAGACAAGCCACTTCCCTTCCCTCAAGGGCCAAGAAACTTTTTTTTTTTTCATTCCTGTGCTCAAAATGCCCTTGTAGAGCAGGGAAGAGAACAAACTTCAGAGTTGCAGTTCTGCTCAGTCCTACTTAAAAAAAAAGGGATCCCAGTTTGGGACTTGCACTGGGGCAGTAGAGAAGAAAAAAATATCCTTCCAGAGTCCCGTCCCAGCCCACCAAGAGCACTAGAGATCAGAGTCAGGGTAAGACAGTCCGACGCAAAGGGCTCTTCAGGTTTTCTAGGCTGTCAGTGCTATTCAGCTGGACACCAACACCGGATACAGTTCACCCCTTCTAAAGTTTCCTGAGAAATAGCACCAGAGAGGTGAATTATTTCACTTTGCACTGTTTGAACAACAAAACACTATCCTCAGTCCCAGAGTATCATCTACAATTAACTCCAGGTCCTACGAGACTCTTAAGCTGGACTCCTATAAAACAGATCAGTATATGACACACACACGTCCCTTGACATTCCTGTGACTGCCTCTCACACCCCCTACGCTGCTCTGCAAGCGGCAGCTAATGCAGCCCCTGTTTATACTCCACCCTCGTGCACCCCAATGAAGCCCTGCCCATGTGACAGAACAGATGGACAGAAAGAAAAAGCTACGTGTTAGCCATATCAGGCGTCATCCAACACAAACGGCCAGCATGCCGTACCCCTGGAACGCTCTGCAAAAGAGCATCTCACACACTTCTCACTGAAACATAACAAATTGGGCTGCTCAAGTGCCCCTCTACCCACTCCACCTCAGAAAAGCTTTTATGTTCCAGTATTAGAGGCAGACATTTCAGAATCAGGATCTGCTACTTTCTGAATCTCTTGAGCAACACCCATCCTCCCCCACTCCAAAAAAAAAAATCAAAAATAAAATACTTTATCTGTAGTTTAAAAGAAGGTTTTAGAGCTGATACTGGGGATTGCTGGACTATACACTGTAATTCTGTACCATAGAACTTAATTGAAATAGTGGAATGTAAAGAAGATGCTGCACCAGACTACACAACATGGTTTTAGAAGTCAGAGTCATTAGCTCAGCTGCTACCACACTGCTGGATATTGACTGGTTGCCCTTATAGTTCGTGACCCCACTCCAAAGCATCTGAAAAGCATCTGAAAACTGTGCAGCAATAGGGTAGGACTGGACCAGTCTTCACCGGCATTATGAAGGCTTCAGGGCTGTGGTTGTAGTTCAGAAAGGAGGCAGTGAGCAAGTAAGTAGGTAACTTTTGTTCCCTTGCAAACTAAAGTTAAGCAAGCGCACAGGAGCATGAAAAGGTACAGAAAGACAAGGCAGAGGTACATGAAAGGGCATTGAAAGCAAAAAATACTGACCTAAACACCAAGTATGTTGTGTTACTGAAACATTCCCTCCTGAGTGCTGGGATCTACGATATTAATTCCAGCTGGAAAACACTATGCGGGTCACAAGTCAACCTACAGCAACACCCAAGAGAAGTATATTTTCAAGACAACAGAGAACGGTAGAAAAAAATGCCATTGCAAAAGCTAACAAACAGATCTGTCCGAACAGGATTACTACTGCACACCAACCCAGAGAGGCTGCCCTGAAATTACAATAGGTTCAAAAGTTGACCATAAGGATGAACACAGGACTGGAAAAAAACCTGGCTGAGAATGCTGCACACATTCCGATCTCCTATAGGAAGTGGAAATATTCCTAATCTGCTAATTTTCTTTCATAATACCAGCACACAGACAAACACATAAGCTAGGAGATAAGAAACCGCAAATGTAACTTTTTCAGACAGCAGGTAGTTTGCCCTGTAGAAGCTGGTCATGGGATTTTGCCAGTTTTACAGAGTAGTAAAATTAGAACAGATGAGGGAATTCAACTGCAGAGATTTTTTACAAAGCTTAAAAAATACAAGTTCATTTTGGAAAGGACACAAACCCTCACTTCAAACAAGAAAACACCAATTTCACCAAGTGAGAACAAACTTCTTAGATCAGTCTGCTACAAGATCTCACGCATCTCAAACATTTCACAGGCAACTACTGGACGAGCTGGTTTGCTGATCTAACTCTGTTCCATAATTGTTGTAGCCTCAGTCACGTTAACGAACCTGACGTTTCTGCAGCCAGTCATGGTTTTTCAAGACCATGAACTCACCTAAACATGATACACAGCACGTTGTAAGAGAAGGCAGCAAACATGGAATGTACGGCAAACTAAATATATCTTATTCAAATATGCACACTTTTCTAGGTTAAAGGTGACCTGCAAATCAATTTGTGAAACTTTTATTGATGTAAAAAATACGTATTATAGTATATGCCCCATTAGCCAGGCTAAGAGAACAGGGGTATCCAGTTTATCCATCAAAATATTTTTCTTCTTAGGCCTTAAGAACTAAGAAGAAATACTAAGTGATACCCTTGAAGTGGGCTGTGGAGTTGGTTTTCGAATGGTACTTACCTGACCCCTTGTAGGCCGGCTCCAAGCTCCAGCAGGATCCCCGGGTGATGTGACATCACCAGCATGGTGCATGCCTGGGTGTTACATTGGAGCGGGAGCCGGAGGTCCTAGCGGGGCCGGACTTCACAGAACCTAAGAAAAAGAAATAGTAAGCATTTCGATTACGTGCTGCACGCTGTCCTCTGCTTAGCCTGGAGAATGAGAGCGTTCAGCACAAACACTGAACTCACGGCGTCAAATTGATTTGCAGACCACCTTTATGAAGTGACTTTCTGATTATTTGCCACAGATCTCCCTGTCCTTTCGCAGGAACAACATGCCTCGAGAAAAACCTTTACAACGCTGTGAGAAGCGGGCTACTCCCACCGATCTTTGGCTGCACTGCCCCTACACACGGTGCCGGCGATCTTGCTCCAAGTCTTTTATCAAACCCCTCTGTTCTGCAAGCACGTCACCTCTTCTCCGATGCTAAATATTAACACATCTTGCATCACGACTACGCTACATTTTCAAGCCTGTCATGATGAGAGAGATGAGTGCAGAGCCTCGTGAAAGAACAGGCTTGGAGAATTCCAGCCTCAAATCCTCCTGCCCTTTCAGGTGACCTGCTAAAGAAAACATACAGCTCCATCCTTTTGTGTAAAAGGAACCAGGTTCATTTCAGGATGCATCTGAGAGTTAAAGTCACTTAAATATCAAGAAGCCCAGTAACATTTGCGTTTCTTCTTTTTGAAGTTTTACTATCAGAGAACACAACAGTAAGGTAATACACCACGAGAACCAACGAGCCAGAATCTGAGCAGCTGAAAGGGAAAATACATCTTAGCCAGTCAGGGCAGATCTCCCCACCTCCCCTCAATTACTGCTCATTCATCTTAAATTTCAAGTGGAGTCCCATTCTTACCCCTCTCCCCCCCACCGCCCAAGATCAGCATCTCCCACCACTTTTGTGGGACATGAAAATTCACAATGTATGTCTCAAGATGTCCAAGGTGCCCTGCAACAACCACAGAAAGGTGAACACGTCTGCCCCCACATTGCTATGGTGAGAACAGGAAAACACACAGCTTTTCCAACCACTGTAATCGCCTGAGAGAGGTGCAAGATCAATACTCTTCACCTCACACATTCCACAAATATTCACCAATGGTACAGTCTGGACTATGATATCTGTGCCTGCAGACCATGTCCTCTGTCAAGCAAACAAAAGGAAAACAATAGAGCACATTCCAGCTGTACTACTCAACTATGTGTTGTGTGAGTTCCTGCTCAGTGACATTTACAGTTGAAGCATTGATATCCACGAAATGTTCTCTCAGAAACCAACTGATACGGAGGCTAAATCAAAAGTTAAGGCTTAACGGACGCTGGTGTCAAAAGCGGGACAACAGTACAAAAGTAGGGGTTTTTAAAAAAATCAAGTTCCTAGGGCACAGATCATCTACAGTATTAGATTCTTCCTTGAATTTTGAAATGAGACGTGTGCTGCTAGCTGGCTAGCCCAAAATTTTCAAAAATCAGAAGTCCGAAGAACCGGGGGGATGTTGCTCTCACATGCAGACCCAGGGCTGGCTACCACTTTCAGCCAAGCAAACCTGGAGAAATACTGCAAAAGACTGACTATTTCTATTTAAATCTTCCAGTCCCAAGACAACTTAATGTGATGCTAAGAAATGCACAGAAGGCAAGCACTGCCAGTTTGTTACAAGACCCTAAAGCTTCAGAACCTTCGAAACAACCAGCTTCTATTACAGAAGACAGTCACCCAAGTGATCACAGGCGGAAGGGCTGCTGGCCTCGGAGCAAAGCCCTGTTTAGAGGGGGACAAGGAGCGCAAGGAACAAAGGAACAAGACACTTCTTCACTGACTTTGGGGAAATGAAATGTTTCTCAACTATACGTTATTTCAACGATGTATTTTTAGTTTCAAGCGGAAGCAAGTCTGTTCTTTAAAGGTAGAAGAGTCTGAAAGCATAAAATGCCAAAATCACAAAACCCGGGAGTTTTAGGAACACTAAACCAGTTCAGCTAGAAGGAACAAGGTAACAGGAAGAGTGAATGGGGCTGCTCCTGCTCTGGTTTTGGAGAGGCCCACAAAGAAAGCACGTACTGCAGTGGCGGGGTCCAGCCCCAAAGCGGGTAGTAGTGGCCGGTGCAAGACAGAGCAGCATTTCCTCCTCATTAAAAAGAGCAACTCAAGAGAAGTCCCAGCACTGCAGGAAAACATTCAAGGGCCAACGTGACAGCCAGAAGTGCCAGGGTGGGGTTCTGTGCAGGACTCCTCTCTAGCAGGTACAAAATCATCCTTTCCGCAAGCAGCAGGCAGAGATGCATCTCCACAGCTACAAGTACGTTCCCCAACAGACAGCAAGCTTTGAAGTCAACAGGGCAAAATTATTCCCATTACTTTAGAAGTTATGCACTTTTTTAGTAATGATGTACCAAGTCCAAACAGACAATACTAGCTCTCCAAAAGCAACTCAGATAATTCTCACAGTCTTTCATGTTAAGATTTAGAAAGACTGAAAAAACTTACACGAGACAGTTTCAACTTAAAGAGTTTTAATTCACAGACATCTCAGACTGTGGGCTAAATATGAATTAAATTTAAAAGCATTTTCCTGAAGTGAAAATTAAAGACAGCCATAATTTCTTAGAAAGACAGTAGAACCACATAATATGGAGTAACAAAAAAGAAATAAATGCCTTCACCATATCCTTAACGTCATCAGTTTGCGAGAGCCCAATGAACCAAAAACCTAACACAGCCAGTCTTAAATCCCATCAAGTCCTTTCCGTGCCCTTCTCACATCCTAATCACCTAAGGCTCTAGAAGCAAGCAACAGCAAAATGGTAAAAATTCCTAAAGAATCACACAAACCTGCAGTTGAGAAACCCTGAGTTGAACACCCACCCTGATCACTGCCCCCTTGTACCGATCTTAACACAAAACTGAGGTACTGCCAATCCCTCCTTTCACACCTGCACAGCGGATACAAGACCTTAACAGATGGAAACAGTGGAAATTAAGAACCTTCACACTACTATCACCATTTCTTGAATTATTTAATTAAACCTTAGAACACCTAAGAGCCGATTTTTTATAACCAGACAAGGTATGCAGATTGTTCACAGTGAAAGTAATTACACATTTGCTTTTAAGTAAGAAGTGAACGAGTGTTTCTGTTGCATTTTTTTTGAGACAAGACTCCCTTTCAATAAAAGAACGCTGTTCTTTAGCTGTAGGTTAGAATATTACTTTACGTATCTTTTTTTTCCTGGCAGCACGACCCATTAAAGGGAGTTCCTATGAGCAGCTTTCTCCTAATTCTTGCCCTGGTGTCTGTCTGCTTGCTCTTGCCCCACAGTGCTGAAAACATCTAAGAGGGTTGACATGGAAAAACAGGATTAGCAAATTTCCTCCTGCTACCTCTCCCCTTCCGTGGAGGGTTATTTTTAACCCAGGCCAGTTCACTCACTATGACTCACAGCATCATCTCACTTAGAGCACATAAAAGGACATGGGGACTGCAAAGGAAAATACACGTCGAGCTAACGCTTCCCCCAGCCCCGGAGCAGACCCGATTCAGACACACTTGTTTTCCACGGAGGGATATACAACATGTTATGCCTGTAGAAAAGTGGAGTATTTTTGTAATTACCATTGTAGTATCATGCTGTTTGTTTTTTCAGTCTTCTGCTAAGGTTCAGAGATAGACTTAAAGTCCAACACTTCACAACACCCTCACAGAACACATTTCGCAGAAGCCAAACATCCCTCCTAGGCATCTTAACTGGCCACACCTTTAGCTGCCACTGAAGAAAACAACATCATGACAAGAACTTTGAGGAAAACTCAGACACTGCATCTCAGCAATGAGGTCATGACAGACAGCATGACAGAATAGCACCAAGCAGTATGTCACAGCATCCTACACAGTGAGAGGTACACACTGGACCAGAGTATATTAGCGCAGAACTTCATGCTGGCGCAACAGCTTTATGAAAACAACATCCTTACACTGGAACATTGTCGCATGAGAAAGACTGGATTCGTGATGAAGGGCTGGATTTGAGCTCATAAGCCTCAGGTTCTGTTGCAAGCCTTAAAAGTCCATTTTGCACTTCCTGTGCAATAATTTCCATTATCCAGCTGCAACAGAGGAACACTATTTTTGCTCTCCTCACCAGATTCCACACATGACTAAGGACATCTCATCCCGCACACCTATGTAAAAAATCCAGCATAACCAATTCCTCAGCATCGCTGCAGTTCCTCACAACCACAGTTAAGACACAAAAGTGTAAGCACCAGCCAAGAGTCTATCAAGAACCTCCAGCCATGGTTGGCCAAGTACTCTAACAACTATGCTGGGTGTTAGGAAAGGCAGTGTACAACAGCTTAGGCTTCATGCTACCCTAGCAACAGCTCCAAGGCTTTTGGCTGATTTGGGGTATAAGAACTGTAAGGCTGAGCTTTCTTCTCTGAAAAAGGCTTGCAGAAAGTTCCAAACTGTAGCACGCAGACCAAACCAAACATTCATTATTACCCAGGGCCATGACTTCCTTTGTGTTAGGAAAACACCTCCTAAGCACTGCACAGGCTGCTCTGCTGCTGGGAGGAGTACTGCATTATTGCCAAGTCATGCAAAAGGTCTATAGGAAGCCTTAGGTTTTGAGAGGGGAAAATAAAAAAAAAATAAATCAGGTTTTATATCCTGAAATCAAAGCAAAAATTTTGTAGCGTTCTTCGCATCATGGCATCTTCCCACTTTACTCACACAAAGATGTCGTCTTTTGGCATGATATGATTTAAACCTTCATCCATTTGGAAGATTTTGTGGAATCGATGATTATACACGTCTGTCACCACCATCTAGAACAGCAAGTGATATTTGCAAAGAGATTATAATAAAGGCTTACATAAATTTATGCAAACTAAATTCAAGCAACAGTTTATTCCTGTTCTTTCTTTATCACAATTATCAGCATACCAGTATCAGCAGCGTTATCTGTAACAGCACCCAGCAGCTAATCAGTTGTATTTGTTAAGGTGGATCAGAAAAACAAAGCAAACAACAGACCAATTTCACAAAGGTACTGAGGAGACGCAATTCCAACAGCTACAAGTCAGCCTGGTGGAAACAACAGCATGGATCCCAACATCAAAGTGGCAACTGGCTAGGATTTCAGGCACAGATCACTCACTTCTATAATTAACTGAAATAAAGTACTACACTGGCATCCTGAAAATACACCACCAACTACAAAACCATTCCCTCTGGAGAAGCTCACCTGATCCCTTTGTTATCAAAAGAAGGTCCAAGAAAAGGTGGATTCAAAAGAGACAGTCAACATCTCCCAGTACTAAAAAACCTACACTATCAGCAATGTTGGGTGGGGGATAGCTTTCTGCCCCTTCTCTTAAACCCCTCTACTGCAATGGAAGTATCAGAATAGACACAGATTGATTGTAAAATAAAAAGATGCATGAAACAAAGAACTACATTCAAACTTGTTACAGTTTTGTCACTAGTCCATTAAGTTCAGCTTATCACCCAGCTGAAAGCTAAGCCACCAAAATGCTTCGAGAAGAAACATTTCTCAGAACTACTGCACTGCATTTATCCTTACATTTTCTGCAGGAACACCAGAGAGTTTGGAGAGTGATTCACACAGATCCGAGATGGCCCCCATCATCGGCACCACGACCCGGTACTAGAAACAAAGACAACGTCACCCTTACATCAGGCAAAATAAACCTATGTGAGGCAGAGCACAAGAAAACACAAACCACAAAAGAACACCAAACAAAAAACCCAAAAACCCAACAAAACAAAACAAAACAACCCACAAACTTGAATTTATAGGAATTCTACTGAAGTTAAGGTCACAGTCATGCACTTTAAGGTCTTTTGGATCTCAGCTCTACCTTACAAAGCAGGGATTTGGAAGGACTGAAAGAGCCTTAACCAGTTGGTCTTTTGCTTTGGTCAGGCTCGGCAGTAGTAAACCACACAAAACCTGTCACCCCCAACCAAACCAACCCCTTGTGTTTTCCAAGGTAACGAGGTAAACATGCCAACACAAACCCACTACTGCTTTCAGGGAGCAATACATCACACACAGGTGATCTCATCAAAGGAACAGATGAGCTGACCCACGACCCTAGTCTCACAAACTGAGATTTTACTTGATTTCATACATTCAATTCCCAGTTTTTACAACTAAAAAACCCCCCATTCTACTTCACTCAAAAGTGGGCATGAATGAATGTCCTTTAAATTATTTGAAAAGTCTCAACCTCAAGACCTAAAAGATAAAGGCTTGGATGACAAATAAATGTGTGTGTTCAACATGCCTCACCTGGACAGGTCTACGCTGTGGGTCTGCATATACCAGGGTAACTTCCATGAAACGGTCTCTCCTCAAGGGCAGCGGAAGGGTTAAGTAACAGAAGGGATCAAAAGTCACAGAAACTTTGGAGCATTTGGGACAAACAAGGGTAGATTTGAAAAGACCATGAAAAATATCCACAATGATAGAATCATTCCTCAGCCTATGATTCTCCCAGGCCTCTTTTGCCACCTCCTAAAAAGAGAAAAAAAATAATTAGAAGTTATTTCTCACAAACACTTCCAGAGCATGGCAAGCACAGGGATCAAAGAAAACTCAAGAAATTGATGGCGCGGGTGAATTTCACAGAAAGGGGAGGTCTACCAGTGTGTCCAACACAACACACTGGGATTTTTTCTTCAGTGAGACTGCCGCCTTGCCTCAAGTCAAACAGAATACATCTATTTTAGCTGAGACACTCAGTCAGGTATTCCTTGGTGCACACAAAGCTAGAAGCACGAATGGAGCCAAGGGGAGGACAGCAACAAGGTTACACGCTGCTCTTCAGGACAGCAAGCTGCTAACAAGATACGCTCCTCTCTCCTCCATGAGCAACAGACTGCTGCCCCCTGCTTTTGAAATACAACTGCAGTTACAGCTTCTGAGGAAGAAGAGTTGACGTTTTTCTTCTTGGAACACGATGATCCATGTCTCTCAAAGTATAGAAGGAGACAAATTACAATCCCTTGAAGACTTTCACAATACAACTTATAAACTCCTTGCCTAAGGGCATCTGATAACTGGCATTTGTCCACTCAACGCCATCAGAGACTCTTCTTAGCATGAGACTTTTAGTTTATGGTACAATGCTGTGTATTTTATATCTCTCTCTCACGTTAAGTAAGCACCACAGACATGCTCCGGAGTGCTACTGTCGCTAACCAGGATGCTGAGATGGGAACAGAGTAACAACCTCCAACAACTGCAGTGATGTGGATGCAAGGCAGAAACATGTTTATCTCCTACATCAGGGGGAGGGAAGTACCCAAATAAAATGAAGGCATGCTGGGCATCATTTCCATCCCACATTATCAGCATTTCTTGGAGAAAAAAATAAAGATGAAATCTACTACTTCTTGTGGCACTGCCATATGCACTGTTACGCAAGAAAAGGCAAAAGGCACGAAGTTATTGCCAGTTAAGCGGAAGAAACTAGACACATACGCTTCCTAAAAATATTTATTCCTTCTGGCTTTCAGAGGGTCCTAAAGCATTTTGCCACCTAATATAACTACTTTGGACTCTGCATTTTTCAGTATGTTGCATCTGTTCGTACTGTGACAAGAGGTAAAAGCTTGATCAGGAGAGGGAGAGACATTTCACTATTACATGTCTCATTTTAATATAAGCATGGTGTTTGCCGACTTCAGAGGAACAAAGAAGTGTCTGCAAGTGGTTCACGGTTCAGCGTTGACTGGGAAATAGAGGATCGAGAAAAGGCAGGAAGAAAAATGAACAGAAGAGACTTTTCTGGCCTCTGTCAGGAAGATGGCATAAGAGAATTACTTTTCTTTATTTAGGTAGAGCAGGTAACTGCAGCCCAAGGGTGCTTAAATTCAAATTTAAATTAAATAAAATAAAATGTGAAACTGCTTTAATATCAGTGTACCCACTTCCACAGCACCAGGAAGGAGAAAAATCAAGTTAAGCTCCTTAGCAGATGCAGGTAGCTCACTAAACACTAGGAATTCATCAAGATCCATGGCTGTACCAAGTCACTTAGACCTTGGTTCTTTCTTTGTCTTGACCAGTGCTTTCACGCACCCCACTCAGCCTGGTTTTAAATCTAGCTCACGGATTACATTTGTCTAGAGGCCATGAAGGAGCACACATGGGAAGTCTGGCCTAAAAGTTCATTTCACTTGACGCTCAGCTGCCAGTGGGCCACCAGAACGGCTGCTTACAACTGCATGCCCAGGGCATGTGATCAGACCCTGATTTGAGGGGTACCCTGGCATTTGCACGTTAGAATGCTCCCAGTCCCACCCAAGTCCGTATGCAAGTATGACGGTCTGCACAGTAAGCATTCTCCTCAAACTGATGCTAAAAGCTTCTGCTCGATCTATCTGGAGGAAGAAGGCGGGCCTGTATGGTCAGGAGGAAAGGTTATGGCAGTAATTACATCCTACTTTTAGGCAGCTGTCATGTCACAAGATCAACTTCCTTCCTTCCCACTGCAGAACCATGTCAGTATTGTACCACAGGCACACCTTCCTGCAGACCAGTACAAGAACAGACATTCTGCTGTAAGGCAGAGCAACAGCAGTGTGCTGCAAGGTGGCAAGAAGAGTCAGCTGGGTCACAAAACACAACAGGGTTCTCCCCTCCCAGGTTACACTGCTTTGTAGGGAGGATGCTGGTGTGGCCTCTGAGCAGGAAGGCCAGGAAGTGTCACAAAACGCAACTAAACTCCCTCAGAAGCACTGGCTGCCCGACCCGCACGTAACGGGTGCCATACCGAATCAGGTCTGCCGTTGGCATCTTTCAGCTCCAAGTAGGGCTTCTTCTTCACTCTGTTCAAATCCTCATGCAAGCCATCTAGAAGAAAAGCCAGGAGCTCCTGCGAGTCTTGCTGCTGGTACCCTGAAAACTGAGGAGCAAATCGGCCAACCTGTGTCTGAAACAAGGACGAGAGTCAGGGGGAGGGGGTGGGCAGAAATTACCTACATGTAAAAGACAGCAATAAACACACTCACGTCCTGGCTTTTGCAGAGATCAACTCCATGCTACCTTACGTTAGCAGCAGACCTCAGTGAAATGGATGCTAATGCAGTAAGGGTGCCAGAATAATTTTCCTAACTATTTTTTATTTTTTCCCCCCTAGTGTTGACAGGGAAGAAGACATTTAGTGCTGTGACCCTAGAAGCCAAAGTTATCAGCATTAATTTAGGAACCTGCAAACAACCAGAACACAAAACCTATTTGATGCATTTTTGTACTTCAATTTCTCTTTCAGAAACCTACAGTTCTCACAGTGCAGGCTTGCCATAAGATAGCATCTTGAAACAGATGGACTGGAAAATGCTTGCAGAAGGTACTTATGAAGTAAAAAAAAACTGGCTTAAAACTAAGATAGGAATCATCACCACAGTAATCTCTAGCTATTCTAAAAACTGTGATATGAAGCTAAGAAACATAACAGCCTGAGTTAGCAAGAACCAGGAACAGCACACCCGTATACAGCCTCTTCTTTTCTAAGTGCTCTCTCACCACACTGCCTTTTAGTGTTCCTGCTTCTAAAATAACAATAGAAAGGGGTCCCACAGGAAAACCAACAATTAGCTGAAGGAGTGGCCAGTCCCAGCGACCATCACTAGTTTTCTCAGAAACACAAAGAGTCCAGAAGACTGCAGAATTATGCTTTGTACATTTTAACCACTTCAAGATGACAACTGCAAGGGAGCTCAAGCTGAAGGGCTGTTTACCTTATAGAGACAGTTACCACTGTCACTACATCAGCAACAACTGTTAGGAAATAGAGCGTAATTCCTGTTCCAGTCTTAAACAAGAACAGGCCGCGCTGAGACACTTTTACTGATGTCCACTACAGATCCACATATTCCCTCTGAACAGAAGTTTACAGAACAACTTTAATAGTGGTGGATGATGTGCCAGAAACTCCAAGTCACAGAAATTAAACAAAATCTTGTTTCAGATCTATGACTCTACAGAAAACAGATTTCTGTAGTCCATAAGATTTCTGCTCCAGCTCTCAATTTCAAGACTGTACCCATGCAAAACTGAAACAGCACAGGGTGCACACTTACATTAATGTCAGGTCATTGCTTATTCCATGCATTTGGGATGTTATTCTTCCTCAGCATACTGAGATTGCACTACAGAAGCAAACTCTTACTGTTCCCCAGATGCTTTAATTACACCGTTCTGCACTGGAGCATCTTTACATTATATTTAAAGCAAAAGACAGTCACAATTTTTCTAGGGGTTCACATACAACTGCTGCATTGCAGTATTTCAGCTGAAAGCAGCTCTTCACACGGAAGCACTGGGAACACTAAACCAAGAAATAACCTTATAGCCAAGGGGACGCATTTTGCTCTCCGCTTTGTAATTCCATTTTTTAAATTTGTAACTTGCACATCTGTTCGCGCTGATTAAAGTTCACAGCTGGCAATTCACACGACCTTGCCTGGTTTTGTAGCAAAGATCATTTTGATGCATCTGTAAGCAGCTCTCAGGCTGGAAGGTCATTTACTAAGCAAGGCATTTAACAGAGCAGTAACCAATTCCAGGGTATGACGCTGCTCACTGGCAAGTTCCTCCCTGTACCCTGAAAAGCATTTACATAAAACATGAAACATCACCCAAGCAATTCTGTCATTACTGCTTTCATAATACCAAAATACGTGGAAGGCGTGCAGGCTTTCGCTGTTTCTTCTGTCAAAGAGCTGTGTTACAAGAACACGGAGTACTTACTTTAAACATACGTGGGGCCACGTGAGACTGCCTCCCAGACCAGATCTGTTTAATGAGGTCTGCATAGGCTTCTGCAATTTCTCCCCTCATCCCCAGCGGATTGTTCTGATTTATTTCAGCCTCATATTTATCTTCCAGGAAATAGTCAGTCAGAGGAGGGGTATTGCTCAGACACTGAAAAAGCATTAAGAAAATCAATTTACTGCACAGGACAATAAATCTGTGTGACAACGAAATAACAAACCCAGCTTTCACATCAGAACATGTACTAAGTTATTAACAAAACTGGTGAGACTGAATTGGAGTATGTATTGGGGGGGAGGGGGTTGAGAATCTATTGGGAGAATGCAACTCAGAGCATGGCTGAAACAAAAAAAGAAATGCCACTGAATACCACAGCCTTCAAAAGACTAACAGCTCTTTTCTGAAACATGGTTTCTCTTGCAGGTGCCACACTGGCTTCTCTTCCACACAGTTTATTTGACCCCAAGTCTAAGCTTCCCCTCTGAGCAGCTTCTACTGGTTCACCTAGCTTAAGGCATAAGGCCCACTGGTCTGCAACATCTTGGTTCTCCTCCAGAAATTTCTTTACAATTGGCATCACATTTGCCACCTTTCATTCCTTTGGTGCAGAATAATTTTAATCATTTGTATAAAGTTAATAATTCAGGAAAGCAAATAACCATTTTCTGGAAGAAAAAAAAAATAAAAATCAGACTTCTTGGACAGAAGATATTTGCTCTTCATATTATGTCCCTCCATGCTTTGTTAATTTGTTCTATAACTTCCACTGACACTTAAGTGTCTTGGTGTAATGCTGAAGTCTGATAAAAAAAAAAACAAAAAAACCAAGCCTGCAAGTGCGAGAAGAGTAAAGGTTACAATCACAGTCCTGCCAAAACTCAGCAACTCCTACAATTAACGTACGTAGATCTATTTTTCCACACATCACTGAGGTGGTAGGATAGGCTACCTCACTGACATGTTACACAGAAATCTGCACAGAAAGGTCAGGAAGGTCTTTAGAGATGTCACCTTAATGTTCTGAAGTCTACATCCCACATTCACTCTCTAACCTTGAAATCCTAATATAAGGAACAGTAAGAGAGGTCCTTGTTCCTCCCTGAAGTGAAATACAAGCTACACACTGACCTACAAAGAACCAAATGCCATTAAAAAAATCCACATCAAGAAGTTAGCAAAGTTTAAAGGCAGGAAGGATACCACTCCATATCTACTCTCCCATTTATAGACTTATTATCAGTGTATCATGGTAATGATTTAATATATCCTGGGAAATAGCCATAAGCCTCAAGACACAGGTAAAACTAGCATTGGAAGTAGTTTCCCTAATTCAGTAATTCAAAGACTCAAAGCTTATAGAAGCAGCGACAACCAGGTAAGTAAGGCAAGACTTGGATGTGTGAACTAACGAGAGCCAAGTATGAGGTATGATCAAAATCACTTGGGCTTCAAGGCACTGTAGCATCCAGAAAATATCAAAATGGGCTCCTCCTGAACGCCTGAAGTTTCAGGACCTGCAGCAGACACCTGTACAGTGCTACAGCTGGGTGTAGGTACATGATCTCCCAGCACAGTTACACATGGCAATCTGGGAAGGGCAGTCCTGTCCTTTAGCCCACTCCACTTCCACTGCCTTGATGTGTACCTTGTAGAATTTATTTCCTATCAAATTTTTCCAGTTCCAGTGCTCAGGTGTTAGTGTCTTTCTCCAGGCAAATGACACTAAAGTGCTTATAAACTGCTATCATTTGACACCAGCCTCTCACAGAGACACTGTTGCTGACAAAATTCCAAGAACTTCAAAAAATTAAGGCAGAAATTGGCATTTGAAAGATTCATGTCTAGAAAATTAAAGCCTAATGGTAAACAGAAGAAAGAAATTGGTCCTTAACATAACTAGTTTGCATGCAAAATTAAGACTGAGGTGTTTTTGAATTAAGTTACTTGGACAATAAAAATTTAAAGTTGTCTCTTGGCTATAAAGTTGAAGACAACATAATGTGGTTTAAGGTTCCTGGGATACAACTGAAAATAAAGACACGTCAAACAAAAAAAGCGAAGCAGTCCAAGTTTATTGTGGTATCCTGAATACCACAGGCATAATGCATTATAGTTATTTTAAGACCTGTTCTAGCTGTCAAAGCTACCAGAGTGACAGAGGTCATTACATAGCACTTGTATCACACCAGAAGTCTGCTTGTTGCTTAAATCAAAGTTAATACAAGGTTAGCCCATATTTTGTTTGAATTTCTTAGCAACCAACTATCCCTAACAAATTTATGCATTTTTTTAAAAATGAACGAAATAAACCTAAGAGATTAAGTTTAAAAGTATACTAATAATAATTAGCTTTGCATAACTGTTGCATCCTTAACACCCCACACAATGACCCTGAACCCTACCTGTGGCTTTTCATACTCTTAATTTAAAAAAAACAAAAACCACCCACACTTTAAACATAAGACCCCAGAACTGCACGCAGCGACCTGCTCACATTGCTTACGCGGCCCACGCAAGGCAAAACACCCTCCACATCAGCTTGTTCTTGTCAGAGCACAGCACTGGGACCTTATATTACAATTAGGCACGTGTTTAGTATGACTTGCCCCACAGCCTTTTCAGAAGCCATGTATTTCAGATCTAGTCCTTCACACTGTACTCTGTTTTATAGTACTGCATGCTATGCATAAGCCGAACTAAATCTGAACTGGTTGGCCGGTTTGTTTCATTCCAGGTGCAGTCTCCTCACGAATCACATTAAAACATGCTTTTCTTTCCACAGGTTTTAATCCGTAATCTCTGCAAGACTGCTCTTTCACTTAATTCTAGCCAGGGCTCTTTCCAACGCTTACCTGTAATGCCGAATTCATGAAGCAGGTATTTCCAAGGTTGCTGAGTCCACAGAGTCCAGGCTGTGATAGGGAAGCACTGTCCCTGCAGTTGTATGAATTACAAACAAATCCAGAACCTCTGGAAGAAAGACAACACAGTGAACTCCACAATGAGTTTACCAAATCTCAATACTGTTTAAGAGTCACACCAAATTTGAGTCGAAATACTGTTTCACAAAATTGTTTAACCAGCTTACATGTTTCTGCTGCTTTATAGTGGCTAATACTGAATACCAGTAATGTGAAGTATATGTGCTAACTTTGGAAACATTAATCGTTACACATCCTGTTATTAATTTATGGCTCATAAGACATTAATTTCCTCTGTCTACAAGTACACAGTACACTATACTAATGCAGCAAGAGTCTATATGATATATTCTAAGAGCTAGTAAGAAAATTACGATCTCTACCTGGAAAGGCTTCTACCACACTGGCAGATGGAGAAACGAGTATAATCCCTTTCCTCACACCACCAATCCCCTCAAAATCAGGCAATGCCCTAGTAGTTAGTAAGCTCTGAAACATGCACTACTTTTGCCAGTGAGCAAGGAATAGCAGAATGCAGCGGTTTCCAAAAGCAAAGTTTGATAAACAGGAACACAAGAGTAGCAGAACTCCTCAGAGGGCACCATCACACTCCTGTTCTATACAGGCAAGGATGCACAGATTATTCACATGAAGGATGAAGAAACAAAAACAGCATTCCTGCTCTTACCCCCTGCCCAGGTGGGAGCTGTTCAGTCCATAGGAGTTACTGCTATCACCGTTAGTAATGACAGAAGTGGCAGACACTGAGGAATAAGAACTTGCTGATGATTTTGAAGAGGTAGTAAAGTTTCTGCTAGTTGCAGTGCTTGATCTGGGAGAAAGGAAAAAGAAGTAGAAACAGTGCTACTACTTTTTTCACCCCCAGCCCCACCTCCCACAAAACTCCAAGGACTTGCCACATTTACAGTTAGTTCCCACACGCAGAATTTACTGTTTTGATCTGTGCGATCACACTTCCAGACACTTGTCTGGAACAGAAACCTCAGACAAAAGTATCAGAAGCAGGAGGAACAACTCTTGCTTAAAGCAAGATCTGTCCCCCAGTAGGCAATTCAGCTGGTACGAGTGACAGAGAAGCAAGCTTTAAGTTTGACTAAACCACCTTGAACCAAGCAAGCAAAAAAAGTCCCAATCTTAAGACCACAAAACACCAACCTCACATTAAAAGTGACAAAGCCAGTTCTTCCCTGCTTGAAGCCCACATCACCCACTCAAACAGAACGTTAATTAGCAATATGACCACCAGGGTGGGCACAAAACAGTTCATTACTGCACGTAGTTGATACAACTGCGTTGCTTGGAGGCGAGACGCACTGCTACGTACATTTGGCATGCACAGCGATCCCCTGCAGTTTGAGACTGGAGATACTGAAATGCATGAAAAAAGCTCATAAGCCTCAGGTCTATCCCTGTTGTGAATCCCAGGCTATTCCAACACTACTCCTTTCCTGGTCCAGAAAAGAACCAAACAGAATGCTACAAAAGACCAATGCGGCACTAAAATTCAACCATGTTCTGTCATAGATGGCTTTGGCTCCACAAAAAAAAAAAAAAAAAACACAAAACCACAAGGTAGTACTACATAAATAAGTTTAAAGAAACTATTTTGATACTAATTAATTTCTCTATAGCAAAAGCTAACTGAGAAATGGCCTATTCTCTCCACCTTTGCCCAAATAACCATGCAAAACTGAATGCAAAAAGGTGCAGGACACCAACAGCCAGGCAACACTGGCTAATAAACCCAAAGCACAGCAGAGCGCCAGCAGAGGACAGTGCCCTCAAGCTTTAGCTTGTTCTTCTCTCTCTTTTAATGCAGCCCTGATTCTCAAAGGACACAACCTAAAAACACATATTCATAGCTCAGATGCTACTAAAAAACCAGTCTTGGCAAGTCTCCGCGGAACAAAAACTGAAAGACAAAGAACAAGCCATAATGGCCAAGAGAAGGCAGACCAGCTGGACAGGCTTACCAATTTGGAAATGTCACAGCAGTAAAACAAACACAGAAGGAAACAAGTTACAACAGGAGCTTCCAGATGAAAACACAAAGCCCAATTGCAGTTTAAGCCTGCTATTCTCTGAAAAGAAAAAAAACCCACAACAAAAAAAAGCAACCAAGCCACGAGCCAGCACAACCAAAAAATATACTGGAACGTCTCAAGACTACCTGGACATAAAGGTAAGATCAGTGAGAGAACAATAAGGTCTGGACTGAAATAACAATCATCAGACTCATGTTTCACATGCAGGAGTTTCGAGGGTCAAGAATAAAATAATTAAGCTAACAATAGCCTACAAATCCATTGACCACACAGTTTAAAAAGTCTGAATTATCTAGAAGCAAAGGGCGGCAGTCTAGAAAATGCTAGACTTGAAAATGTAGCATCTCTGCTGGACCCCAATGACAGAACAGAGTAGAAGCTTGGAAAATAACATGAAGAATTTTCAAAATTTCCAACAGAAGCACAGAGGCAGCGCATCATCAAAAGTCAGATGGCAAAGGAAGAGTTCCAAGCAGTACTTCAGTAGTATCCTACTCACACACAAGAAAGCTAAAAACTATGGGGGAAGATTAGGAAAATGGATCGGAAAGCAAAGATAAGAGTCACAAAGTGTGGAAAGGTCTACCTACAAAGTCATCACGGAGTGAATTCTTGTTAGAAAAGTGGGAAGGATTGGGTAAGAAGTAAAACAACAAGAGAGACGTCAACAGCTTTCCAAGTGTTTGGGGTCCCATCCCGTCCGTCCCCCCCCCCCACCCCAAAAAGGTCAAATACACTTGGGAAGATAAAAATTCTAAACACTTTTACACTTTACAAGTTACTCATCTATTCGTAACAACTGCAAATTGAGAATTTCCCAAGCACAACTGCTTCCCTGCATTTCACAAGATGGTCACAAAGGCAGCTGTGGTTCCAGGTGAAAGGCAGCAACAGCAGTTAAGAAAAATACTTTTTCTGTGAAAGCTTCCCATTCTAAGCCCAGGAATCTACTGTTAATGATCCCACAGCACTGCAGGCTCTTGAGGAGACCGTCTCACGTGCACACAGAGATGACAACAGAAGTCCTGGATGCCAAGTGTTTATCCCCAATGCCCCAAATCATGTTTCTGTGGAACATGCAAATTTCAACTGGTCAACCTGCCACCTCCACTGCCATCTCTCACAGTGTGACTTCTGCTCCCTTTGAAATGGAGGTTCCAACACCTTGCTCTGAAGTAAGAGATAAACATTATTTCTTCTTTGAAGTTCATGACTTTGAACCTTCCCAAATGTTCTGGACTACTCAGTGGGTTACCACTTTGTAGGTGCAACAGGCACTGGATGGGAAGATGCCAAGCTCCTGCAGCTTGCCTTTGATCACCACCGCAATGTTTCTGACAGGGATAAACACATTCAGTTACACTTCATCAACAAAATCTATGCAGGAGTAAACTAGAGCAAAGGAAAACTCCATCCAACCATGCAACAGCTAGGGATTTGAGAAGTAATGTCACACGTTTGAGGACGAGACTGCATGGTATGACTGCTACATCAGTCCGCCTGCTTAAGCACAATTTGAGTCTCAAGATAACTCCTGTCTGAGCTAAAACACCCCTTCTAGAAAAATCTACCATCACTGTTTCACAGAGGCCAGCAACAGCCAATCCAGCAGATAAACCATTCCAACGATCAATAACCCTTACATGCAGAAGAAACTTGCATTTCTTTTGCAGCACGAGTATCTGGCTTCATCATCTGGGCATTGGTTTGTGCTCATCTCCATCTGCTGCCTGTAAAGTTCCTTCTTCAGTTTCCATTTCTCATATCCCACAGAAGGTTTTAAGTGTAAAAAAATCAACTTTTAAATTTCTCACTGATAAGATACTTTTAAGTCTTCTAGCACAAAAGTTATTTGCTAATTCTTCCAGAATTCACTTGGTACCTTCTGAAACCTCTCATTAGTCTACTTTTCAAATGTGTTGACAGCCTCACAGGACATGATGATTTCACACACAGTTTTATCAGTGTGCCAGTTATGAAAAAAAGTTCTGATGCACAGTCAGCGTTTCCCTCCTGAACCAGTGAGTTTAATTGGTTGGCTGGTTCTTGTCTCAAAGCTGCTACAGGAGCTCACACTGAGGAGACTGAACCAGGACTGGAATCACATTCCCACAAGAGTCCAGCAAGTATTTTGGGCTCATGTTCTTCATCCCCACATATACGACTTCGTGTTTCACAATACTGATGCACATTGCACCCTGTCTGCCAGTTAAAGACAGCAGCTTCACGTCTTGCCACGCAACGTTTCAAAAACCCACACAAACGGCAAGTGAGGAGAAATCTGGGGACTAGCATCGTGCAGGGGACAAAGTTAGATCAACCTAGTACAGAAACCATGAGGCCATATGGTTGGTAAGTAGGAAAACTCCTAAGCTGAAGAGCTTGAAAAAATACTGTAAGAGGCTTTCAGGTGGACGGAAGACAGAGATAGGAAGAGTATTTCAATTCAGTTGAGGCTACTTTCAGAGCATACAGTAAAATTAGTCCTCCTCCTTTAAACTACCAATATAAAGAAACCCCACACCATTAAAAATACTGTGACAAACTTTTTGTCAAAGCAGGAAAAGCTAGAACTTACATTTAATTGGCAAAGCAGAGGCCATAATGGATTCTCATTCAGAAAGTTCTTGCATGCAAAAGCCTCCTCAACTCAAGGCTACTCTGAAAGCATGGCATCTGCTCAAGCACTTGAAAGTCATGTAATAAAGATATGCCCACAAAATATTTAGACATTTGCTGAAGGGGTCCTCTGAAATCATCAACACACAAAGAAATGGGGGAAGGAGATCAGTTTTAAATATGAAAAGATGTTTAATTATGGTAATATGTACCTACAAAATACATAGCAGCCACTGAGGTGTTAAAACTGTATGGTAATTTCTGGCACGTAATATCACTGCGTGTTGGATCAGGCTGAACAGATGCCTGAACCAAGACAGAGTAGTTGAGAAAAGCCGCATCTGTTACAAGATGGGCAAACTAAGCAACAACATTTTTACTGAGGAGAGTACCACGGGGTAAAGTCCACCCAGTCTACAGTGCCATCAGTAAACAGAAGAGCAGGAAGAGGAAACGGCAATAAATTCTAGCAGCAACCAAAGAACCAAAAGGTATTTTTCTGCTGCATATTGCAAAGGGAGGCAGGCAGCTCCCAGGTATGTGCTAAATACAGCTTCACTCCTGTTTTCAAATACCTGACAGAAAAACTGCTATTTTTATAGATCTGACAATTTCTTGTTCTTTTGTGCTGAGAAAATGATACCCAGGATAAAAAAGTGTGTGCTAGGACTGAGCTGCTAGCTCAGGGTTTTATTTTGGGAGTCTTGTAAGTAACAGTTAAAGAGGAGTAAGTTCCACAGAGTCATGGATATAATATCCCTTCAGAAACAAAGTATGCCTCCAATTCTGAAATTCCAAAATTCCTAGAATAAGTATAACCCATTCCCTCTTCTGAAGCCTTGTCTAGCAGTTTGAAACTGTTTTTACTACAACAAGAAAGTACTTTGTTCCTTAGGGAGCAGCAAACTAACAACCAACAGTGGCCAGGCATACTCTGAATACACCACCCAGGACCGCTGCAGAGTTGAAGAGCATTTTTTCTGTAAAATGACAATCAGCTTGATGGCTGGGGAAACACTCAGAAGGCTGCCAAACGTGGAAAAGCAGTTTCCCCTGGTAGGAGCCAGTGCCTCTGACAAGCAGCAAGTGGCAGGGCAAAATCCTTACGACAAGGAACCAGCCACCCCACGGTCACCTTGCACACACATACTCTGAGTAGTGAAGGAGGTGAACTCCCAGCTTTCCAAGGCCTCGTTTGGCACACAGGCAGCAATGTAGATGCTCACCCTTCCTCTGCCAACAGCAGAGTGCTCTACATCCCATTTGATTTATGCCATCAAAACTCTAAATATGGAAAAACTTTCTCATGAGCTTTTAGTATTCAAGTGATGTGGCCCAAAGAAAGACCTCCAAAGATAAAAGCTCCCCATGATCTTGGCTAAGCAGTATTTTCTCCATCTGCGAAACAGAAATTGGAGCAAAATGTTTGCCTGAGATAGGATTAAAATTTGCAGTTACTCAACTCTCTTCCAAACCACACTTCAGCACTGAGCAATCACAATTCCTGCTGACACTAGATGCAGCTAGGAAGACTTGAATTCTTCACAACGTCAAAAACCAAGTTTATTTAGAAAGCACAACAGCTTGTCAATGTTGCAGACTTGCTTAGCCTCACGAAAGAGCAGAACAGGTTTTCAGGGTGGTAAGTCTCACCCTTCTCAGTCATGCTGTTAACACAGCTTCCAACTCACTTTGGAAGAGTTGGTTTCCAAAAAGCATCAGCTGTTTCCTACAGACAAGAACCTCCTTTACTACAGAATTAGCTTCCATAATATTTATATGGAAGTATAACCTACCCCAAACACCTCATCAGTGCACAGGATAAGACACCCATACTCTTCTGGGCTGGGAAATCTGGGTCTTCCCCCTGGCCAGTCTTCTCTCCTCCTTCTCCTCTCCCCTGTTCTGTTTGGTTCGATTGCTCACTATCACCCACAGATTTTATGCATAAAAATGGTCTCTATGGGTTCCTACTATAGTCATTAATCCAGAGTCTTAAACACATAATAATACTGATTTAATGCAATATGTATATGCACAAACACTCCCATGGAAAGATAAACCATGTCCCAAGCCATCAACAAGACTTGAACCCTACGCTCCAGGTTAGTGAGTCACCACCTCACAGGAACAGTTAAAATGTTGGCAACGTTTCATCACAGTACAGGCATCTAACCTTTCCAGAAAAAGAAAGTAATTTAAAAGATCAACTCAAAACACACTAAGTCAGAGTATGGTTTCACTTGAGGTTTGTCTGCTGAGGTATCTGGCAAATCAAAGAACATGGTTAAAAAAGCAGCTAAAGTTTTAAATTCTATAGAAAAGCTTTATTAATGATTTCATTTATTGAATTCCTGCTCCCTAAAGGAAAAATCCATGCTGCTCCAAGATTCACTTATGTAAAAGACTCAACCTGACACTAGTAAGAAATCTTTGCACTATGCTTTGCTAGATTGCAGCTTCACAGGGAAGTGGAATTTAGGCAGTATATTCAAAAATAAATGAAATATGAAACTACCCTTAAGAAAAGAATGTCTTTAAAAAATTAAGGACTCTCAATAAAACCAGAAAAATAGCTGGAGAATGTTCAAAACATCAAATTAAATTACAGACAATACAGTATTAAGTATTTATGCATTTATATGAAGATATGCTAAAAGAGGGAGGGAAACCAAGTAAGCTTCAGAACTGCTTATGACCGACGTGAAAAGAAAGCACAGAGCAATTATAAACGCATTAATACAGAGGAAGGCCGATGATTCAAGAAACAGAAGTTAAATTTAGCTTACTCGCTAAGAATATATTAAGCAACCAAAAAAAAAAAAGCAAGCTTCGTTACTGTTTTAAATATAAATCCCTTAAAATTAGGCAAAAAGCATTGTGAAACAACCCCTGAAAGAGCAGCAGAAAAACCTAACATATACAAACGATCCAGTCCAGACTGCCACAGCCCACTCACATTTGACAGGAGTGATGACATGCAACAGAGGAAGCACCAAAAAGTCAAGTCCCCTCGGACCATCAACACACGTTCACCGCGAGTATCTAGACTCAGCTATCTCAGAAGAGTGTGAACTGCAGGCTACTGAATGACAGCACTGTATCACAGCAGACGCATTCCTAATTATGCCTTCTTCTTACAGGGAGCTTCTTTTACTCCTCCTATGTGCATCTGCTGCTGCCCACACTAAGAGGCAGGGTACTGGACACACCTGGTCCAGATCCAGCCCAGCCTTCCTCATACGTTCAGCAGTCTAGGTACGATTCGAATGCAGTTTTGGGGTTATCAGGGCAACTGCTGTACGTTATTAGCAGGTTAAAAACATAAAATGACATAGAAAACATCACTGACCCTAACAGGAAAATACTTACCGCTTGTCATCATCCTCAGTTACATCTATGGAAGAGTGAGTTCGCAACTTTTTGCTCCTTCCATTTCAAACACAGAAAGAAGTTTCAAGTCCAGTCGTTCTACCCAGCTTGCCGTACACAACATGGCCATGGTTGGCCTAGGAAGCCATGTTAATCCAGCAGGGCTCGTTATAACCCCAAGACATTAACCATACTGCTCTCCTGAGAAACAGCCTTTGCCCTGGCCACTGAAAAAGGTCCTTATCATTTGATCAGCAGTTTCTATGCTGATCAGCACATACCAGTGTCAATCCTAAGGAGAAGAGGGAGTCCAGCTTCTTCTTCCCCTCTGTCTTCCCAAACAGTGTTTTTGAACAGTTATTATGCATTTAACCTACAAGACTAAATAAGGGCACACGAGCTGGAGAGCAGAACTTTCTAAACAAACGCACCCAACTGTGTAAGGAAAACATTACGTGCAACACACACACGAAGTTTCTTAACTAACAGAGATAACAGCAAAGGAAAGAGTTAGCCGAGGCAAAGTACAAAGAACACAAAATCCTAGACGTATGACTACCTGCAATTCTTTCAGCCACCATTATCAGCATCAAGTAAAAAAATTTCACAAGTTCTACAGCTCGCCTGGACATGAGCCGGCAGTGTGCCCAGGTGGCCAAGAAGGCCAACGGCATCCTGGCCTGTATCAGGAATAGTGTAGCCAGCAGGAATAGGGAGGTGATTGTCCCCCTGTACTCAGCCCTGGTGAGGCCACACCTCGAGTACTGTGTCCAGTTTTGGGCCCCTCACCACAAGAAAGATATCGAAGCCCTGGAGCATGTCCAGAGAAGGGCAACGAAACTGGTGAAGGGGCTGGAGCACAGGTCTTACGAGGAGCGGCTGAAGGAACTGGGCTTGTTTAGTCTGGAGAAGAGGAGGCTCAGGGCAGACCTTATTGCCCTCTACAAGTACCTGAAAGGGAGTTGTGGTGAGCTGGGGGTTGGCCTCTTCTCGCAGATAACTAGTGACAGGACAAGGGGAAATGGCTGCAAGTTGCGCCAGGGAAGGTTCAGGTTGGAGATGAGGAGAAAATTCTTCTCTGAAAGGGTGGTCGGGCATTGGAACGGGTTGCCCAGGGAGGTGGTGGAGTCACCATCCCTGAGGGTGTTTAAGGAAAGGTTAGATATGGTACTTAGGGACGTGGTTTAGTGGGTAATAGGTGGTGGGGGGATGGTTGGACTAGATGATCCTTGAGGTCACTTCCAACCTTAATGATTCTATTCTATTCTAACAAGCAAATCTTTATTTCTACATCATTAGAAAATAATCTGCATATTGATAATCGTTTTCATTCAAATGTCACTAGAGGTTAATTAACAAGTCTTTACTTATCAGACTAGCTGCTTAAGAAAAAGACCGAGGCCTGGGGATGCTCCAGGGCTCCTTTTTACCTTTGCTTCACATGGAAACAAAAGGTTATGATCTGGTCTTGCACGGCTGCCTCTCTAATGCCGACTGTCACCCAGTACTCCATTATGTCCGTGATATGAATGTTCAGATGCTTTTCACGTTGTACTCTTACAGATAAAAGTTCATCATAGTCCTACGAACATTCTCCTGCTCCATTTACCCAGTATTATATCTCAGAAGTACAGAACTGTTTCAAAACAGGTTTCACTGACCTATTTGATCCATTCTTCAAGTTTAACACTAATAAGATCTTGATCTCAAATAAGATCACTTCACAGCAAGCTCTACAACTGAATTGTACAGAAAAACATTTTCTTTATGAGTATCAGGTCTGGTGGCCTATTCACAAGACGGCAAGTAGGCCAAACTAATAAAACCACAGAATTTTACTTTCTCTAATGTGACTGACTGGATAAGAGCAGTTCTTTATCATTGCAAGCAACTTCCATTCTACACCATTCACTCTATACATACAACATTTCATCAACGCCCCCATCTTACTCAGCTTGTCTCTTAGATATCAGAGAGAATAGCTGTGTAATATTCACAGGCTCTAACTGTGTTGGGTTGTTAAGCTCTTTCTATACCCTTTCTAAAGGGGAACTACCAGAACGGTATTCACTACTGGCAGCTTCAGAAATACATTCCAAGATACTTTTTCTTCTGCAATGGCAGAAGACAGACTTATTTTCCGCCTCCCTCACCGTGCACTCTGCATAGGTGGCTTTTTAAGTAGACTAGCTCAACGTAAATAGCACTTTCGTCTCCTTAGCACTGTAGAAACCTAAGCTATTTAATCCTTACACAATCTGTTTGAAATGGGCTTTAAAACAGAAGACTGTTGCTACAACAAGAAACCAGCAGCTGAACCACTGAAGAATATTTCTATGCAAGGTTTTATCTCCTCCTTCAGTACACCCAAACCAACGAAATCCACAGCAGCCAGTAATCATTAGGCTTTCACAGAGAACACGTCATCACTAAAAACAAGGGAGCACGCTTGACAAGATACCAGAACATGCTTGCTTGCTTACTTTGCCAGGAAATGCTGTCCAGGCCACGTGCCATCTTCATTTTTCACTTCTATTAGAACAACCTGAAAGAGAGTTCAGGTAATAAAGAAAGATAACTTCAAATCTGCTACACATTTTGTAAAATCATTAACAAATCACATTCTCAGTATTTGCTCAAAGTACACAAAAGGAAGTGGAAAAAAAATACGTATCTGAGAAAGCAGTACATGAGAATCTAAAAAAAGAGTTACGCTGCTTACCTGACCCTGATAGAGCCCTGCATCTTGCACAGTGCTATCCATCTTGCTGAGTGGCTCATATGTGTTACTCATATACCTGTTCCATAACCTAGTTTCCTTCTCAGCTGGGATATTAAATAGTTTTCTCATTTCTTTCTCGATGGTAGCTGTTCAGGAGGAAAACACACATGAAAAATGCCTAAAACATGAGTGCTTTTGAAAAAAACCTAGGAAGTCAGACATTCAGCAAGGAGGTACACCACTGATCCTTCAAGATCCTTTGAGTAGAAAATATACGAGCAATTGTAACTTCCATACTTTAAAGATATAACTTTAATATTATAGTCTGAAAGAATGAAATACTTCTATTTTCAGTCATGCATTTGCCTGTCCGGCCCTCAAACCAATGATGTTCAGAACATATTGAGAAGTTTCTGTCCCAAGGACAATTTCTATGAAACAGTCGTCATTTGAAAACATAGCTTCAAGAAGGAAAGGTTTTCAGTTACTATTGTCAGGCCATACACCAGCAAACTGGAAAAAAAGGCATCTTTATGGATATATATATGGCAGCTGACATTCAGCATTTTCACACAGGGAAACATAGCAATGATACAGAGAGACAGAGGCTAAATTTCAGGAAGAAGCATAGGAAGAGCCATTAAAAAGAGGTCCAAAATAGTCACACACTAGGAAGAAGGAATAGTAGAAGAACCAGAGACACAATTGCTTTACACAAATAACATGGTTGTTTCTTAAGGACACGAGTTCGTAAGAAACGTGCTCCTCGAAGCTCTTAACCACAGCTTCCTCTATTGCAAGCAGAATCACTGCGGCTGGAAGAACTCAGTAGGTTCCTAGGCCAAGCACTCAAAGCAGAGTCAACACTGAATTTGGACCAGGTTGCTTGGAGCTTATCCAATCCAGTGTTCAAAACTTGCAAGGAAGGAGATTTCCCCCACCTCTCCGGTCCCTGTTCAAATGTCTAGCTGTCCTAGCAAGGAAAATATTTTTGGAATACTTGAATATTCCAACTCAGTTGGAATCTGTTCTGCTTCAATTTACGTCTGTTGTTTTCTTGCTTGTGACTCAGTAAATGGCCTATGTTCTCAGTAACCTCCTCACAGGTGCTACGAGGTCTCCCCAAAGCCTTCTCTCATCCAGGCTAAACGCAGCTCCCTCAGCCTCTTCTCACATATCACATGCTCCCACCCTGTCTGTCCGTTGCTACCTCACTAGATTCACTCCAGTTTGTCAGCATCATTCTTGTTCTGGAGGACACAAAATAGCTCTTGAGGTAGCATCAGCACAGCTTCACGTGTAAGAGAACTACTTACCAACGGTATCTGCTTTGCTGAAGTGGCAGCTAATCGCATTGTCAGGATCGCTGCTCTCGCAGAGCTTCAGCTCAAGAAGGTAAACTTCAACCTTATAGTGCTTCACAAACAGACCGTATTCCACTACCTGCAAAAAGAAGGCAGATGTGACAAACAAAATAGCACAAAGTTAAAATACTGAGCAGTCCTCTGCAAGGTACACTTGTCTAAATATTTTAAGTCTTGCAAGTCAAGCCATAAATTGACCGTTGACTTGTTCTCAAGTCCAGATTCAGTTACAACCTCTGTCAGCTTGTTTGAGGGCTTTGTTTTTCAAATGTAAGAAATCCCAGTGCTTTCCTTCCACAGTAGCAAGTTCCAAAGGTCCGCCATCACAGCTGAACTGATAGTGCCAGATAGTTATCCACAAAAAATACTTCAACACACAACTAGAGCATTCCAGAAAAAAACCTCCCTCCGGTTTTTGGCTAAGGTTTACATAAAACAAGAAACAAGCCTGGAACACTGAAGCAAAATCCTTTCTGTTAGAAGAGAGTAAGGCAAAGCATTAATTATTTTTCTGCATGGTATACAGAATCTGCCTCATTACTTTCTCCTGGCAAAACCAAACAGATATGTCAGAACTCTTTCTGATGACATTGCTTTATTTCAGAGTCACTTCCAAAGCAATTTTGCAACTGAGAGCATACTCCCGTAGGTACACCTAACCAGCACACTTGCTCTCTGCGTAATTTTAGAAAGGTACTCTGGAAGACTAGGCACTACTCTTTACCTACAGACCATAAAAACATGTTATGCCAGAAAGAAAAGCACATTTCAGAGGCCAGTTATGAGACAACTATGATGTTAACTAGAGAGAAAACCTGAATTCTCTCCACACTTCTTTGCAGCTCCAAAGCCTATGAAATTGAGATTATATTCCATTGAACAAGCAGGTATAATTTTTAAAAGTAACAGTGTTTAAGAGCATTTGTACAATGCCCTCAATAATTTGCTTTAACTTTTGGTCAGCCCTGAAGTGGTCAGGCACTTGTGCTAGATGATTAGGTCCCCTCCAACTGAAATATTCTAGTCCATTCTATTTGCGTGACACCAGACTTGCCATGACCTACATCTGTACCATTTACAGAAAAAAAGAAAAAAAAAAAAAAACCCCCAAACAAAAAACCCACCACACCACAACAGAAAAAAAAAAAACCCAACCCACCACACTGTACACAGCTTTGGAAAGAAATGAAGAAATAATGCCAAGATTTATTGTGAGAATTTGGCCAAATTATACCTCCTGCTTCTGAGCTTTTATAGGGTTGTATTAGATACGCAAGGTGCTTTAAAGGTAAATGATTAACAAACACATTTGGAAAGATCTTTGGTATTTTGCTGTTACAACAGAAAGAGAAAGTAAAATACCCTGTTTAAACAACTTCTTGACAGGCAAATTAGACTCTTCCTTTTTTTTTTTTAAAGAATGCAAAGGAATAAATTCATAAGTTCTCCATTTCTTTTTCAGAAGGATTTGCATTAAATGGAACTTCTCATTCTCCAGGATTCTATAGTTAGAAACAAATACAAAGTGTTCAGAAATGGAAGGACTCTTTCCAAGAAGTTTCTGATCAGACCACTGTGCCCATTAGTACGGATGAATGGCAAGAAGAGTCTCTAATCGCCTGCAGATGTTTTTTAAACAGCATCTGATCAGCTAGCTTCTCTGTCAAAGTACAACTCCAGTCATACTGTTGGACCGCAATCTGAGCGCAACACGCAGTCAACCGCTGAGGAAGCACACAGTTCTATATTCTGCACATTAATACGCTTTGCGGTGAGACTCTACAGAAGACTGCCTAAAAGTATGGTCTGAGATTATCAAAAGAAACCTGAACCACAAATAAGTCTAATGGAATCCTCCTGTACGTGTCTGATCAGCAGGCACACAGGGATGGAAGAAATACCAGCTTATAAAATTACAAAGATGCCTGAAAATTACTTCCCAAATTGTACTTTTATGGATATTTTGATGTATGAATTACAGTTAACCCAGCTTTAGGAAAAGCATTAAAGTGTTCAAGGACCACAAGTTTAAGTGCTTTACATCCAGTGCTGTCTGGAGAATACTGTAACCAGACACCGACCACTTCTACTCAGGTGCAGCGCTGCAGCTTGTATGGCCCACCGACCTTCCACTTTAAGTATTTTTACAAGAGGCTTTAACATCTCAGAAACCTGCTATTCTGCTATATTTCAACTTTTTTTTTAATATAAAAAAACAGTACAGTTATCAGGTTAACAAGAATCAGAGACTGAAACTCTCATAGCAAATCAGAAGTTTTAAAGTGTACTCTTAACTGGCCCACAATAACTTGGCACCTCGTGCCTGTAAACCAGCGCTAGCTCTAACCTCTAGCCCTCAAGAATTACAGTGTTGAACAGTGGCATCTGGCACCCCAAGAAAAGGGGGCTCACACAGTTAAGCCTGTCACCCAAGTGTTTCCCCAACAGCTTCCAAACCTCTTGCCCAGCTTCTGGATTTTTTAGAAAACAGAGCATGTAATAACACGCCAGGCTTTGCGAAAGCGGTTAGCCACTTCGTGAAGGAAAGCTTCCTCATTCAGAGGGCACTGAGCAGTAATAATTCCAGTTTTCCTTCTCAGTACAGTTTTTCTATCCCTCAAGAAATTATCTGTTTCTGCTAAAACCACATCTCCTTTAGGCGCTATAATTCTTTTCCACTCCCCTCACTTCTGGTTTATACAGAAGTTTTTTCTACCCAGCAGAGTGAACCTGGGGTCACCTCGTCAACCTGGGACCACTTACGCTTTCTGAAGAGGCCAGATTTTCTCATGACATACAATTTCTAGCCCACACTGAATGACAACATTCCAGTACCAGCGATCAGCATGAGTAAGCGTGCAAGAGAGGGATCCTACTTCCTTTTACCACGCTGGTGCCACACTTCCCAGGGTCCTGGACACCTTGAAGGAACCCTTACTGTAAGATAATGCTACTTAAACTTAAGCAATGTTAATTCTGTACATTGTATCGACACTATTCGCTCGCTGTAGTGATTAGCCTTTATGAACCCCATAGACTGGCACTGCTCAACTTTAGCCAGTGTAAAAACCTAAGATTGAAATAAAACAAAAACAACCTTTTACCCATAAAAAAGTGGCTGACAAATTTCCAAAAGAGCAACTCGCAGACTTCACCTTCCAGAACAGGTTATATACTCAGAATGCATTCAGGACTACATTTGCCAAACAAAAATACGACTAATGCAACAAAACCACAAATGTTTCTTCTCACGATTTTAGAATCACAGAATTTTGGAAAAGAAAACAAGAAAACCACCTTAAATTCCAGAATAACTCCCTAAGCCATCTGTACTAAAAGACAATTTATTCCACTGCCTCCTTCTGTCCCAGAAGATCAATAAGCTTGACCAACAACTCGCATTTTTCAACAAACTATGCCATGCAACATAAAAGCACCGCGCCAGTCCAAACACTCACAACATAAGAAGTTAACCAGAACAAGGGCTGTGGTTCTCACCCCAAACACTCACAACATAAGAAGTTAACCAGAACAAGGGTTGTGGTTCTCACCCCATACAATCCATCAACTGAGAACCACTGAAGATTTTAACTGTAATGCCTGAAAGAATGACCTTCCAGTAAGGCAAACAGACCCCATGTTATCATCTCCAAAGAGCTGCTGAGGATCCTGTCCTAACTCACACTCAGCAAAACAAACATCATCTAAGTTTGGTAGAGACCAGATAACGAAACCAGGCTGCAGAGAACTTGGTGCACCACTACTCACTTTTCTCACAATAGGCTGCTGCCCATCTATGCAGCCGTACCACGTTACTAGTTTATCCCAGGCTTCGGTGGGAACCAACACGTAATCCAGCTCATCGATGAGGTGCTCTTTCAAACTCTGAGCTTCCAGATCTAGAAGGGAGACAGATGTAAGAAACCATGGCGTGAAACAGAACCCTCCCTTCCCCAGACCGACACACACTGCCACAACGGCCAGGACGGCCAACGCTCCCACGGGCGGGCAGAGCCCGTGCCGCTGGCGAGCCCAGCACGGCTCGTTCCTCCCAGAACACACGGCTTCAAAACCAAGGGCCGCACGACGCGAGGACCGCGCACGGGGGTGACTCACTGGAGCCGGGGCCCC
>VWZZ01003630.1:77699-106003 GCA_013399095.1 Psophia crepitans | reverse complement strand
CGCGAGACTCGTGAGAGCCCGGCGGGGCCGGGGGCCCCTCCCGCCCCCCCGAACCGGGCCCGCCGCCCTACCTGGTGCCCGAACTGGTTGCAGGGGAAGCCGAGGACCTGCAGCCCGCGGGGGCCGTAGCGCCCCTGCAGCTCATTGAGCTGCAGGAAGTCGCGGGTGGTGGTGCCTCAGAGCGACGCCACGTTGGCCACCAGCAGCACCTTGCCCCGCAGCGAGCCCAGCGACAGCGGCTCCGCCGCGCCCAGCGGCCGCGNGGGCCGGGGGCTCCGCTCAGCCCCGTCGCTGCGTGTTCCCCCGCTCGGCGTTTTGCTGCTCAGTGAAAAGCTCAGGGCTGGGCGGTTTCTGCCCCCGCGGCAGCGCACCGGGCAGCGCCGGGGATCCTCAGGAATGCTGGCGAACCAGTCGGAGCCGGGGTGGGCTCCGGAGCCACGGCCTCCCTCCAGCACCCTCCGCGGGCACTGCTGCCGGCCGGAGCGGCTCTGGGGAGAGAAACACCTCCAGCCTGCGCCCCGGGAGGAGGAGCAGGAGGCACCCTGAACCCCAAAGTGCTGCAGTCCGGGAGGGCCCACACATTCCCTTCTTGAGCTTCCCTTTAGAATTCCCCCCTCTCTGGGGCTGGCAAAGCCCCCCTTGGCTCCGGCAGTTGCTTCTCCCCACCTCTGGCTTTCCCCATTCCTTGCCTTACTGCTTTGGTCTGGTTTAGAGAGTTTTACATCACCCAGCAGCGATCGCTCTTCTCGCGGGCACGGGGCAGCCCTCGGCGAGCTGCGCTGCCGGCTGCCTGCGCCCCGGCCAGCCGCTCCGCCACGGGGCTCCGCGCTGAAGCATCGCCCTTCTCCAGCGCGCACCCGAGACGCAGCTCCGGGGTCAGCCCTTGAGGTGATGTCCGCGGGTTGGATCAAGAGGGACCGCGGGGCGGCACGGCTCGGCCAGACCCGGAGCAAGGGCCTCAGGTTCCGCACGGCTCCCAGGGGAAGCGGGGAGCCCCGGGCCAGGCTCCTGCCGGTGTTTGCACCACGTGAGCTCTGCTCCCCGCAGCCCCAAGGTCAGAGAGCTGCTTATCGGCCCTGGCCCCCCGCGGAGGAGCACAGGGGGATGCGCTCGGGACCCCCCTGCTGCTGTTCGCTCCCTTGCACGGCTGGTATCGGGCTCGGCACGAACCCCAGCTGTCACAACAGGCCACCATGCAGCGCTGCATCTCTGGGCTGGGTTCCCAGGTGACCGCAGGATCTGGGGGCTTTGCTTGGGGTTACTTGTGGCACCCGCCCCCGCGACGGGGCGCTGGGATAGCTCCTGGCTGGCGGTGAGTTTTGGGGACCCGCCTGATTATCCTGCAGTTCTTGCAGTGTGTTGCAGCGCTGATAACAGGAGCCACGACGGGTGTCCCGAGATCGGAGCAGCCAGAGGAACGGCTGGCGGGACGCGCAGAGGCACGTGACCCGTGTTTGTTTTTGAGCAAGCTGATGGCAACAGTCCACGCTGGCTCCTCACCCGCCTCTTGGGCGCGGCGAGCCACGGTGCCCTGAGGAAGAGGAACTTCTCTTCGGGGTGACTGCTTGCGCAGTGCCACAGGGACACCTCTGCTGCCGCGTGCTCAGGCTGGCACCTTCGGCCCTCAGGCTGGACCTGGGGCTTTCATCTGAAGTGGGGAGTCTACTTCTGGGGCCCTGCCCTTTCAGACAAGGGCAGGTTAGGGCTTTCCCGTCCTCGACAGTGGAGTGTTAAGGAAACCAAGTGAGTTGAACTTCCTTGTTGGCTCGGAGCTATGCCCTCTGCCTGGACGCATCCTGCGGGGCCAGCTGCACTCAGATCCAGGAGCTCCTGAGGGACTAGATGGGCTCAAGGGACCCCCTTTGAGATGTGGAACAAGCGATGGTTGTCCTATGAGGTCAGATGGTTGCTGTTTAACGACAGCGAGTAATCACAAAGATTGCAAAACATGCCTTCTGGCCTCTTGCTCATGGCTCCCCTCTCCTGGTACCGAAGTCCAGGCCCTGGCCAGGGGACTGGCCCTTGGCTCCTAGCTCTTCTCCTGTCCCTTTCACAGCTCCTCGCCTAGGTTGCTCTCCACGAGCACTGAGCTCTCAGTTCCCACGTCAGGTCTGGCCATCTGCGTCCTTAGTTTCACCTCGAGGCGACAGATGTGATGGGAACCCAACGGGAGCTGGGCTGCCAGCCCCGGACCGCAGGAAGGCTGTGAAGGACCAATAACTGAATAACCACGCGCTCCTAAGCAGGTTTCCACTCTGACGCGTGGTGCAAGGGACGAGGAGAGGGAGCTGGAGCTGGTCATAAACGGGAGACCCTGACTTACCAACATGTCTGTACTGGGAGAGAGGCAGGCCATGCGTGGAAACCTAACGCCAGCCGGTGGAGAAGGCAGGAGAGATGGGGAGGTGGTGCTGCAGGTTAACAAGAGCTTAGATTGAAACTGGGGTAACAAATTAATCCCTTCTAGGTGGAAGTACATCAGCAGATACACCACCCACGAGCAGGGTCTGAAGAACATGCAGAACTTCCTCAAGACCCCGGAGGAGCAGCTGAAGAGCAGCTCTGTAACTGTGACCACAGAGAACTGCAACCCAGCCGCTCCACAAGACCAAAAAACCCCCGTTTTGCTCAACAGCAACCAACTCCCCAAACCGCCCACAACAACAAAACCCCCCGAAAAAGGGAACTGCGGAGCGAGAAACCTTGTGAACGGGACAGAGAATGACACCGCTCGGGCAGCCCCACAGCTGCAGCGGGGAACTTCCTGCTGCCTTCAGCCCCGTCACCCACCGCCGGAAGAGCGCGGGCACCCGCCGGTGCCACCGCCAGGCTGGCCAGACGCTTCGTGCTGGGGCGTCTGTGGCTGCAGAGGCAGGACAAGGACCGGAGGCACTCCCAAGGCCTTGTTGCAGGAAAAGGAATCAGGAACATTGGGGAAAAAAAAGAGAAAAAGAAGAAAAAAGAAACAAAGCAAAAAGCCACACTGGCATTTTTTAGGACGTAACGCAGGTGCGGCTGGGTGCTCACTTGGATGGACTCCCTCCTGCCAGCCCTGCGGGCAGAGGCTCTCAGTGCAACAGCAGCCGCTGCAAATACCTGTGCAAGCACAGCAAGGCACGCTGCTGCGCCCCGCCGCACGCTGCTGCGCCCCGTCACCTCTCGCCCAGGGGAGGCCCAACCTGCTCCCCAGCCGGGCGCAGCGCGGCGCCCCGTACCTCCAGCCCGGCCCCTGTTGCAGCGCCTGAAGGCGTCCTCAGGAAAAAGGCAGGTTACACGGCGAGTGCGCTGCCACGTGCAACATCTCGTGCATGCAGCATTGCGTACTTCTACGGCGGTGTCTTCTCCCTTCTTCCTACACAGCCTCCTCTTGCTCATCTGCTCCCATCCTCAAGAACCACAAAGTCAACTCCACTGACATACTCGTCTGGTTTGAATATCAAAAGAGGCTCCTGGGAAGCTCTGCAACTCAGCGCAGGGGCCAGGCAGGGCAAGGGATCCTGCTGCTGCTCTGCTGCGGTGTCCGGAAACCGCTGCGAGCGGCAGACGGGTATCGCTTGCTGGGAAACACAAATGTAAGTATTAAAGTACTTGTAACTGCTCAGCGAATCCTATCGCAGCTCTGTCAAAAATGGGATTTCTGATTCGGGCTGTCAGACGCTGGGCCAAGAACCCAGAGTGAGGAATACAGACACCAGGATACAGGGAGCTTAGAAAACTGCCTTTATTCTATTAGTTGTTGGAAAAATGAAAATACAGAAAGAGTTTAGTTGGCTGCAGAACAGCAAGAAGTTCACAGGTTAGGAGTCTGATCACTACACGGTAACCAAACTTACACAAAAAGTTTCTTTTTCTCTTTTTTTTTTCTTTTTTTATCTTTTTTTTAAGTTTTGAAACTGGGTCCAGCAATGAACTTAAGGCAACTGAACAGTTCAGAAGCTTTGAGTGTGAGCAGGCTGTCTTTTCTCATCCCTACGGCACGTCACGGAAAAAAACTCCTCCTGGGGCTGCGGCCCACTCAAATCATTCGAATGGGTCAGACTCTTACAAATGAACAGGGGAAGAGGATCAGCTGCTTTCCATCGGACTTTATTTTCAAATACAGTTTCTTAAAAAACCCAGAACACCTTAACGCAGAGGTTACAAGTAACAGTATTAGGAAATCCAATTATACAAAAAATACTACATCTAAGCTGGGGTAAATAGATTTATTTTTGGTAACATACATTTAAACTGGCACTAATTACACAGTAACTAAAAGGTAACTAACATGAAACCACAGAACCCTCACTTTTCCTTAAGCTGAATGGGACTTGGTCATTTCAGAGTGATCACATTTCCAAACTAATGCTTTACACCACCGAGCCATGAAAATCAGATCTTCCTAAATGTGATAGCACTGAAGCTACACTCGATTCCACATACAGCCATGTAACTTGTACTCAATTAGAATAGGACGTTAGTTAGAAAGTAGTTAGAGATCAATCGTCTGTGTTGACAGCTTTTGTTTTTCTAGAGAGAGGAAAGAAGAGAGAATTGTCTTCAATTAGTGCCTGGCATATCCTGTGAGTGCAGAAAAGGTTGGTTAGAGGAATGTTGAGGTTAACCTTGGGTGCACAGATGAATTTGATGCAGATTGTTATAAAAATCATGGTTGGCTTCTAAATACTGGTAGCAAGATGACTCGATTTTTAAATCTCTTAAGTAAATTATAGATAATGAAAAAGGCCAGTAATCATACACTAAGATTAATAAACAGCACTTCAAAATTACTCAAGTGCAGGGTGCTGCTTTGGCCATCTTCCTCTGGCCACGCTTTATAAGAGAAGGCACCCGGACTTTTTCTTGCCACGCCGGGCTTGCAAAGCAGCTCTAGTGGCCATTTCAAAAACCTCCCTCACACCGTCTTTGGTCTTTGCCGAACACTCCATGTACCCAAATGCACCGATGCGGTTTGCCATATCTCGTCCTTCTTCGGGTTTGACAGGCTCCTGCAGCAACACAAAAGCAACGGGTGAGAACGATCCGAAGCCGCTGTGACGTGCACCAGTCCTCCCCTTCCCACCCGGCTTCCCGACCGAGGCAAAGGAATTTCTCGATTAAATGCACAGAATTAATTGATCAGTTAATAATTACCTGCTCCCCTGAGAGCGATCCTGCAAATACTAAAGGCAGGTTTAAAATAAAATTGGCTGCTTTTCTCAGGGCGCAGCATGCACCTCAGCCTGGAGTACGCAGGCAGGGGTGGATCTGCATCCTGCGCCCAGGTTTGAGGACATGATCGGTTTTCCAACACCTCTGAGCTTTAAGGCTGCAAGACCCTTTGAACCTTGAGCAAATGATTGCTTATTTCTGAGGAAACGTTTATGCAAAACTCTGCCACAAGCGTAACAAAACCCTACGGATAAATCCCCAAACGGATGCCTCTGTCTTTGTACAAAACCAAGTGTTAATGCAACAGGAGCAATAATTCCAGGACAGAGCAGTGTCTGCAGTCCCATTCCCAAGCTGGGGGTTTCGAACTCGATCTGAAAACAAAACCTAACGATTGACTCAGGAATGAGCTACCGTTCCTGAGGTTATCACCTCAAAACACCTCCCAATAAAAGAGTTTCCGCTCGCATCCCGAACACACGAAGTAAAGAACACCTCAAGTGCGCGTGCGACTGATGCGTGATGTCAGGGACCCAGCTCTGCAGCACGGAGAGCAGCTGCCCGTTAGTAACCCAACAGAGCCATTTGCATGGCTGAGAATGCTTTTTTCTGAAAATTAACTCTCCAAATATGAAAAAAGAAACACTGAATTAAAGGTGATCTATACTCTCTGGTTTCTGTCATGGACAGAATGTCATTATGAGCCCAGAGAAGCTGGCAGCGAGCTGCGGATGCCCATCGAACGCGCCGGCACAACCACTACGCGCTCTCTTCGTTTGTTGTAAGACCACCGGAAAGGAACCTGCCTGCTTCATTTTGGCCAGCTCTCGTCTTGTGTGCTCGTCATTCCTCAGGTCCTTCTTGTTTCCTACCAAGATGATAGGCACGTTGGGGCAGAAATGCTTCACCTCCGGGGTCCACTTCTCTGGGATGTTTTCTGAAAATAAAAAGAAAAAAAAAAAGAAGTATGACTGTACCAAACCCCACTTCTGGGGAGAGTTTTACTTTAAAGCTTTTACCTGCTGCCTGAGTGGTTTTAGCACGCTAATCCACACTGATGCCCTTTTTCCACTCTCAATTTGGGAAGCAAATAGACCTGTTCTGGTATTACCAAAAAAGACAAGCCTGTCTACGGTAATTTTAAGGCTGAAGGACACCTAACCTCTTGGCTTCTCCACACCTCTCGGCAGCTACTTGACAAGAGTTAGCACAAGGTGCTTCAAAGAACAGCACACAGAATCCTGAAGGAGAAAGTTATGGAATATTTTCCTTCACGAGATTCATTTTATTTCCAGATGCTAAAGATGGGCACAACCCTGAAGTGTAAGTTTTTACATCGCTTCTTCCTTTTCTGAAGCAACCTCAGACCACCTCTCCGCAGTCTCCCATTAACTGCAGCAGAGATGTTGCTCTATACGTTAATTCCAGATGCACAGAAACGAAGACTCTCTGGAGGTCCTTTGCAGATTTGCCATTTCTCCCAGCTGCAGCAAACGAATTTGTGCTCATATACGAGCAGCTTTTTCCTCCTAACTTCTCTACATGACTTTTTCTTTAAATGGAGCTGAAAACGGAAGACTTGAGGGCTTCTGAAAGCAAAGCCTTGACAAATTCTATACAGCAGGAAGCACTGAGCAGCCCAAAACATTTGGCTGTGCTTTCAGAAGTTCTCAGACATCTGAGCTTCACCACTGGATGTACCTGCAGGCTACCTAACCCCTTTTTATCTTCACGGAATTCCATTCAGCTTTTGAAGAGACGTTAACTATTATGGCATTGTTTTCTTGCTTGAAAGAACAACTCAGAGCACATTTTGAAGCCAGTTTTTTGCACTACGACCAAAACAACAGCTCTGCAGCTGCACCTGGAGCGCTCAGCAGTGCCGGCCCCTAGAGCCTGCACACCCGGAGAGCCGCCTGGCACCTCACTGCTCCCAGGGACACAGGCACCTCGAGACTGGGAAGCAGGAAGGGAGGAAAACATCGCCAGGATCAAATTTGACTTAACTAACCCCCTCTCGCCCTGCCTCCAGGGTTCGGTAGCCCACCCTGTCTCCGGGGCAGGCGGTCAGTTAGCTCTCCAGCTGCCAGGGCAGCAGCACGTGCAGAAGAAGCGAGCGCAGCTCCAACCTTGTGTGTCGCTGTTAACAGCCACCAGGCACGGCCTCAGCACCGCTGCCGACCAAACCTCACATTGTTCTGCGGAGAGGAAGATGATGAAGGATGTCTCTAAGCTCAGCAATGGCTGGAAGTGGTGAAGAGGGAGGTCAGGATTGCCCAGATACCAAGCTGACATTGATTTTTCTAACAAGACACTTTCACACCCAACTGCCCGTTCAACGGCTGCTACCCTTCAGAGGCAAGGCGAGAAAGGAGACCGGGCAACTATGAGGCATTATCCCAGTCAGACTGTAATGCCACTGGAACATCCTAAAGAACATTTTGTTTGCTCATGTACCCCAGCCTTCTGTGAACTGTGGCAGGAATGGTATTTTTGAACCACTGTGGTAGCTGCATTCAGGACTGATCCTTCCATTAAATGCATTTCTGGGCTTCCTGGATCCTTTTTGTCTCGTTCTTGTTTCTTTCTAGACACAACTCTGGGAGGCAGGTTCATCCCTAGATCAGAGGTGTAGTAAAAAAGCCTCTCAAAGGACAGCCCACAGTGATCGTGATCACCCGGCAGTAGAAAACTCCACAGGATTCACTGGTTTAACACATTTAAGAGAGAACTGGTATCCCAGTATCGATGTGCCTAAAGATCTGCCTTAACATTATCTGCATTCCAGTAAGAAACCTCACAAATAGCCTCTGGTGAGCAAATCCCACTGCTGAGCAGATAAGGGAAATTTGCAGAGAAATTCACTTGTTTAAGAAAGTGCTACCACAATGTGTTTGTTCAGGAGACTACAATGGATGGATGGATGGAGTAATTACCATTTTAAAGGGACAGAAATCAAAGTTCCAGAGACACTGAGTCTTAGAAATAAGTGTCTCACTCTCCCACTCTTACCCTCTTAAAAAATGCCTTTGTACGACCAAATACATCGATATTTACGCAGCAGATTTATAAATCAATCAGTGAAGATTTCAGTCTTGAACTCCACACAGAAGAGGTGCCCACCTAACACAAAGATTTTTGAAATGTATGTTTTTGGAGCTCAGAAATCATAAATCCATTAACTCTTCCGTTTTCTCTATCACAAGCAGATGTCAGTCACTGGGATGAGACTAGGCGAGTGTAAACCTTCAGCCTCCGTCCGTTTCCACCACTGAGAGAGCCCCCCTCCAGTGTGGCACCAGCCCATGTTTTTAACTCACCAAGCAGAGAGCAAAAAACCGCGGGCTATTTGGGACCAGTAAGTCAGAGTGTTTCAGGCTGATCTCCCTTGAATAAAGGGGGGAGGGGGAAAAGGGATGAACCCAGAAAGCTAGCTTTCCCATTCACATGGAAAGGAAGTTCCTTGACTTTCACGGATACAGTGTGATCTGGAGGGTGTAAGAACCTGCAATTCTCAAGGAGAAATAAATAAATAAATAAAAAAGTAAAATAAGACCCATCCTCGGGTGGGCCATGCCACTCAGTGGACACCTTCTGCACCACAGGGCTGCGGGACCCAGAGGAGCGCGGCAGCCACAGCCTTCCTGCCTGCGCGGCAGCAGCTGCCGCGGGACGGGCACACCAGGCAACACTGCCGGGCTGGGGGTGCTGATCCAGGCCGGGGAGCTGCCTCCCTGCCCAGCGTTGCTCAAATTATGCAATTTACTGGGGTGAAAACACAGCGTGCTGCTGGGGCTTGCTGAATGCCGCTCAGCGTTGTTAAGAACACGGGTTCCTTTAAGATCTTAAAACCATAAATTAATTTTGAAACTAGGAACGGTCTCATCATTACAGCACATGAAAATAAATTTTACAGCGTGATTTCCAAGGGGAATACAGTGACACGGAGATGTAGTTCTGATTCAGCCAGTGATCTACTTACCTAAACTATCAGGACTATCAATTGAAAAACACATAAGTATAACATCAGTATCTGGGTAAGAAAGCGGTCTAAGTCGATCGTAGTCTTCCTGTCCTGCTGTATCCCACAAGGCCAACTCAACCTGCAGAAGAAAGATCAAGGCAGTTAGCCAGATCACCAGGGAAGTTTTCATTCAGAAGCTGGTAACCCAAGAGAAGAGCATAAAATATTTCCGTTAACATGACTCAAAAGGAGGAGACTACAAGACAAACCGCTTTGACAGGAGAACTATTAGAAATTTTATGTTCCATAACTCCAAAAATCAATTTACTGCAGCTTATGAGGCTTCTCTTTATATCTGTGACCAAGGTCAATTCTCTGAAAGGACATAAAAGCTACCAGCAGAAAAAACGATGGAAGAATCAAAGGGAATCGGCTCCAAAGGGCTGGGAATCTCTCTGACAAGCATTCCAGAAATACCAGTTTTCAGTGGAAGCGGACTCTTTCTGCTTTGTAGGATTACATTGATTTTCAATTGGTTTACAGCTGGAACCTGTAGTGACTAAGAAATGTCTAGATTGTACGAACTGAATAAAGTAGCTCATGTTCTCAATATTTCTCTTTATGGTGGAGCTGGGGGAAAACACCCCAACAGGATTGTTTCAAACTGTAGAAGGAATAGCCAACGTTTAAACTAGGAAATTTAAAAACTATAATCAAGCTCTTAAGGCAACGGAGTGGGCTCCTTCTTGTTTAAACTTTTACGTTCAAAAATTCCAGGGAAAAAAGCCTACAGCGGTTCAGAGAAAGACAGATGGGCAGAACTGGAACCCAAACATGAGCCTGTACGTACAATGCAACTGTTCGATTAAATTGTGACGGCACAAAGCCTTAGTTGCAGGCACATACATACAAAAAAAAAAATTCTTCTGTATTGCAGTCAGAAATACTCCTCCTCTCAGAGCCACCTCTGCATTTGCAAACGTGAATTTTGTGGCAAATGTTTGTATTTTTTACAGAGGTGTCTGTTGAGGGTTCCCTCACACGAGACTGGAATCAGGGTCCTTTGCTCCATCTTAAAAAAAAAAAAAAACAAAAAACAAACCAAATCCAACCCCTGCATTTTCTGTCATCCCTGTTTTGTCTTCACATGGCTTCTCTTCTAGGAAGACAGAGGTAAGCGACTGTCACACAGAACAGTCTTAAGCGCTGCTCTTCTACAAACTTCTGTAATCAAGTCTTGAGGAGAAAAAGCACGTCATTTAGCTACAAAAATTTCAGCTGACGACTCCACAACAGAAAATGCACTGCTCAAGCCGCTCATGCAATTTTTATTTAGATCCTGGCTGCATACAGCTGGTAGGGCACAAGCCTGTTCAAGCCATTAGCGATACAGAGATTCAGGCAGAAGGAAATGAGGAAGCTTGAGTAGGTGATAAAACTACAAGTGAAGCTGAGTGAGCTGCGGGTACGGTTGGCTGCTGAGAATTGCATTCCGTCAGACAAGTAGGACAGACGATGCTGATGTACACTACAAAAATCAAATCTCTCTGAAGCCTGTCAGTCATCTGCTCTGAAGAGGATCCTGCACATTGCCAGGAGCGGCTATGAAAAAGACTCTCCCCGGGAACTAGTCTTTGTCAATTCCAACAGCCGGTCCCTGCCAAAACAGGGACTCCACAATTCCAAAGGCTAGCAGCCCAGCGCACCAAGCATGCAGGCACACCTTTGAACTGCTCCATCTACTCCCACCTACTGCAACATTTTATTTGGAATAACTGTATGGTTTTTAGAATCTCAACTTGCGTAAGGTTAGAAACAGGTTGTTAAGCAGACACTGGATATGAGCACGTTCTAGCAAGACCAATATTTTTTCCACAGGAACATGTAAATGTATTTTTAAATATTAAGCAACTTAAGCATTAAGGACGTGTACTAACCACTTACTAAAGAAGTGTAGAGATCTCCAATGTTATTCCAAATGAAGGTAATTTTGACTGTCACAGAAGCACACACATACCTGCTTTCCATCCACTTCGATATCTGCTACATAATTTTCAAAGACGGTGGGAACATACACTTCAGGGAACTGGTCTTTGCTAAATACAATCAGCAGACAGGTCTTTCCACAGGCACCATCACCCACTATAACCAGCTTTTTTCGAATGGCTGCCATAGCTGAAAAACAAAATGACAATTTATTAATTCTTCCGCCACAGCTTTTAACTGAGACGCTAATGGTTAACCACCATTCTGTTTGTAATTAATAACAATTTTTAAATTGGGTCTGTATGTCCATTAGAGAGGAATCATGTGAGTTCAAATTCCCATTTTTTTGAGAAAAACATTCCCCAGCACACACTGGTGAGCCACTGGGCACAAAAATAACAGAAAGGAGATGAGACCAGCCTGTTTTAGCATTTCTTGCCCCGTTCTAAAGGTTGAGATAAAACATCCAGAGACAGCGATTGAGCAAGCAGCACTGTCCAAGAGCACCTTCTGAAAAGTGGCTTCTAGATAATCACATAAGACATGCTTCAGCTGCAGGGCAGTAACATTTTCTCGTCACGCTGTATTGTCTTGACTACAGAGTGCCAGTCAGCTGGGCTGAGGAGCATCTGCTGAGGTAACCAGCCTGTTCGTCGAATTACAGCCACGGCAAAGGACTTTGGAAGGACACATCCCACTCCTCAGTCTGGACAGCGCTGTTACCGGGTTCACACAGGCTGCTGTCAGCTTACGTTATGTAAAGGGGGGGACACAGGGGGAGACGCCACCGTGGTGCTTCACACACAGATCTCTGCTGTTCAACATGCTGATTTGTACCAGGACCGTGCAAATCCACGGCTTGCTCACGTGCAGCTTTGGGCTCAAAAAGACGGTACGAAAGCTTGAAAAGGTTCAACAAAAGCCTCCAGTCAGGGTGGTACTGAAGGAGATGACACTGTAGAAATTTGCCAAATCCAACAAAGTCACAAGTGGCCCAAACAGTACAGATAGGGATTGATCATCCAGCATCACTTCCCACAAACGAATGCAAGGGGGGTGATATGCACAGACAGCAGGAGAAGGTTCAAGCTCACCAGAGAGCAATAGGTCTTGGGAACTCCAGCAAGAGGACGTTATGGACACAAGAAATTTATACAGGCCTAAAGGACACTGGGCAAGCAGATGGAAGGAGCCTCCTACGTGAGTTAACGCAGAAACCGCATTGGCCTGTGAAAATCTCCATAGTAAAAGTACTTTGAGGCTGACAAAGTACTTTGGGAAGCAACATCTATGTGCCTGCCCTCTCCTTGCTTTTCCCTAGGCATTCATTTGTGACCACTGCAGGAACAAGGCAGGGATTTAGGGAGTGACCTGGCTATAAGGGATTGGAATGAGGACAGAACCATGACTACTTTCTTCTCCGTAACATAAAGGCACTTCAGAGGAAGCCGCTTAGTCATTCCATGAAGCTTCCTGGAAATGGAACAAACAGCACCACCACCGTAATACCTACCATCGCATGACCAACGTACCACAGAGGGACCACCCTTGTGAGTTAACTTTTGCCATGGTGAGGGGAGAAGGGCTCAAGTGAGGGGAGAAGGGCTCAAAGAAGAATAGAAGAGAATTAAAGGACACAGCAAAAGCATTTTCTCCAGCCTTACAAAATTAAGTAAAAAGGTAAAACTAACCATCTAAAAGCAAGCTTTAGTGTGACTACGTTTGAAGAAGCAGTGGATATTACAGCGACTCTGTACTTCTGCTCCAGATGCAAACAGAGAACGACCATTTCAGCCCCTCAGGGCTCAAGGACTTGTAAAGCAGAGCTTTGTCAGACACAACTGCTCAAGTAATCAAAATCTATCTCTAAAATGAGATTCCTTCACCGTGTGAATATATACGTACACACATTCAAGTTATTTACCTTAGGGATTTGGGGTTATTTTTACATTTGTGGAAGGTTTAAAATGATCCAAGCTTTAAAAAGGTTTTCTTTCAGTGGTTTTACATGGTTTTGAATACTTTCTAGCAATGGTAATATTTGGTTTCTACAGAACTGGAAGTTCATCTGTCCTCTGTACCAAGACAAGATCAACGACTTACAAGTTCTACCTACTGTCAGCTTTGTCTAATCTGCCCTTAAAAACTGTAATACCGAGTTCTACAAAACCCCTGAAGCTGTCTGCTCCTGTGCTCCACAATATTTACTATGAGAAAATTTTCCCCAGCGTGTATCCTCAACCTCCTTTGATGTAATGTAAGCCCATTACTGTTTATCCTATTTGTCATGGGCACAGGAGAATAGATTATTCCCTTTCCCTGCTGCAGTTGAGAATATTCATTTACTCTTCTCTTCAGAGAGATCTTTTTCATTTGGGCTGCTCCATAGTAAGTTCCTCTCTATTCATACAGCTGAATATTCCACTGTCATGATTTTATTTATCCTTCCTTTGATTGATGTTTTATTCTATCTCCAAGTTCTAGTTCTGTCCTCCAGCTTAATCATAGCCTTCTAAGATGCATGTTTAATAACCATGATTCCCAGGTAATTATCTAGGTCATTGATGAAACCGCACTGGAGACAAAGTAGGTGGATGATGGAATGGGATAACCCGTCCTTCCTCCGTATCCTCCCTCCTTCTCCTTTCCGTGCTAGCGGCCGGGGCTCTGGCCCTTGATCACTTGTGTTACCTGCAATAGCACCTAGGGTAGGTGACCTTTGTGGCATCACTATGGATAACTGTCTTTTTCTGTGGATTACTAGATCAACTCTTCCTTTATCTCCCCCTAAATACTTCTGTCTCTCTAGATTTTTTTTTTTGTAAGTGTCCCTTGACAGTTGAATCTCATTTTACGCTTTGGCCTTGTACAAATTTATGCCTGAGGTCTACAAGAAAAATGTAATTCCGCAAAAGAAAAATCATTATTTAATGTAGTGCGTTCTATAAACCCTTCCCTAAAAAACTGCTTGAAAATTCTACATTTAGATATATAAAAATATAAATTATTCCAGGAGTTTTATTTTATCTCAATACCTCTTTCCTAATAAAAGCCTATCACAAAACTCTTCCTGTCTGAATCTTTCTGGAGATTTGTTGACATTATTTAGACCCAACGTGGAAGACCACTCTGCCAATCTAGGTGCCCTTCAGCAGCGTACGCTCAACCACTTCCTCCCCACTGCTTAGGATCCACCCCATGACTGCTCACCATCTTTTATGTGCAGGAAAGTCACCAGGTCCCTTCCATCTAGTACATCAAACATCTAGGTAATTACAATTCCCTCATCACCAACTTCTAGAGGACCCTGTCAAGATGCTCACAGAAAGCCTCAACCACCTTATCTTTTTCTGGTGAACTATGGCATCCTCGTCTTTGTTACCTTAGTTTCACGTTCCAGAGCATTACCACAGAAAAATTCCCTCTGCATAATGTCCCTGGAACAAATATGTTGTATAAAATCCATTTCAGCATGCAAAGATCACCACTTATTTCCTTGAAGCTTTCGCTTGCCTCTAAAGCCCTAGGAGTTGCTTTTGATTTGCTTACCTCGAGCATTCCCCATGGCACGCAGCACAGGTTGAGTCTAGTTTGTTTAGGGACCTCAACAAATTTTCAGAAACAGCTCAGATTATAAACGTCAGTTAGACAGGGCTGCCTCAGGACGCCAGGTCTAATCACTGGATAGAACCCTCCATCAACCTTGGAAGGAAGTCACCAAACTTCACAATCGCTTGTTTCTTCCTGGCATTAATGATTATGAACTTTACAGCTTTACGGTACTTGAAGTCTCCTCTCTCCTGGTGAGGCTGAACCCTTCCTTGCTGTCAGAACGATATACTTCACTTCTGTTCAACATGTGGATGTTCAAGGATGGAACACTGCTGCTGGGCCTGCACCCAGCTTTCTTCTCATAACAACTTCATCTTGTCTGTGTCGCTGAAGGTCTCCATGCATATGGAAATTCTTCTACTGGTGATACACGGGCAAAACTGCAATATTTGTTCTTCAAATTTTACCAGATACCTGGCCATGGCAACAGCATCCCGTAATCCATGCGTTAAGCATCTTTACAATAATAATTTCCTAATTTAGAGGATTCAGTGTACACATCACAATCTCCTAGCTAACTATTTTTAGTTAAAATAAATACATTCCTGTCCAGCGGGTAGCTAGAAGGGATTTTCAGGTCTGGCAAATACTCGGAAAAGCAACATCTCCATAGTACAATAGAGAAAAAAAAATTAATTGCTCAGAACGGAGCTACATCTTAGTAGTGCGTGTCACAAGGACGACACTAACAGCGTTCAACAGCCGGCGGGTGTTTCTGCTGCATTTTGACATGCTCTGGTTTTCTTAATCAAGTATTCTGAAGCCTGGAAATGCATCAAATCTGGGCCAGCAGTATGTTCTGACAGGAATCAAAAAGCACTTTGCTAGCCTAAAAAGTTTCATTTAAGATGCACAGAACTTCCGTTACATGCAAGTTAGCCCTTGCTGCAGTACAGCCTGTCACCAGTCAGTACCAGTCTACATGTAGAGGAAAGGAACCTGTATGAGCTACCTAATGTTACAAACAGACCAAATCCAAGCTACCACTACCTCACTGTAACTGAACACAAGTACTACACATTCATCCTTTTACACAATGGATAGAGCAGGGAGAGACCAATCAATCCAGAAAGCTGCTGGAACAGCATCATTGATGATGCACGCAGAACACTGAGCAAGAAATAGTCTATCCCAATTAGTGTAGCAGAATGGCTGCAGTGATTTTCTCAGGAAATCTGTGCTGTCTTCTGCAGCAAGACGACAGATCTGCAGTTTTTCCTACTCTTAAATGAACCACTCCTCCCACCTTGGCATTTATAGGATTCTTAAAACCAGCCAGTCTGCTAGATTCAAAGTGGAGACTCTCACAACACAACTCAAGTGACTCATCTGAATGGAAGAGATTCAATTATGACATTTCCTCAACCTAGGCCTTTCGCAGGTATTACAAGAGCTTTAGACACCATTTACTCAATCCCACTAACATCACAGGAGGTTACAACACAAGGAGCTCCTGTTTGCTGAGAGTTGCCACACTAATACCCTTGTTACAGGAGGCTGCTATTTCTAAGCGCAGTAACGCTCCAAGACTCGCACATCATAAAGCCCTGCTTGTTAAGAGAAACTAGCAAATACTCCAGAAGAATGAAAAATGGGGAAAATATTTTTTTCCATGTTTTAAATGTACACCCCCCCCCCCAGCATTATTGTTTACTGCAATGGAATTTGCCTCTTCTCTTCAGCACGCTATTTATTTTTCCAAGGAACAACATTTCCAGTGCCTCCTCGCCTGCAAATCCCAAGGCCACACAGCACACGCAAGGATTGTGGACATGCTGGTGACATTCTGAAGTTGGATAAGCTGATAACAAACGTGCCAGGTTTGCCTGCCTCACTCTGGATCTCATCATCATCATACCAACCAACTGCTACCAACGTTACATTCCCTGCTATGCCATAAGGGCAGATCCCTTGTAGAACGCACAGTTTTGCCACGAGATCTGGACTGCTGCGTATATTAGCAAGAACTCAGCAGAAGCAGTTCAGCAGGACCATTAAGGATGTTTCCGATGCTGAGGGGGAAACAGCCTTTAAATTCTCTACCTTAAAACTGAGATGTTGGAAAGTGAGGGGTTTGAAATCTTGTAAAGATCGCTTTGCTGCTGACTCCTCTGCACTCAGCACTTAAACAGTTTGCTGCTGAGCAAATTACAGCCTGGCGCTCTTCTCATCTGCTTCATAGCCCTCTTCATTCAGTCAGCCCTGCCCTGGGCAGCAGGAAGAACAGCAAGGCTGAGGGACCAGAGGGTGAAATCCTGCTCAAGCGTCCCCCAACCCAACCAGTCAAGCCCTGCCCTCTACCTACCACAGGGAAGAACTGCCTCTGCACCAGGACCTGAATTTACTCTTAAAATATACTCCCTTTTGTTCAAGTTTGAGGGGGAGGAGGAATGAGTTTCCTTAAAGACTCCACTGATGAAGAAGACATGGGCCAACAGGCTTTTCCCCACCATTTTCTTCTGTCTGTTTCGCAGATCTGGCATCAAAACCGAGAACTATCAAAGCAGTTTGGAGCAGAAAACAGACAAACCCAAAAGCACATAGGTCTGCTTTTAGGGCAGCAGTACACAGACAGTGAAGAAACTGAGATCGAACATAGAGCACGTGGGTGGGGGAAATGATCCAAAAACCATGACTGGAGAATGAGGAGGGGGTAGGCAAACAGGTCGGGAGGAGGATGGCAGAAAGATACAACTGCCCAAATCCACCCTCCTCTAGAGCAGAATCCAGGATTCCCACATCTCCCAGAGGAGGCAAGAGTCTCAGCCTTCTCCTCTGCTGAAGTCCCAATGGAAAATGTCAGCAACTATACATTTTGTAATTTTCCTTCTCCACTACTTTTTTCGTTACTGAAACTAAGTATAAACAAATGTCAGGAACATTGCAGTTTGCCGTTGAAATGCTATTCGTGCTTCCTTAAATCAGCTCCTTTGAGCACACATAAGCCTATGTGTGCTATCATGCTATTTTTTTCTCCACAGAACCCATAGAGGATGGGCTGTGCTCTTAAATAGCAATAGCTGTGAAGTAAAGGAAACTATGACCCCAATTCACCTCTTAGAGAAGTTGCAAAATGGGCAGCAAAGAGTCATGGGACTGCAATTAAAAAAAAATAAAATGGTTCAATTACATTAAGAAGTTAGATAGAACCCATGTTTCTGGTGTAGGGTTCCCAGAACCTGGAAAGATCCTGGAAGAACTACATAACCCAAACCATGCTGCAAGTGACCACTTATTTATCATCTTTAATTTTGAAGATATTCAGACTAGAACTCATCTGTACAGCTGCACTGAAAGTAAAGCCGGACTCTGAACGCCATGCTCAGAGTGACCATGCTCATCTGGTATCATGTACAACTTGAAATCAAGAACCACCAAAGTAGAAATACAGTTCAATTACAAGCCATTGGAATACAAACACGAGAAACATGGATGCAGTCCCCGCTGTAAAGGAGCCAGCCAACACAGCTTATTTCAACAACTGAAATTTACCTCAGTCTGTGCGAGTTTGCCTACGGACGCTGGCGTTCATAAACCGATCAGCCACATTATTTAAAGGGATGCTAACAAGGCCTTTGGGAAACGGCTATATTTATATTTCTCAGCACATAAAGCAGTCTGACAGTACTGCAGAATAGACCTATTTCCAACTGTGGCGCTATGTGGGAGCAGTTGGTAAGGAAAAGCTTATCTGCCGGGTTTTTTTTGGAGCATTATATATGAAATTTAACACAAGAAAGAAGGCCCAAAGCTGGCAAAGCACAGGCCAGGCTACTGATGTTGCACATTAAATGTAATCCAGAATGAAACAGAAATTTCCTATTATAAGATTGAAGTACAATTGAAAAAATTACACAGAAAGTCAGCGTAGTATCTAACGGGATTAAAATACGGGGCTTAGGTCCTTCAGGAAGGTCCTCAGACAGGGCAAGCTGAGCGTTCAGCTTTCTGCTCGCAGTTTATTCAGACTGTGTGTTAACCATGCTCACGTCTGGCAAGTTTTACTAGCTCGGAAAAAGTGCTTTGCAAACATAACTGTACATTTCCAGAGCCAGCTTTAAACTGGGAGTGGTATAGCTGTGTTACAACTCGAGCTAATAAACCTCACCAGGTCTCAGCCAACTCCACAAATAACCAGCTCAAGCCTCGTCGTACCACATCACCAGAACCGGGAGCAGGGTCAGCTTAGCTGCATTAGGTCTTAACAACCTTGGTTCGGTGCCAGCCTTGGTGAACCCGTAACGCCTGGTGAATTTTATACAGTCATGAGGAGTTATCCAAAAGTACAACACTGGGGTTTAATGGGCATACAATACATTTCACTTAAGCACATGGCGTGTTGTTTATGTTGCCTCTGCGACGGCTGCAATGGGCAGGAGATACCTCATCCAGCACGAAGCCTGCCAGCGCAAAGTTTTTGAGGAAACCTGAATCGGCCGTCAGTACTTGAGCCGTGTTGTGTGTCATGCGGACACAGTACGTCTAATCTGAGATATCATGTGAAGTCTCAAAGCTGGATTCATCCTATCAAATTACAGCCTTTGCCCTTGCTTTCCTCTTCAGGATAAATCCTGTATGACAACATACAATTCACCTGACTCTCAGAGAAGAAAATTGCTTTTGATTCTGATAAACTTGCTTCATTTCTAACCACTAGAGGAAAGAGCAAGACATTTTGCTTTGCTTCCCCTCCCTGTACAGCCCTCCTGCTGGTGCGTTACAGGAACGATGCCTCAGAGCACAATCGAACACTCCCAGGAACACACAAACTGTATCTTGTTAAAACACCCAAGTCATGACCTATGCAATCTTCTACACCCAATGCTGAGTCCTGCAAGCAGCGCCAGCCAGGACACTGACCAGGGGACCAACTTGTCCCTCCAGCTAAACTTACACTTCCCACATCTAGAGACTGACTGACCGTCCTCCACTACAGGTCTACACACATATAAAAACGAGTACCTTGGCTTCGGACTTAGGTCTCTCCACCTCAGCACCTGGCATTCAGGAACAGCTTAGGAGTGGATTCCTACAGAAAAACAGAAGAGGAAAAAGGAAGCAGCAGCTTCCTCCTCCACACTCTCCAGCCTCCAACCATTTCAGCTCAGGAGCTTCTTGGGTCAGATGTGGTTCCCATGAATTTGGTAACCTCAAACAGATTTCTCTTCCATGAGCTTGTCCAGACTCCCTTTGAACCCATGTAAACTTCCAGCACTCATGACATCCTGTTGGAGGGAGTTCCCACAGCTTAATTACACATTGTGTGTAAAGCCACTTCCTTCAAATTCAAGATTGTCCCTGTTAGTTTCTTTTACTGCCTCCTAACTCCAAAATGGAAAGGGAGCGAACTCTTTACCCCACTCATCCTCTTTCTGCTGCTCACATAACAGACTTTCCAGACATCCTAGTACAGAGGGGGTTTTTTGTTGTGGGGTTTTTTGTTTGTTTTAATACCTTTACACCTTCGACTGTGGCAACTGGCTGATCCATCGCTGGCTGCTCCTAGCATAAGGAGTTACAAAGCAGCAGAGGCATCGCTGTAGTGCTTCAGCCAGCAGGGCCCTTGGAAGCCCAGCGGCACAGCACCGTGTGCCTTTCTGTCCCACTTTGTCCACCGCAGCCCCAAAGCCACCAGGGCTGCTGTAACACAGGCCCCAGGAGCTGGAGCCCAGAGGGACGCCCCCGTTTTGACAAGGGTGTGCTGTTACATCCATTGACGCCGTATCAGGGCACCACGCCCTGAGCCGCGTGTCAAGTGCAAACAAGCTGCAGCTTGGTCATTCCCCAGTACGGTTTCACTCCCCGCATTAACTCAAGCGCAAACCATTGTGACTTTAACCAGGTGATAACAGAGCATCCCCTACCATGCTCCCGGCTCCAGCCGTCAGTTACGTTTTCTGCACTAGTGATGAGGTTTTGTTTGTCATTTCCTCATCTATCTGGCCTCCGCAAATTTCTTCATACTCATATTTTGCGTTTCTTCCAGGTGATTGCTAAGAAATACAGCCCAAGAGCGAACTCCTTCATGTTCCCACAGACACAGACTCACTCGAGCCTCCGCTTGCCTTTTAAAGCTGTCCTCTTTCTACTAAATCTAATATGAACCATATTGATTTTGTACCGGCTCAGTTTCTCACTGAAAATGACATGCAATTACTGTCAAGTGCCAACCCAAGGCTAAGATGAACACCTGTACTTAAGAACCAAACCGAAACAATTAACACTAATTGTTTCTATTCCCCCCCCGCCCCCCCCGGGTGAGCGACATTGCCTTAATTCTTTCCTGAATGCGTTGTTACTTATTCCATCATTGTACCTGGGACTGATGCCTTAGTCAGATGGGATTATAATCATTAAGGTTGTCCTACTTCTCTTTATTATTACTGCATATTAGCATTCTTTCAAACTCCTTAAACTGCTGCAGTATGTAAAGAGCTTTCTGGAAAAAAATGACATAAACCCCCTCTGTTCTGAGGCCAGAGACCTTCAGAGCTGAGATATATATCAAAACAGAGGTGTCAGTTACCGAGTCTGGTCAGATTATCCATGCAATATCATTCAACCTTTCCTTATTATTATTATTATTATTATTATTTAAAGAGATAATCAAAATACCTGATTACAGGGAAGTTCCCTGTGTACGGATAAATAACTGGCCAAAGATAGGAAACCAGACAGAAAGAAATGGTCAGCACTCACAGAAGACCACCAGTGGAACCTGCACAGCCCGACATTCCTAAATGACCTGAAAAAGCGAGGAAAACCAGCAATATCACACAATTTACTGACGACGCCAAGATGTTCGGGTAATAAAGGCAAGGGCTTACTGTGGTCCGTCTCAGAACCTTGACAGACTGCGCCCAAGCAATAAAATTTGAAATAGATAAATGTGAAGTGATACACAAGGTAAAAACCAGATTCAACTTCCTATATGTAATGATGGCGATATTTTAGGGTTATATAGTTAATTCCTTTGAAACCTAAGCTCGATACTCTGACGAGCTAAAAAAAATAATTAAAAATTCCAGTACTAAGATCTAGGAAAAAATGAACAAACCAGAAATCATTAAGCTGATGTAGGAATCCACAGGAACTGGAAATGACTCCGAGCAGGGCAACACCGATGATTCAACTACAGAACAGCCTCCATACAAAGAACAACCATGGCAGAACTGGAAAAAGGACAATCTGGAGGAAGCGCAACCAAGGAAGAAAACAACTACAGACACTTCTCTAGGATCCTAAGCAGCGGTGAGAAAAGCTGGGGCCTGAGCATTCAGTCTTTAGAGCAAGGACAAGGGCACATGGGATGCACCCGGTTCAAGGCAAGCGGGCAGGCCTCCCAGCAGGGTACAAGGCTTGGTTGTTCCTACCACATTTCAACCTTACAGATCCATAATTTCTTAGTCACAGGTTTCTCTTCGGGCTCCCTTTTTCTTCCAGTTACTTTTCATGCTTTTGAGCTTCTGGTTTGTATTTTCTACTTTCGGTTTCTACTCTTCTCCTATTTCATCTGTAGGACTTTCTTGCATTGTTCTTTAAGTGCAAACAAAACAGATGCCTTCATTTCCTTTCCAAGTCAGGGTTTTCAACTTGCTTTCAACACTTGATTGGGGAAAAAATATCACAAAAGGAGGTTCCTGAAACTTTTTTTAATCTTTTTTAAGCCTGTTTAAGCCAAAATTGCTAGAAACTAACACAGCAATACATGCAAGCAAAACTCTCTATTTTAACATTGTCACCGTGCATCTTGTTTTGCAAACACCAAACTTAACAAGGTCCTCCTGGTCTACTACAGTTTTTCTCTGTTTTCAACTATCTGCAAAGTTTGCCTCTATGCTGTTTACCTCCCTATGTCTATATAATTAATACATTAACACCATTTCAGAACCCAGGGAACACGAGTAATTCCAGCATTTCTCCCATGCCTTACTCTAGCGTGACCAGTCCCTCCCCAAGGCTGAAGGCAAAGCTGGGACTATGGGGGCAGAAAACAGCAGTTTGTCCTCAGGACCCGTGGCTGCCATTGCCGTCCTCCCACTCCCGCTTAACATTCTTGTTACTTTGCCCCGACTGACCAGATCGCTGTTATCTGTACGTACGATGACTTACGAGAGCACGTCCCTTATGCAACACCGAGTCCCAAGATTACTTTGCACAAAATGAGATTAGGGCTTAATATTGAGGTAATTATAGTAGATCTGTGGATTTCCACTCGTGTGCAATCTGCAAAACGCTTTGCATTTGCAATGTTTTTTTTTTTTCCTCGGTATCCTCTTTACCCAGACACCTCCAGCACGTCAAAGAGAACATGGGGTGCCCATGTGCTGAACGAGGTGGATTCTGCTTGGGCAAGATCGCCGTCTTTAGGCTCCCACCGCTGCCCCATAGCTGGCAGCAGAAGCACATATGGACAAGAGAAATTAACACCAAATCTTCCAGACAATGATCTTTTTGTACCCATAGCCGACAGTCTCACCTGCGTTCCTCCTTTTCTCCCACCACAAGACATCTGTTGAGATTGCACTGGTGCAGATCAGACCCCCACCAAGCCCAGCACCATGCCTGACACATGCAGGTACCTCAGATGACTATGAGTAAAAGAAGGAGCAAATGCATTCGTACTTTTGCAAGGATATTTTCTCAGTTTCCAGCTTGGGGGCATCCTTTTATTTGTTGTTGGGTTTTTTTTGTTTTTTTTTGTTTTTTTTTAAAATCTTTGTGCTCAACAGCCCATTTGATAGCATTTTCTTCTGTGATTTCATCTGTTTGATTTTGAAGCCACATAAATCACCGTCATTCAAAGCACTTTGTGGTGCTGCATTCTGTGGTCTCCATACAGACTGCAGGAGAGGCACCACCAGTTTTGATCTAGACCAGACTGTGCTCAGTCACGTCTCTGTCAAGCAGAAGGCTTCAAACCTTTTTCAGCATCCCTTGTACGGAGTCCATTCCTTACCCCTGATCATTTTTTCAGTCTCTTCTTCGCTCTTCCAGTTGCACTGTATCTCAAAGTCTATCTGCCTTGGTACAGACCCACAGTAATCGGTGTGCTAAGAACTGGGAGCCATGACGCTATCCTGTTTTCTTCCTTATTCCTTTCCTTAAAGTCCCTCACACGTGCTCATATGATCGCTGTTGAACATTAAACTTGCAATTTCACAGAATTATGACAAGCTCTTCCTCCTAGTGGCAATAATTAACTTTTACCCCATTGGTGCATAAATTAAGAATATTTCCCCCCCCCAACTTGGTATTTATCTGGAACAAATTTCATTTGACGTTTTACTGCCAATAATCCGGTGTCAGAAGGCTGAGCTGCAGTTCTTCCTAGTCGGCTCTTGTCTTTTCTTCCCTTACTACTCAACACTTTCCTCACCAGATCATTTATGAGTATGCTGAACGGCGTCAGCGTAACACAGAGCCCTTTCCTTTCATCCCAACCTTCACTTCTGTTCTTGTCAAGTCACTCAAAAACGCCTTAAAAAAGGTTTAAGCAGCACCGTTTCCTTTGCAAAAGCCACGTTGACTTTCTCCCACCACAAGTTTAGTCCATCTGTTTACTTTTTTCTTTTTTTTTTGCAAAAGAATTTATTTTTAAAAAGGCATTGAACTCTGTGATATCCTGCTGAACTATCTTTAAGAATTGCTACCTTGGAAGCCATCTTCTGATTCTCTGGCTTGAAGGTATTAAGAAGTTACGCAGCATAATTAATAATTCGGTTATTTCATCCCTGAGTTTCCTTTGGAACCCTTGGGCGAGCACCATCTGGTCTTGGCATTTTGTAACTATATTTATCATTTTGCTCTAAAAACTTATTTGCTGACACTTCAAGCAGAGACAGATCTTCCAATGAGTCCTGTTCCCCATAAAGAGAATTTCTGGCATAGGAACCTCTTTGGACTCCTCCACAGTAAACAGGAATGCACATAAGTCATTTAAATTTCTACTGATGGCTTCATCATCAAATATTTCTTTCACTTCATCATCATCTATTGGCCCTCCAGACTCCAGCAACTTTCTTGCTTCTGATGTACTTGGAATTTTTTTATTATTTTTTTTTTTTTGCTATTAGTATGATGTTGCTCAGACTCTTTCTGGCGGGTCCTTATATTTTTCGTTTGACTTGCCAGAGTTCACTTTCTTATTTACTTTTCTGGTCAACTTCACGACTTGAACTTTCTGAAGGCTGTATTCTTATTTCTAATACTTTCTTTATCCCAAACTGCATGCTCATTCTCATCTGTCAACATTCCACAGTATAATTTAACATCTTCCCAGCAACATTTCCAATTTCAAGCGCAGAAGCCTAGTTCTGCTGCGGTTTACATGGAACTCAGCCTTTTCAAACAGCTTTTGGACTGAGGTTCAAAAAATGAGCCAATTCACTTTGTCAGTACCAAGTCAAGTTCCTACTGTAAGATGGCCTTCTCATCTCAGTTTCAACAGAGCAGATGGAAGGTGATGAACAAAGAGCCTCCAGGTGTAAAATGTAAGAAAAATGAAGCATTAGCACAGAATGCAAACAGCTAACTGGTACCTGCAGAGATGCTAGTTCTTTCAAACTGACACGCACAAAGACAACCTTCCTTAGAACTGTGAAGACGAGGAGGAGGAATCACTCTGTACACATCCACACTAGAGATCTGCTCCAAACGTGACAGTTCAATCAGTCAGTAGAGTCAGATGAGACAGAACTATTTATTGTTGCAAAGCACTGCTAATTAACCGAGCAGAGAGATTGAATTCAGCCCCGTTTCTGATTAAAAACAATAAAAAAGCAAACAAAAACACCACCACTGTTGGAGCTCGGGGAAAGACAGACCTCATGTTCCTTGCGGGTGTACCGCCCAATTTTACTCGGTATACAAGTGACTCTCCACCTCTTCATTCTACTAGGGACCTTGGTCATGAAGGCTGGTCGGAGAAACACAGTGAACCTTGCTCTGATTAATTTAATTAGATGATTCACTTACGAAGGACTGGCTGTTACTTGTGTGTATGACAACAGTGGATGGCAAATATTTTAATTAAAAGGTGGTCTACGGCTATCTTAGTTCTTTTACTGTCAAAAACGCCCTTCTCAAGTGAACACATGGTGACAGCAAGAAGACAGAGGAGAGGATGGACTGATCAGAGTTGCTCTAACAACTCCGATTATGCTTTTGGTAGCTTTTGTTCACAGTTCAGAATGAGGCGAGAACAGAGATCGTATCAGTGCTAGAAGGCACCGGGACACCTAACAACGGTGTAAAATGGTTTAAAGCAACGATAACTTAACCAGCGTACCAGAGACAGTCTTTGGAGATATTTGTGCTTAGTTTTGACGTAGTCCCAAAAGTAATAAGCAATTACCTCTTTCCACTTAGTTACCTAGCTACTTATCCAGTGTCCAGGGTTGCAGGACAGGAATCACACCAGCAGGCAAGGAGCAGAGGATTTCCATCGTGCGCTCAGGCGCGTGCATTTGCACCGCAGTATCCCTGGGAAGCAACGTAAGCTGTCGTTTGTTTCGCACAGCACTGTTCCGTACTACTGGGTTTCACCCTCACGACTTGTTTATGAGGACAGACTCATCAAGAATCAATTTAAGATTTAAAGGGCACGCTGGCTAGCCTCTATCGACATGCTAACTTCCTCAAACTCCCTGATTAAACTTTTCCTCCACGTTAGCTAAACGCATTTGAAGACAAGTCGTAAGACAGAGCGGTACATGAGAGTTTAACTGGATGTGGAATAACACGTGAGCCAGATTAGAGTTTAAAAGGTAAAAGATAGCGTCTGAGTGGAGACTTGGAAAGAACCTAACGATATCACAGCAGCAGGGCATAAAATGTTACAGAGAGACTGAATGAGAAGATACAATGGTGAGAAGGTAGCAGTCGAGGTCAGAGTTCTCTAGGGCGGAGCAGACCACAAAAATGACGTAAAGAAGAGCCAACGGGATTCAGAGCGATGTCAATCCGTAGAGAGAAAAAGATGAAGTGTAAAAAGTACAAAAAACGAGAGCTACCGTTAAAAAAAAGGAAAAAAAGGGGAAAGATGATATTTCTAAGCTCATCCAAACTATCAAATTGCTTTTATTTGGAATTCACTTATCTGAAGAGCCATCGCTAGTCCTACATCCTGGTGGCAGCTCGGACCATTTAGGATGTTTTTACTGTCAATTCCTGGCTCAGAGAACTCCCCGCCTCTGGCGCTCGATTGCTGTGGCACTGGGCCAGGGCGTGAGTTTGGTGAACGGGGAGGGACAACGTTAAGAATCACCCAGCTTAGCTCTCTGACTGCATTTCTTTTGCCCCTTGTGTGAAGGTGCGTTTATGTCTTGAGAAATTATTTAAAAAACAAACACGTATTCTAGCATTAAATTATACAAATCACCCATTAAAATTAATTTATGTGAAGCATTTATGGTGAATATGCTGTTAAGCATTCCAGTGAACTAATTAAGATGAAATAAGGCTAATGGCAATTTTTCTTTTTTTAAACACGTAACCTTGGGTCCAAATCAGAGCCAGAATTAGTCTGCATATCTGAAACAGAAATGCCAGTGTTGTGCGGCTGGAGAAGCGGGCAGGAGGAGGGCACACAGGTGCATCAGGAGGGCCTTCAGCAGAGAACAAATATTTTCACAAACAACCTTTTCAGGAAGGGAGAGGCTTCATATTTCCCTACTGACAAACAAAATAATAATAAAAAAATCCCAAAATAAAGCCATTGAATCTAACACTTCGGGTCACAAACAACACTTAGGACAAGTAAAACTAATTTTTGAGATTCCTGGGATAAAAAGACAGTTATATAAAGGTTTGCTTTGAGAAGAATTGCACTGGTTTAATACCACACAGACAGCAGAACCGCACAATCATTATCTAGTCTAAGCTACAGGGGATAAAAAAAGAAACAACAAACCTAACACTTCCTAGGTGGGTCTCAGAACTTGGCTGGTGAGGGGTTCCCTCCCAAACAGGTGAGCCGCACCGGAGAGAAACAAAAGCTGGGCGTGAGGCAGCGACTCCAACCAAACCAAGCCCTGTTCCAGACACTCATGGACACACTTACAGGGGTACCAAAGCAGCTCCGGCATCACCGCGCCGTGGACAATGCTTTGTCCCAAATCTCCGCAATAACTTTAACTCTGTAACAACTTCTCGGGGTGGTTATTTTTTTAGCCCCAAAGACAGCTGAAGGAGTGCTTCTCCGGCCCGGCAGGGACGGGCTTCCCGGCAAACACGGCTCAGGCACCGTGTGACTCCCGCCTGGCTAAGCCTGGCTCCCAGGCCAGGCCGCTGTGCCGCACGAAGCCGATGGCGCCAGCGGCCGGGCTGAGCCCAAACCCGAGCTCCGCTCCACGCCGCCCGGGGGTCCTCGGCCCGCTGGGGCCGCCCCGGCTTCGGCAAGAGAAACACCACCCCGAAACCCACCAAACCCAAACCGAAAGTTCGTCGTCGCGCTGCCAAAGGCCGATTCTGCCCTTGCGAGAAGTTTAAGAACTAAACAAAACGCGGGACGTGTTTACGCAGGAGCTAACCATCCCCCCCACCCCCCCCGGGCCCCGGCCCGGCCCGGTTCACCCCCCGGGGCCCGGCT
>VWZZ01003630.1:66256-76946 GCA_013399095.1 Psophia crepitans | reverse complement strand
AAAAACCCCAGGTGCTATTTACGCCGCGCGGGGTGGGTTGGTGCGCGTGCGCCCTCCGCCCCGGCCGCCCTCCAGCAAACGCCTTCTCTGGTGGGGCCGGTGGAAGGTGTGCTGGTGCTTCCCCTGCTTGTCCTTGAGCCGGGTGAGCTGTGGGGCTCGCTTTGGCCCAGGCGGTGCTGCCCTGCGGGGGCGCTGCCGGCGTTGGGAGCGGCACGGCTCCCCGGCTGGCCTCAGGGCCCCTGGGCCTCGCTAGGCCCGGGGAGGGTGGCGGAGGGGTGGGGTGCGTTGCCCTGCCCGGTTTGCCTACAGGCCGTTCGGGTGGGCCTGCTGGGGCTGGAGTTGGCTCCCCGTTTCTCCCAGTCAGATGGGTAAGCTCTGTTGTTAACCCAAGCAGAGCTGGAGGGAGCTGAGGAGCTGGTGGGCAGCACAGGAGGGTGCTGGAAGGGTCAGACTGCACTGTGTCTTGCTGCCAGGACCTTGTGAGCATGCCTGGTGTGCCCAAGGGGGTTGCCCAGTGGTTGGTGTGGTGTGTCCTGAAGGAAGGGCACTGCTTCATCTCTTGCCTTGTTTCACGGGTGGAGCTGCCTTAGGGGGCCTCAGGTGTCACTGCTGAAAAAGAGATTTGTGTGTGCAGGGGGTGTTGATGAGTGTCCACCTCTGTGTCTCTAAGGGTTCCCTTGTGCAGTGGGCACCGTAGCCTTTAGCTGGCATTTGGGGATAGCCTGTTCAGTCTGGGTTTCCCCAAAGGAAACTGGGTGCTGTGCCAATTCTGGTACATGATCCTGTTGATAGGGGTCTTCCCCCATTCCCTCCTCATTTGACAGCATTTCCATTGCCACCTAACTTTAGACTGACCCTTTTGTGAACTGCTGTCTGGTGTTTGTGGAGGAAGGAGCTGCCTAACCCCCCTCAGCATGTTTCTGGATGAGCTCACTCTGAAGCATTTCAAGGAAGCTGACTTTTTAATTGAGTAAATGTTTGATACAAACAATAAATGGTTTTAATGTGTACAGCCTGGTACTGATTCTCGATGGATGTTTGGCAGCGTGCACGGTTATGAAGCCTTGTGATAGTTTGTCCTGTGGGGTGGTGGGTGCTCCTCTAACTGTGACACGATAGGAACATTGAGACATTTGTCTGAAGTCAGCAGTGAAATTACTTCTGTGGTTTGGACACCAGCTTGGGGAGACGGCTGTAAACAAATCAATTATTCCTAGGTCATAAGTTCTCATCATAGCTTTTTTTTATTCTTGCTGTCTGATACAGATCCTTGCGGCCAACTGTGTTTTTTTTCATGGTCTGTGGGGATGTTTGGCCTTTGTTTCCAAAACATCATGGGGTGTTTTGATGACAGTATGTGTGTGCTCCTTTTACTATAGCAGTATCTCCTTGCCCAAGGCAGAGAGCTCTTTGGATTTGGTTGGGTCTGTGGTTCCAGGTCCCGCTCCGCCAGCTGAGCGCTGTTCAGGTGGACATCACGGTAATCAAAATGCTTCAGGAGTTGCTTTTTTCCAATTTGGGAAATAACTTTTAACGGAGTGAGAGCTTTCATTTTAATGAAGGTGGTAGCTAACGAGCTATGAGGATCCTCAGTCTGTGTAAACCACCCCTTTGAAGGCATCTGTAGTGCTAACGTGCCCTGTCTCATCTCCTGGTCTTGTGCATGTGTCATGGTTCTAAACAAAGTCTCCATCCTGACCTTCGTGTTATGGCCAGGACCCCACTAGCTGTCAGCTTCAAGGATCAGAAGGTAGTGAAGTGCAGCTCTTCTCACGTGGCATGTGATGACTTCTTTGATGAACTAAGGCAGCATATTCTGAAACAATTAGTTTGGTCATAAATATAAGCATCTTTTTCCCCCCCCAGTTTATTTTTTGACAAGGTAAGAGTCCATAAAGGGAAAAAGAAAATCCTTAACAGATAGCCAGGAACCACTGGAACATCCCAGAATATATTTTGAAGATATTTTTATTGCAGAGATACCTTTTGTAATCAATTTCACTTAAAGTCAGGCAGTCTCAAGTGTGTTTACAGCTATCAGAAAAAAAACACAACAGAAACTGAGAGGAAATAATAGGAAGCAATAGCTGATAAGATTTTTATTTTCCTTGGGGAGTGTAACGTGGGTTGTATTTTTAGTGAAGCTACACACTTGATTGAGCAGTAAATGTCATTTCTGTGCCAGCAGACTGAGAGCTGCTAACACCACAGAATATTATTTAGCAAAAGTCCTTCCATAACTTAACCAGCTCATGTTTTCTATTAGTTAACTGTATCATAATTTGGTTTTGTAAATGTTTTTCAGTGCCAGTCCCTGTTTCTGCTGCCCAACATAATATGATGGTATGTCAGCGTTGTCTTTGCTTTAGAACTATAAGCTGAGCAGCGTGAAGCATCTGTCTACCTCAGTAAAAATGTATTGTGGTGGGTTTTTTGTGTTGGTTTGTTTTTTTTAAATATCCCCAGCAACTACCTTTCCAAGCTGATTTGGATATCCAGCTCCTCTTAAAGTCAGGAACTTCCATCTGAACGCAGGCTGCTCAGATTCATAAAGGATGAAAATTAGCAGGTCAAGCCACTCCAAGTATGTTCAGTGTCTTCCCAGGTTCCTCATACGTGGCCTAATTAAGCAAATGGGAACTCTCCCAATGGTGCCAGTATAAAAAAAAAAAGTTGTAAAAGCAGCAGTCTCCACACCAAAAGGAGATCCGATTCCTCCATTCAGGACATCATTCCTCCTCTTTCCCCGGTCTATGCCGCAGTCAGGCCAAGCGCAGGCCTCTGTGCCGCTGGCTTTCGCCCCGTCCCATGGATGGAGAAGCCTGAAGGGCACGTTGCCTGCCCGGAGTCCTAAAGGAAGTGGCCGCTGTGAAAGCCGGTCCTTTAGCATTCTCTGGCCCTTTTGCTGTAGCAATTACCTTGTCTCTCCACAGGCGTCAGCTTGCCGGTGGACCCATGGGTGCTGTGTTGATCGGTGTTGCTGTCGCAGCCCTAACGAGGGGGAGAACTCCGGTGTGCTGGGCGGGGGATTTCCAGAGAACAGGGAACTGCCCTTCCTCAGGGAGAGGGAAATCCAGAGCCTCTGGTTTGCAGAGGGGGAGCAGAAGCTCCTCAGAGTTGCCAGGCTCTAGTCTAACACGGGCTCTTAGCTGTGGTTGGAAAAACGAAGCCTACGAGCCCCAGCTCAACGCAGTTGAAGCATATGACGCTGACATAACCAGCTCGGTGTCAGTGGTCCAGCAGTGGTCGGGCCTCCCTGGCCCAAGGGGCAGCGAGTGCTGTTGCAGGACTGCTGGAGGAGAAAGCAGCTTTGTATTCCCCCCAAGAGAAACCTGGTATAGAAACGGAGGTTCAGAGGAACACAGGCCTTCCAAGAACAGCTTGGATCTCGGAGCGTGTCCCCTCCCTCCCTCGGTGCAGCAAGCGACCAGATATCTTTGTGTTCCCTGTCCAAGCGCAGGATCCGCCTGGTCTCCTCGCGTGAAGGTGATTTATTACCTGAACCAAAAGATTCTCTCTGATTCTTACCCAGGAATGTGTCCAGAGCTCTGCACCTCCTGGAGACCCTGGCTGGCTCTTGGGCATGACGGCTCCAGACAGCACTGACTTTCACAAGCTCATCCCTTAATCCTCAAGTGACCCACCTTCCTCTCTCCCACAAGTAGGGCACAAGCAGCTCCTCACGCGGTTCTGAAAACCTTTCCTCTACTTCGCTGTCATTTTCTTTGTTGCAAGTAATTTCTTTTTCTGCACAATTCTTTTAACCTGTATGTCGTTTGCAAGCTGCTCTGAATTTCAAGTCACAGCCGTTTAGCTGCTTTCACACCAACACAGCACCTTTGCTTTAAACCTGTGCGTGGCGTTCTGCTGGCTTTAGGCGCGCTGCGGCTGCTGTAGCAAGTAAATGCAATTGCAGCGAGGAAGTTTACCTCGTGGTGTATGTGGACAGAATTAATTGATTTAAAAACCCTATCAGAAAAATTGAGAGTTCGACTAGCGGGTAGCAAGCAAGACCAGGGAAGTTCAGTTTATGTTCAAAGACCAAATTTATCCAGAACTCCTGAGTTTTTAAATGGAGCAGAACGGACAAAACTCAGATGTTTAGTAGGATCCAGCAATAACTCTATGGGAAACTTTAATGCTTTATAAAACATTAGAACAGAAAGGGAATAGATTTCAGTTGTTCAGTACAGGCATTTAATATTAACTTTTTTGGGGGTGCAGTTTAAGATAATCTGATTGTTTTCTGCTCTGAACTTAGAAATATTTAGAAGAGCTCAAATGAATTATACTGTGAGAAAGTGAAATAAAACCAGTTCCCCTTCTTAGTTTTAGAGGGTAAATTGAACAGAATACATTTAATTACTTCATGATCAAGTGACATCAATTTTCCCACCGTTTTACTGGTATTTACAAATCTGGTTTTCTGTTAAGTGTACCCCCCTCCAATTCTGGTTTTGATTCAAGAACCATCAAAAAAGCCTTTAAAGTCTGCACGAGGCACAAAAATACAGCACGTGCAGCCCTCCATTCATCTCCCAGGCTGCCTTGTCAGCAGAGGGAACAACGTCCTACTGGGACTAAGTTTTCCTCTGCCATTAAATGCTCAGTGAATCCATTATTTTTCTTACATGCAGAAGGGAAGGACTGACGGATACCATCCTCAGCGTGAAACGTGCCGGAGCTGAGCAGCAGGGACAGACCTGCCATGACCTCCAAGTACCTCCAGTCTTGCCTGAGCAGGACAGCGGCCCTGCTCTGCTGCTGCCCCTCGGAGAAGCCAAGGCACGGAAGGACCAGAGCCGGACACCTGGCACGTGCTTCTGCACCCGGGAGGGGAAGGAGGTGCTGGCCGTGTCCCACGGCTGGCCGTAAGGCTCACCCAAAGCAGCTGCAGCGGGGCAGGATGAGAACTGAAGCTTTAGTAGCACTTGGTTGGGGGGTCCTGTACCACCAGGAAACTGTCCTGGAGAATCCCCCTGTCTATCTGCAAAAGAGAGAAAATGCATGATATCCTCTGTTATTCACGTCCCCTGCTCCAAGTGACACTAGTGACATCTTTTGGGCTGCTTTTAGTGCTTTCTGACAGAGGGGGGAGCTGTCAGCTCACCACTGAACTGCTCAGCAAGCAGAGGTGCCCACGTGGGAGCTGGTTAAGCCGTCTGGGTGGCCCACCCAGGGACATTAATCCGGACTTGTAGAAGGCAGGCGCTAGCCTGAAAGCGCTTAAATCTTTTGCTTTAAGATTAAATGCTTCAATCTTTTGCTTGTGTATGGGGTGATTTGCATCCCTGTGCAATGAAAACCACCCTAACTGGTCAGCAGCCTGAGCAGCTGTGTGGAGGTGCAACATTTGGCAGTGGGGTCCTGCGCTTTTTGTTGCTGTAGTGATGTCCCCCTCTGTTGCACCAAGAGCCCCTGGAAAAGCATGGCCTGTGCAACCCCTTATCACAGAATCATTAAGGTTGGAAGAGACCTCAAGGATCATCTAATCCAACCATCCCCCTACCACCTATTACCCACTAAACCATGTCCCTAAGTGCCAGGTCCCACCTTTCCTTAAACACCCGCAGGGACGGTGACTCCCCCACCTCCCTGGGCAACCCGTTCCAATGCCCGACCACCCTTTCCGAGAAGAAATTTCTCCTCATCTCCAACCTGAACCTCCCCTGGTGCAACTTGCAGCCGTTCCCCTTGTCCTGTCGTTCCCCTTCCTGCTAATGGCTAGAGCCAGAGCACCCTCCTCTGCGTCCAAGTGATGCAAGCAGCCCTTTTATCTGGGGCACCTGCCAGGCAGCAGAAAAAGCTAGGTTAAACTGGTCTGAGGTTGACTCAAGCCAACGTGGACTGGTCTGAAGTGGAATAACAACCTGATCCCATTTGACATTTCTCCTGGTACAACTCGTCCGTAGCCTTCCTCCCTCAGCCAGTAGCAGCGTGACAAAGTATGGCTTAATTACAACCCTGAAATAAAAAGAATTTCTTTATTAGATGTTGCTTTACGACTGCATCAGTCCTCTTCTGTCCAACTGCTCATGGCAGAGCTCCAACTGGGCTGAATCGTGCTGGTTTGGCAGGTATGTGTGTGGGGGGGGTGGTGGTTTGGGTGTGCAGCTGGGCAGAATGGGGCTCTGAGAAGCTCCTGGTGACGTTGTTAAATTCAAATTGCCACAAAGGTCTTTTTCTGCTTCGCACTGGGCCTGTCTTTATGCAGACTTTCTGCCTTCAGAAATATGGCTGGGACCCAATTCTTGCGAGTCGTGTGCATTCATTCGTTAGCCGTTGGAAAAAAGGCAAGTGAGAAAAAGTGGTGGCTGTGTTACGTGTTTGTGGACTGGTTTCCACCACGCTTGTCTTCTGACAGCAGTGGGGTGACAAGGATTGAAAGTCAAGGCAGCCTGTCTTCCTACCCGCAGTACTGCGCTTCGCTTTGGGGAACATCAGCTCCTCTCCGGTTAGAGCGCGGGTGTGTGGGGTGCTGAAATCCTACTGAAATCCCTGAAGCCTGTTAGGGGATCCCTCAGGAAAAATGCTGGATGGCAGTCTGAAGCGTCACTCGCTGCAGAGAACGAGCTTGTTGACAAGACCACGCTAAACCCAGCACTTTTTGCAAGTGCAGTTTGCAAACCCAGAGAGACAGAGCATGGCGTGGTCGTGCTTTCCATCTTGTTTCTGTCTGGATGGGAAATGGAGTAACACTCTGGGAAAAATGCCTCGTGTTTTCCGCAAGAAAAAAAGTCTAAATCTAAACTTCATGTACAAAAGATGAGGATAAAAAAAGACAATTTGTGTATGTTTGTATGTGTATTCTTCTATAGCTCACAGACAACGTAGCATCATCCTCAGGATGAAGAAAAAAGTGCGTGATCGCTGCTAAGACAAAGTTGAAGGTGTGCCACAGGAGGAGGAATTAAGATTTCAAAGCAAACGACCTTACAAAATACTTTTTCACCAGGAAAAGATGTGTGTAGCCTCGTTCTGCCACGCTGCGGTAGGAGGTACAAACATTCACAGGGCAGGCAAAGGGAGGTACTCCCCTCTGGACCAAACGGAGACGTCTGCGAGAAGCATTGCCACCGATTTCAGGGGACCCCTCCTGCGCCGGCCCCTGTGTGGCATCACGGCAGGAATTTGACCAGACCTGTTTAGGTCATGAGTCAATGTTGCACACCCTAGTTTCAAATGACTGGAGCTAGAAACAGTTTAAAATTATTTTCAGGGGAGTTCCGAGATGTATAATGCATCTCTCCAAACTTGTAAGTGATCTATTCACAGAAAATCGAAGCGATGTACAAATGCGATTGCTGACCTCGGGGCAGGGGAGTCTGAATGGCAGCCGATCGCTCTGACAGTCGCTACCAGAGGTGATGGGACATCTGAAAGGAAGAGATGAAAGCTCCATCACAATTCATTAAATAAAAATCATGTCAGTATCTCAATAAATAGCTGACAATCAGAGACGCAAAATTCTGATCTGCTGTTTGGTGCTTTGATAGCAAAAGGAGGAGCTCGGAGGCTACAGCCTGCGAAAGTTTGTCTTCCGTAACTTCATCAAAGTTTGCTTGTAATATCTATGGAAATTCCCCATGCCAGAAGCGGGGATCAGGATGAAGGGCCTGACAAAATACCTGGAGTTAGTGAAGGCATCAAAAGGTGAAGTGTTGAAGTGCCGCTGGGCTCCTCGCGCTGTTTGTCCTTCACCCACGTGGCTCTCGCAGGATGCCAGGACCTGTGTGTTCGCGCGTGTCGGCCCTTCCCAGCCTCCTATTGAGGTTTTCCCATCGACAGCAGTTTCGTTTCAACAAATGTATAGTCTTTTTTAAAATGTATTGATTGGTACACAAAGCTCCAGGGTGGCAAATACTAAAAGTTTATGGTGCCGATGGTGGGTGATGAGAAAGTGGAAGCCGTATGCGGAGGGTAAACCTGTGCTGTGCTCTGGGCTTTGGGGGTGATTTGCAAAGAACTTCCTGCACCCTAACCCTGCCAGCGACACTAACCCAGGAGGCCAGCGGCTGAGACCTTCCTGGCTTAAATACCGAGCCTCAGCCTGGTCCTGGCTCGCTGGACCAAGCAGCATTGGCATAGCCCTTCCCCCGAGCAGCATGGTCTGTTCTGGTCTCTTGCCTGCCCCTCTAGGGGAGTATTTCCATGCTGAGTTAGTCAGTTGTTTGTATTTTGCCATGTTCCCCAAGCGATAAGCATCCTTACCACATCTGTTTGATTATCGGGCATCCAAAGTGAACTTCACAAAGCTCAGCTGACCTTCTCCAGCAGATAAAGGCACCCAGGGCAACTGAGAGAGCAAGGACAACGGCACATCTTGCTGGGTCACAGGAGCAGGCGAAGGAGGGTCCAGCAGGTGAGAGCAGGGCTGGGAAGCCGGGGTCAAGGCCACAGGCTGAGCCGAGTGCCCCAGCACAGGTACCTCGTGCCCTGCTGAGACACTGGGGGAGTGGGGTGCGGTGGCTGCCCCGTTGAGCATCGTTGCTGACTGCTACTGCTGGGATGAAGCTGGAGTCCCTCTGTACAGCGGCTAACATGGATAGAGAAAAGTTAATCATAGAATCACAGAATATCCCAAGCTGGAAGGGCCCCCTAAGGCCCATCAGCCCAACCCCTGGCCCCACACAGGCCCAGCCCCAGCACAGCAGATGACTGAGAGCGTTGGCCAGACGCTGCTTGACCTCAGCCCAGCTCGGGGCGCTGACCACTGCCCTGGGGAGCCTGTGCCAGGGCCCCACCACCCTCTGGGGGAAGAACCTTCTCCTGATCCCCACCCTAACCCTCCCCTGGGGCAGCTCCAGGCCATTCCCTGGGGTTCTGTCGCTGGGCACCAGAGGGAGGAGATCAGCGCCTGCCCCTTGGCTCCCCCTCGGGAGGAAGCTGGAGGCCCCATGAGCTCTGCCCTCAGCCTCCTCTTCTCCAGGCTGAACAAGCCGAGGGCCTTCAGCCTCTCCTCACACACCTTCCCCTCCAGACCCTTCCCCACCTTTGTTGCCCTCCTCTGGACACTCCCCAACAGTTTTATGTCGTTTTTGTGCTGTGGCGCCCAAACCTGCACCCAGCACCCTGCCCGAAGCCTGACAGATGGGACAGCGCAAGGCCAGCTTGCCCACATCTGCTCCTGCTTACAGCCCACCTCCGTTTCTGTCTGCCAAAAGAGAATTTAAATGAGAACAGGCTGATCCGTGTGCCCTGTCGGATGCGTGAGTCCCAGCACGGCCCAAAGAAGTCTGTTGAGACCAAGTATCTGCCATACCCAGACACCAGGACCCCCGCGGCAGAGCCGGCCCGGCTGGCTGACGCCGTGCGAGGCCAGCGGTGGGCGTGCGATGCGGCCGAGCCGTGCTGGGCAGGTGAGGGTGCCTGGGGAACCCGGCAGAGAGCACACGTTTTACATCCTTCTGCCTCGGCTCTTCTCGGTGTGCTGTTTCAGAGCGAAGGCGTGAAGTTGTTAAGCCAGATCCAAGTTTTAGCATTTGCCATTGCAAGGGGAAAACGTAAGTGTTAAGTATTCAGTGTCTGCTGAGGTGAATAACTCCAAGGCTGGAGAAAAGAGAAGTGTCCGATGGCCAGACCTGGCAGTTAAAGGGCTTTTGAGCTCTGTTCCTCTTCCTGTCAGTGATTCACTGCATGGCTCCACATGAGGCACGTAACCAAGCTGAAATATTTTCTTCCAGCTGTAAAAGAGCTGTAACGCCAAATACAAGGAGGGCCTCTGAGGTCAGCGTAATTCCAGTTTACAGAAAGCCTCGAGATCCTCGCTAGGAGGCTGCGAGAGAAAGGCGAGTGTCACAGTATCTCAAACCACCTCGAGCATGTCTCTCTTGGAGGAGCAGGAGGAGGGGAAGACTACGTGTTCCTCTCAGGTGCTGTGCTTGGTCCCAGTGCTTCCAGTGGGGACCCGAGGAGTGGTCTGAGCAGGAGCAAGGGCTGCAGGCTGAGCGCCGGTGCCCCGCGGCGCTGTGCGCTCCGTGAGGGAGCCGCAGGACTGGGCACGCTCCCAGAGGTGTGGGGCTGGGCGCGGGCTGTGAAGCTGCCGTGTGGCAGGAGTTGTCCGAGCACATCAGGGCTTGGGGTGGCGAGGGGTGTGCGAGGTGACGGTGCTCCTGCCCAGCTCGTGCTGGCCGGAGCTTTGTGGGTCTTCAGCAGCGAGTTAATGTGTTTCCCCTCCGGGTGACAAAGCCCAGCGGAGGGACGCGGGCAGAAGCCAGGCCGTTACTGCCCGAGCGGGGGGAACCTGCGAGGAGCTGCCCCCGGGCTGGGCACGAAGGCCGCGGTGCTGGCGACGCGCGGCTGGCGTGTCCTCTACCGACACGGCGCCTCTTTGCCCGGCGCCCGAGGGAAGGAGCCCGTTCACCGGCTGCGCCGGCTGTCGGGGGGCTGGAGGCTCCGGGGTCACTCAGCCGGGACACAGGCCGAGCTGCCGCACCCCGGGGAAGCTGCGGGACACGACGTTGGTCGCCGCTGGCATCCAGCAGTACTCTGGACCGAGCGCTGGCTGCGAGGGGAGAGCCCCTCACCACGGGGCCCGGGCCTGCGGGCCCGCAACCAGGGCCCTCCCACCCGACACGGCCAGGGCTCCTGGGCCGGGGGCGCCACGTGGCAGGGGGGCCCTGGGGAGCGCTCCCCGGTGGAGGCGGCCGGGAGCTGTGTCGGGCCCCGCCGCCCGGGAGGAACGCGGCCA
>VWZZ01003630.1:55625-65665 GCA_013399095.1 Psophia crepitans | reverse complement strand
GGCCGGGCGCTGAGCCGGCGGCTCCCCGTGCCTTACAGCTCCTGGCTGCTGGCCGGGGGGGTGGCTCCGGGGGCGCTGGGCTCCGGGCGCGGGGGAGCAGCACCGGGCTCGGCCCGGGGGAGCAGAGGGGCAGCCCGGTGGGCTGGGCCAGCCGAGGCCGGGCAGGACGTGTCCCCCCGCCGCTCGTTCCCGTGCCCGTGTGCTTGGCCGCAGTCCGGGGAAGAGCCCTCGGCCTCGGGGGTCCCGCAGGGGACAGCGGGAGCGGTTCCGAGGCAACCGGGCGCTGTTGGGGCGCTCGGCTGTGGCTCTGTTTTACTTCTGACCTCGTGAGGTTGAGAGGAAGCAATGATAGTTATTTTTTCCTGCCGCAGCGCGGCGGATTCCGCACCCCCGTGGCTCAGGTGTCGTGAAGCCTTTCGGGGCTGCGCTGGCTGTTTGGGTGAGTAGGTCTGTGGCACCCCCTGGTCCCCAGCCTGGCGGTGCCGGGGCTTGGCTCTGGTGTACCCCGCTTGCCGGGGTTGAGCGCAGCGAAGCCGCCCGTGGTTCCTACCAGGATGTGGCTTTTCTCTCGCTGTGAAGCCGAGCAAGTAGCAGCCTCCGTGAATGGCTTTATTATTTTATTTTTTTTTGGACAAAGCGTGTTTGTAACACAGAGGTAAAGGTGTTTACTTCAACCTTCGCTTTCACACCTAGCTGCCGCGAAAGTCCCGGGGGAGCGTCACAACCAGAGCTGCGTTTCAAGGGAGAATTAGACACAAACAACTCCCCTGCGCTGGGTTCGGTCGCAACTCCCCAGAGCGGTTGCGCTCGGTGGGTGAAAACTAGCGGGAGGCGTTCACCAGGCTGCTGTGTCCCACAGCGTGAGAGAGAAAAGGCAGCAAACAAAACAGGAAGCCCTGGCCGGGGTTATAAAAACTCTTTTAGGTTAAAAGAAGCCGTGTAAAAGGAATAGCGGTAATTCGTTGCACCTGAGCGTTGTGGGGGTGTTTCTCCTGGCCAGGTCCTCAGCTTTCTCCGAGCCTCTCCCTGTGCTCGGATCCAGATGCAGGGCTCAGCTCTGAACCAGCGTGGTCCTCGTTTGGGTCATTAAAGGCCTGAGCTGCTAGATTTTGTGACAGAGGCGCTGCCTTGGTCACAGTGTCAGGTCTGGTGTCTATAAATAAGAAATTATGTGGTTCTGGCCCCTGATCCTTAGCCCGGCGCTGTGTATCTGTTGGGTGATGTGGGTTCCTAGGGTGGTGGTCAGTCTCTCCTGGATGCAAGGCTGGATGTGAGTGGTGTGGCTGGTTCTGGGGAGATGGGGACAGTGCCTCTCCGTCTCCCCTCCATAACCACCTGGCTCCCAGGAGGCGCTGAAGCCGTGTAATTTGTACCTGGTGACCAATTAGAACAGGCTGATGCAACGTGGGACTAATATGCAGGAGGTTTTGGGGGGAGCTCCACTGCCTTTAAGCCTCACGCATAAGAGGAGTTGGAAGTGGGTGTGTTTTGCTGCAGATGAATAGCTTTAGAGTGTGATTGCTTGTCCGAGTGCTAGCTTAACTCCCCTTCTTTCTTCTTCTCTCCTCTTGGCTCTAGTGCATCAGGAAGCCTGGAGCACCAAGCGTCCATCATGTCTGACTGGGTGCTCCTCGGGATGATCGCAGCGCTGGTGCTGCTGCTGCTGCTGACCGTCTTCGGTTTCATGGTCTACTCGGGGCTCTTCACAGAGGTGGTTGTGAGTGCTGGCTCCCCGCCTGTTGGCAACATCACGCTGGCCTACAAATTCAGGGTGGGTCCCTATGGCGAGTCCGGGCAGCTCTTCACGGATGGCTGCAGCATCTCTTCGAAGCTCTACTCGATTGGTGTCTACTACGACAACCCTCACACGGTAAGGTGTGCCCGGAGGGGCCGGCAAGCTCTTGTTAGCGGTGCTGGGGTTCCTGGCTCAGGGTGCTCCCTGACTGTATTTCAGGCGCTTGCAGCGCATCGTCTGTAGATGAGCACTGGGGTTCATAAGGTCTCCCAGATCTGCAAAGGATGCTCTGTGGGGAAAGACACCCAAAAGCAGATGGTTTCTTGGATAACTCTAACTGGAAGGCGTTGGGCAAGACTATTTTCGAGTAGCTCCTGCTGAACAAGTTAGCAGCAGGATAACTGATCCGGTTATGGAGCAGAGGCTGCTGTCCGTGACCCCAAGATGAGGTGTTCCTTGGCCGATCCCCGGGCTGCAGGAAGTGCAGCCAAGGCTTCTTCTGGTCTTGCAGCTCTGTGGTTGAAAGCAGTTGGTCTCTTCAGTGTCCTCATCCGTACTCCATCTCTTGTTTCTAGTGCTCTCATGTATTTCTGAGCTTCCCTGTAGTCCTTCCATCCCCTGAGAGTAGTTACTGAAGCCTCAGGTGGTGCATGCTGAGGGCTCCTGTCTGATGAAACAGTTGCTCCATGATGCTCTTCAGTCTGAGAGGTGAGCAGAAGGTGCGCTGCCTGATGGCTGCCAGCCAGACCTGCGTGCTCCAGCGGGTGCGGTCCAGGACAAGGAGCAAACAAAAGCGCATCAGAACTTGCTGGGGGGGCCTGGCTGCAGATGCTCGGTGGCACTGAGGTATCCAGATAATGGCATGTGGGCATTTGTCCGTGGAGACAGCCTGGCTCCCCAGTAAATCTGCGGTAACTAGCGTGACCGTGGAGGAATGCTGGGGGGGGAGGGACGGCAGGGTGGCCAGCAGCCCTGTGTGTGCTTGGGCACGTGTGCTGGGGGCTGGCGCAGGGCACGGTGGGCTGGTAGCTCTCGCCCAGTGCTTCTGCTCTGGGGTGACTGGCCCTGTTTTAGGAACCCTCACGGGCCACATAGTCCCTGCCCCTGTTTTGTTGCTTGCAAGATGGTACTGTCAGGGGTTGGACCTGCTTAGAGGGAACTTGTCCATGAAAACGTAGTGCTGAGTGGCTTCTTGGAGCGCTGTGGCAGGCAGGTATCGGAGGCAAGAAGACACTGACCTGACTGCGCTCAGCAGAACCTGGTGTGCTCAACCCCTTCGTGTCTTTGTATCCTGTGACGAGGTGGCTTATCTCTACCTGCCAGTTTTTGCTTCTGGATCATGGGAGACAGAGAAGAGACACCCTGCAGTGCCTCTTCCTGGCCTGGGAAGGAGAGTAGCAAAGAGGACTCTTTGCCATCCCGCCTCCAGGATGAGCGGGACAGAGGCAGGGTTCAACTAGATGTGCTTGGACACTTTTGTCCCCAAGAAGTGTCATGTTTGGAGTGGGTGAGGGATGGGAGCCGTGGGGAGCACCTGGCGCGCTAGGGCCCGCGTGGTCAGATTTCCCCACCACTAACTTGTGTCCTTGTCCTTGCTTCAGGGTTCTCTTCAGGAGCTGAGAACCCTGGTGGTGGTGGTGCCATCTCTGGAGATGGAGCAGGGCAGTCGGGGCATACAGAAGGATGCAGTGTCTGTGCTTGGTGCTGCCCCGCTGTGGGGACCTGGTGCAGATGTACCTGTGGTTGCCCTGCAGACCTTTTCTGCTCGGGTGCTGTGCCTTGCCTCTGTTTGCCAAAGCATGGGCTAGTGAAAGCTCGCACTCTGTGGCCCACAGGTACTGATAAGGATATTTGTGGTGACTCGTGCCGCGGCTGGCACAGGGAGTGCTTTCCCCCGCAGCACCGGGTGAGGCTTTGAAGGTAACACTCCTACGTGACCCTGGAAAGTCGGGATGTCTGTGCAGGATGGAGCTGCTGCCTCATTCTGGTCCTGTCTCTTTTCTCCTCTTCCTGCATCTGTTGCACCTCTGCCCTCACCCTGCGGCTGGAGCAGGCAGTGGGGCTGCAGACCTTGTCTCTGGGTCTCTGGTGGCCACCCAGGGTTTTGGAAGCCAGCTGTTTTCTCCTTTTACAGTCGGGTCTCTTGGGAGGGGAAGACCTTCTCTGCTAGCATGGGTGGATGGCATCTGGTGGCCAAGAAGGTCAGTCTTGGAGTCTCTGGCTGGGGGAGATTTCTCTGGATTCAGCCCCTGCTGAGGGCTCTGTACTCACTTGCCCGTGGGCTGGCCACTGATGCAGCGATCGGTGGGTGCGAGTGCCTTCAGCCGGTGTGTGAGGTGAGGGGCAGGATGCCGTGGGGACCTGCAGTCCACAGTGGGGCCTTGTGTAAGACGGTGGTGAGTTCGTGTGGGTCTCTAGATGTTCTGGAGGGTGCATGGCCCCAGATCTGTCGGTCAGGCTGGAAGATCCTAGTGGTGATGCTGGGCGGGGGAATTGCCTCCCTTTTGGAGCCTGCTGGACAAGTGGTGCTCAGGGTGGGCACAGCAAAGGCTCTGGGCACTGCACATGTGTGGGGTGAGCCTGGAGGGTGCTCGAAGTTCTTGGGGACCAGCAAACCCTGTATGCAACTCTGCAACCACGCGTCCCAAGCTCTGGAGGCCATGCAGTTGGCTCTTGTGCCAGGAGCCTACCTTGCCCTCAAAGGCTTGGCAGGCAGCTCTGCAGACCTTGCCCTTCTCTGGAAGGGCTACCTTTGCTCGTGACATTGGGCAGGTGACATCAGACCAAGCCTCCTGCCTCCACAGGCGTTGTGGTGGCTGGGACACAGTGGGGCTGTGCAGGACATAGCTGGGGGGCTCTGCATGGTGGCAGGAGCCTCCTCCAGCCTGACATCCATAAGCACATCCATGAGACCTGCGTCTGCCGGAGCAGCCGAGGGGCTGGTGGGACCTTCTCCAGGCTGATCTGTGGCTCCTGAGTTGATTCCTGCAGAGACCTGTGTCTCACCGGCGGGCAGGCCAGGCAGGGTGCTGGGAGTGAGAATGTCCTTGGGCAGGATGGGCATGCCTTGCCTCTGGGAAGGTGAAGAAGGGACCGGTTTTGGGTGGGTCACTCGCTGGGGGGCTGCAGTGCTCATGCCTGGCATGCTGCCTCGGGCACCGAGTACCCCGGTGTCCCGTGGGGCGCCCCTGTGTGCGCGTACCTGCTGTAGCTGCGATGGCGTGGGAGACGGTGTGTGCTGCTGGCTCCTCGTTTCTGGAGGTCCAGCAGGGTGGGATTGGTCACCCAGGCTGCCTTTCCCCTGGGAGGAAGAGATGACCTCCTCCTCTTCCTGGAGGAGCTGGAGCTGGCCACCCACCGCCGATGTTGACTTGTCACCGAAAATAGACCCTTTGTCACCAGGCAGCACAACATGCTTGCTGCTCGCCGTGGCCCGCGGTGTCCCTGGCTGAGCGCCGGCAGGCTCTGGCGAGACAACCACCTCGAGCCACAGCTCCTGGGGGGTTTGGTGCCCCTGGCGCTGCAGAGGGGGGGGCTGGTGGCTGGCGGGTGTGGCATTTGCTGTGCTGGCAGACTCATGGCCCGAGGAGGCTTCTCCTAGGAGTGAGGACAGGGCTGCCAGAGCTGGAAAGCGACGGCCGTGTGCCGGCTCTCGGCTGGGAGTGGGGCTGGGGGAGCCCCGTGGGCTGCCACAGGGTCACACCGGGCCTCAGGGCGGCCAGTGGCCGTGGGGCTCCCTGCTGGCTCCTGGTGCTCTGGCATTCACACAAGGATGCTCCCTGAGTGCTGCTGATCCCCTGCCAGCAATGTTTTATGTGTTTTAATGGACAAGATTAATATTAATTTGCACTTTTTTTTTTTCTTCTTTTTCCTTTTTATTTAATATTTAGCAGCCCAGAGGACCTCTCCTGACTGCTCCCACCTCTGGCAGGAACAAAAATAACTCCTCAGCAAGGAGTGGATGTGGCGGGCGGGTTTGTGCTCAGCTCCAGCCAAGTGCTTCTGCTCACGTTTAGCTGTAGGCACGTGCTAGGGCCTTTTGCCTGCGGTCCACACGCTCGTGTGCTCAGCGGCCAGCCTGTGCCCAAGCCCTGGATGGATGAGGCCAAAATGCTCTCCGAATGCAGGAATGGGTTTTGCTCCCATCAGCGAAGCTGCCCAATATGTTAACTTGTAATTTCCAAAACTTCTCTGTCAGGGCACTTGGGGGAGCAGAGGCTTTGATCAGCACCTGCCCACCCTGAAAGGACAGATTTCTTTGGGAAAGACTGGTTTTAACTGGAATATTTCCATCCTTCCCTTGAGACGGGCTTTTCCAGGCAAGGGAGGAGGCAAATCTGCCTTGCTGCTGCCCTTGAGAAAGTGCCTGTGGGGCTGCAGGCTGTGAAAAAGAAAGTTAGAAGGAGAAGGGAGGAAGCAAATGCGCCTGGCCTGAGTGGTGCTGCCCACTCAGCAGCTCAGGTCCTTCCGTCAGCGGCTCTGGGGCCGGGGATGATCTTTCTTTGCTCAGGATGTACATGGACATTGCGTGTTTAAAGGAATTCCCAGATTTCCTTTACCTCCTCGCTTCATCTGCTCCTTTCCCCATAGATGCCGCTGCCTCTTACTGTCTTTGGGGTTAATCTGCTCCTCCTTCCCAGCTCCAGCTCAGCGGTGCTGGGCACAGCCCTGTCTGCAGCTCCCTCTTGCAGCACAGGAGGGCAAGAGCGAGCTGTCAGGTACGCCGGCGCCCAGCCCGATGGCTGCTGCTGCTTCTCACCATCCATTCTCTTCCCTCCTGGTTACATCTGCTTGTGTTTCCCCTCCGGAATGGTCCTGCCGTGAAACCTTAAAGGGTGTTTAAGGCAAAGGGAGGACAAGGAGTGTGGTGCCGAGTAGTTGTGCTGCAGGAGGAGAGGTTGCTGAGCTGCAGCACAGGCAAAGTTAGGGGTGCGACTGGGGAGCACAGAGCGAAGATCCCGTTGAGGGGCACGCGGGAATGGGAAGTGGGAACATGCTGGCCTTGATGCACCCTCTCTCTGCCTCCCGTCATCTCCACGAGAGCGTTCTGATGTCAGCGCCCGCAGGGTGTCCGTCTGTCTCGCTGCCCACTGGCAGGCTTCCTGGCAGGTCCTGGTGAGTTTTGCCACCTTGTGTGGCAGGAGTTTGGAGGCTTTGGTTCTCCAGCCCTCACCAGAAGAGGTTGGCAGAAGGTGGCCAGACTCGTGCGTCTGCCACTCCTGGTTGCTGACTGCACTGTCGGCTCGTTATCCAGCAGGTCTGAGAGCAAGCGGCAGGGAAACGTGAACGCTCGGGCAGTGCCCCCTTCCTTGGTGCCCCTGCAGCCCCCATTCTTCCCAGGCTACTTTTTTTAGGTCACTGTGCCCTGAGAGGAAGGAACCTTGTCTCCGCCTGCCAACTCCTTTGAGCATCTCTTTGGGGGTGGAAAAGCCAGCAGCTCTGCTGGGGACAAAGGCTGGTGTTAAAGGAAGGAGCTGGGCTCTGAGCCCGGCAGTGGGAAGGCACACTGTGCCCTTAGATGGTATCGCGGGGGAGTTGCTGGACTCTCCTGCCCCTGCCGTGTTCCTGCCTAGTGCTGTGGGTAAACATGAACACGAGATAAGCCATGGCCTGGGTCAGCCTTGGTGTGGAGATGGCTGGAGCCCTGTGGCTGTCGCTATGTTGGGAGCACCCTGAGCACCCCCCTTGCTGGGCTGGGAGCCCTGCAGCCTCCTGTCTTAGTGGGAGACATCCCCCAATCTGGGAAGAGGGCATGTTTTATGTTTTGCATGTTGTTGGGGTCCAGGATGTAAGGGGATGACTTTCTCTTTGTGTTTCTACAGCTTGGTGACTGCATGCAAGTCTTATGTACCTCAGTTTCCCCACCCCTAAAACCGCTCCGGACTAAGTGTGCCCACGTAGGAGGGACCCAGCAGCCTCTGGGTTTCTCTCTGGCTTAGTGCTCATGGCCCGTGCTGGTGGGTCACGTGTCTGGGTGGCTGCTGGGGGCAGGCGCCCCTGCAGGGCAACCTCCTTGGGGGCCAGCTGGGCACGTTGCGGTCACATCTCCCTTTAGCCCCACTCTGGAGTTGCAGGGATGTCCTGGGGGTGGGGATGGTGGTGAGTTTGGGGCTGGATCAGTCTTGGTTAGGGGCAGGCACCTGGTTTGGTGTGCTCGGTCATGCTGGGCCATGGCATTTACTCTGGTTCGTGGTGGTCTCCTGCCTCCATGTTCAGCATGTTGAGGTTTTGGCTGATCTTAAGTCACTCTTCTGACACTGTCTGTCTGTCCCCCTCAATCAGGTGCCTCCAGAGAAGTGCCGCTTCGCCATAGGCCGAATCCTGAGTGAGGGAGACGCAAAGCCATCAGAAGAGCAGATCAAGCGGTTCCAGAAGTATGGCTTCAAGATCTTCTCCTTCCCTGCTCCCAGCCACGTGGTCATGGCGACCTTCCCTTTCACTACACCGTTGTCCATCCATCTAGCAGTCAACCGTGTCCACCCAGCCCTTGACACCTACATCAAGGTAAGCCAGGGTGGTATGAAGAGCATCGTGTGTGTTCCGTGGACTGTCAGAGGCTTCTCCTGCTGACAGCTGATGGGGCTGCTCTGACGTGTCATCTCTTCATGTCTTCCCTTGGGCACCGCCATCACAATCTCCTCCTTTCGTGATCTGGCAGGTAGCGTCCCAGCAGGGATGTCCTTCCGTTCGCTCCGTAGGCGCAGGGGTGTCTTTGCTGCTGTTTTGTGTTTACAAAAAGCAAGTTCTCATCTGACAACTTGCTGCTCTTCTCCTTAATGCAGAGATGAAAGCTGGTTTTCCCCTGGAGCGCCTCGCGTGTTGTTAGGATCTGGCAGGTATGTGCCCCTTCGGTGTAATGCATCGTGCCACGCAACTTCTGTTTCAAGTGCCAGCCTCGCCGGTGGGGCAGCTGTCTTCCGCAGAGGCGGGAGGAGAAGTAAAGCTTTCTGGCCTGTGGGCTTCTGAAGACTTGGTTTCAAGCAGTACATTGAAATGTATGGCCCTAGGTCCTGGCTGGGCAGCCAGATGCCGTGGGCTGTGTTTGCCCTTGAGCAGAGCAGGTGGCCGTGCCTCCTGCTTCTGGTCTTTCTGAAGCCAGCTCTGCTGCCTTGCTCTGGCTGCCAGACCAGCTGCGGCAGGGGTGTTCCCAGGCAGCACGTCCGACACAGAAACCTCCAGATCCAGGCTTTCCAGAGAGCGAGGATGGCCCTGGCCAGCTGGGCGATGGAGGGAAGGGACCATCCTTCCTGGTGCGGGAGGATGCCGGGGAGAGGCCGGCGCTCAGCCCCTGGCTTATCTGACTGTCGAGTTCTGACGCTTTCGTTTGGTCGTGTGGAAACACACTATTTATAAACTTGCTTTTCCTGGCGAAACTCCCAGCCCTGTGGGGGAACCGTGTGAATCCCTCCAGCCTGCGCTGTGCCGCAGGATGGCTGCCCGGGTGCCAACCCCAGAACTTCAGCTGAGGACTCTTTGCCGACCCTCTTGCCCGCCCCGGCCTTAGGCAGCTGCCTGCTGGTCCTGGCAGGAGATGCGTTGACACTGGCGGCGGGTGAGACCGCCGCAGTTTGTGCCCGCTCCGTGCTGGAGAGCAGAACCAGTTCCCTGTTCTCTCCTTGCTCCATCCTCTCTCTGTCTCCTCCTGGAGCTCTGCCGGCTGTTCTGGTGTGGGGGTATCGGGCACTGCTGCCAGCCCTGCGGCGGCCGCGTGGGTGTGCAGGGAGGGGGCTGGCGCGGGTGGGAGCATCAGGTTGGCTGCGGGAGCGCTCGGCAGCGTGGGGCTGACGCCGCCTCACTTGGGGAAAGGTCCCGGCGAGCGCATCTGTCGCATGAGAGATGGGGTTGTTAGAGCTAAAAAGGGAACCACGGGTTCCTGTGGGAGCACCTGGCAGCGTTTAATGGGAGCGGCCGATTGTGAATTAAAATAAATAGCTGAAATCGTATGGAAACGCAGCACCCAGGGCCACGTGCGGAGGGAGGGGACACGTTGTGATCTCTGCCCGACAGCACGTGTGCCAGGATGCATGCCTGCACCCGTCCCCAAGCCCCGCGGCAGAGCGTGGCCCCCCTGCCCGCGTTGCACTGACTGGAGGTGCAGGCAGGGGGACGATGGGGTTGCCTTGCTGGTGTGGGACAGAGCGGAGTGGGTGCTGCTGGTCCCCGCACGCTGCACCGTGGGGATGCCCTGCCTTCCTCCAAGGTGGCATGGGGGACTTTGGAGGCCGTTTGCAGCTGCACCAGCAGCATCCCTGCCGCTTCTCCTGCATCCCTGCCGCTTCTCCTGCATCCCTGCCGCTTCTCCTGC
>VWZZ01003630.1:29514-55527 GCA_013399095.1 Psophia crepitans | reverse complement strand
GAGGGAGGGGGGAAACTTTCATGGAAACAAGTGACCTGTGCCCGCTTGATGGTGGGAATGGGGGTTGCCATGGAGACAGCTTCTCCAAATAGCATCCTTCACCCCACCCCCAGCGCCCGGCTCCCTTAAGCAACCCGAGACAGCAGCGAGACAGAGATTTGCTTTATTTATTTATTTCACGCTGCGCCTGCTTTGAGAAGGGCACTGTTAATGAGAGCGGGGGGTCAGGCCTGCCGGGTGTGCGGGTCCCCCCACTGCCTTCCCGGCCCAGCAGCAGCAGGGAGGGAGGGATTAGGATGGCAAAAGCCAGGAGGTGTGAAAGGGGGCTCGGTGGCAGGGATGAAACACCAGCTCCTGTAGAGAGAGGGAGTTAGCTGAAGTGGAGGGAGGATGGCGTGGCTGTCTAGTCATGAGGAGGAGGTGTGGGAGGGCAGGGGATGGAGAGGGAAGGGGAGGAGGAAGGGAGAGGGGTGGAAGGTGGAAAGAGTGGAGGAAGCTTTGGAGATGCTGAAAAATAGGGAAGGGGAATGGGAGGAGAAGGGGACTAGCGGGGAAGTGTGTGGCAAAGGAGCTGAGAGTTTTGGAATTGGCTGAGGGAGCAGGACTGTGCGAGGCGGGGAGGGAGTCTGGGCAGACCTGGAGGAAGCCCCACCGTGGACAGCCCTCCAGCACCCTTCCTGTGGTGTCCCCTGAGGTTCACTGCTGGGGATGTAGGCTCCCGAGGCTGAAGGCTGGTGGATGTGGAGGGGGAGTGTGGCTCCCTCTGGACTTACTGGTGCCGTGCTGAAGTTACTGGGGATGCCTGCGGCTCGGTTTCCCAAGCTGTGCGGGTGTAGCGGTGCTGACTTTCAACAGCCTGTGCGTCATGTGTCCCAGTCTCCCCCTGCTTTGGAGGGACAAGGAAAATTACAAAGAAAATTTATAACAGTCATTAAAAAAATAAATAGGATGGTGGAGTCTCCTGTCATTAGGGACGAAAGGGAGATGGGTTGGCATGGAGCAGGAGGTGCTGTAGTCAGCCTGCACTTGCAGCGTGTCTCCGCACCCCCCTGGCTCTCATGGGGCTCAGGAGCTGGTGTTTCCACAGCTCTTTGGGTGCAGCCGTGGCCTTCAGGAACTGTGGGGAAATAGCTGTAGCTGTCCCTGGAACGTAAGAAGACATCCTTCCCCTGGGATGGCAGGCTGGTGGCAGCAGTGGCTTGCTGGCTAGAATCACCTTTGGAGAAGCCTGGGAGAGCTTGCTGGCTCGTTGCTCTGAGCACGGGTTATTTAAGGCATAGGCTGGGGTTCAGCGTCCCTCGAAAGCATTTCTTCCCTAATAGCTCCTGCCGGGGCCTCTCCCTGCTGCCAGTCAGGTGTGTCCCTGCACCTTTAGGTGGCTCAGGAGGGCTCCGACCCCACCTCTGGTTGACAGGGAGCTGGGGCAGGGTGCTCCAGAAGGTACTAGGAAGATGTGACTTGGTCCCGTTTTCAGCCAGGAACGCCGTTATTCCTTTGGCTGCCAGGCTGGAGTGAGCTTTGCTCCCCTCGTCGGCTATGGCAGTTTGGGATGCGGTCACCTCTTGCCTCTCTCTTTGATAATCAAAATACACAGAGCTCGTACAGCCTTCCACTGGCATATTTTCCTTATTTTCCATCTTAATTTCCAGGTCTTTTTTGGACCTGCTTTCAACTTAAAAAGTTCTCTGCCTTGCCAGTAGTACAAATGGATGCTTTATTTCAGCAGTGGCCTTGTTGCTGTGGGGCACAGATCTCTGCTGGAGATCTTGTCCCCTGCCACGGACCCCCGGTCATGGATCTGTTCTGGGCCAGCTAACTGACTTCAAAAACACGTGCCGCTGTCCTTTGATGGAGTGGTAACTTCTTGATTAAAAATGGGAAGTGGTACCAAGTCTTCGCTGTCTCTAGGCGGGTTTTGGTGAAGGACATGGGTGCTGATTCGTTTCCCAGTCAAGCCTGCAATCCCCACAAAAATAAATCACATTTGCCAACAGGATCTGACGATGGAGAGCATGTGTTGGTTGTCATTAATTGTGCCGGTCTCCTTTGCTTCCTGGTGATCTGTTCTGGCTGCAACCACCCGTTTATTTTGCCTTGACTCAGTCTTTGCCTGACTGACCTGCGCTTACCCCAGTCAGCTGTTTACCCGTTTGGATATGGGCAGGTACAGCCTGCTGTCTCTCCTGGAACTTTCTAGCATCCCCAGCTGGCCAGAGGTCACCCTTTGACGTGCGGACAGCTTGTCAGCCAGGACTTGAACATGTTGTAAATGTGCATTATACGGACCTGTGAGCCGTGTGCTACGTCCTCCCACAGAAGAGTAAGCGTCTCGCCCACATCCTCTGCCCGTGTTGTCTGCCTTTGTCCTGACTCCGTGGCAGAAGTACTCACTGAATGCTCCCCACTTCTCGGAGGTGCCACCAAGGTTCCCCTGGCTGACGTGTCCGGGATCTGTGCCATCCTTCAGACTCTCCTCCCCTACCTAGCGCCCTGAATGGCTTCTAAACGTGAACAGCTCCCTGTGTGTAGGGGCTGGGGCCCTGCCCGCGGGCCTTTACGGCAGCTAAGCCTCGGTGCCCAGCGCCCCGCTGAGCGTGGCTGCACCTCGTCTTTCCCCTCCTGCTCCCCTGACTGCGCTGCCCCGGCTGCCGGCTTTGCTCGGATCTGTTGACCTTGCCTTTCTCCCAGTTGTTACAAGGGAAGATCTGCGGAGCTGCGTTACAGTTTGTGTTTTAAAGGCAAAACCCCGGAGCCATCGTTTCGCTTGGCTGTGTCAGGGCGCTGGGGCTTGGCAGCTGGTAAAACATTTGCAAAGAGGGCCCAATCATGGGGAGGTTCTTCTGCTTAAATTCTTGCTCCTGGCTGGTTTAGTTTGTTTCAGGTTCTATGAATGAAGCACCTTTTAAATACCAGCTTGTTGTGTGCAAGTGGTCTGGGCTGCAGTCTGTGTGTGCGTGAGACCCGATCACAGCGGTGGCTCCAGCCCATCAGCTCCTGCATGAGGTTTTCCTCCAGGGGTCTAGGAAGTACTGCAGATGCCCAGACCTCTCTGCCAGTGCTGTTCCTCAACCATAGCTTTGCTTGTCCTCATGAACTAATTCTTTTGGTCTTCTGCGAGCTCTGGGGACCACAGGCTGAAGACCACTGCCCGAGGTGGAGCCCTTAGTAAGCCAAGGCTGCTCAGAGCTCCGTATCCATCGCCCCAGGGAGGATGAGGACCAGGATACCTTTATCCAGAACTTACCACCACCAAGCTGGGACTTTGCTGCCCTCAATGTCCCATCGTGTGGGCCTGGAAGGACTCATCCAGGTGACCTTCTCCCTCCTTGGATCAGTGAATCACCCTGCAGAATATGCCTGTGGCTTTCTGGGAGATGAAGCTCTCCATCCTCCTCTTTCCCTTCTCCCGTGCCCCAAGGTGACTGTCGAGATTGGTTTGTGGCTACCTTGAGAGAGGTTTGGGGTTTGGGGGAGAAGGTGGTGCCTCGGCTGCCTGGCTAGGTGGTGTGACCTTCACTTTAATCCCATGTGCACTTGAGTATAGGTCTGTAGAGTTCCCAGGAAGACAGGAGGTTGTCTGATCCTGCTGTTAAGCGATCCTCATGCATCAAATAAAAATGGGGGGGGGGGAGGGGGGCAAAAGCCCTTGAGAGTCATAGAGGATTTGACGTTTCTAGCTCATATTGATGGCAGAGACAAGACCAGAGCTGACAGTGACAGGCTGCTGGGCCCTGGGCTGGCAGAAGCTTGGATAAGGATACATACTCTGGGGGAAGTGTTTTGGGAGCCCTTGTCTGTCTCTGCACGGGTGGCAGGTTAGGGCTGTCCCCAGTGGTTGTCCCTCAGGGACCTCTGGTGTGGGTTACCGCAGACCAGAACCCCTCCAGTGGGTGGTACTTGGTTGGGATGGGGCGGTGGTTGATGATGGAAGACCCTGGGGAGGTGTGGATGTTGAGGATGGGTGCCTGAGTAGCTTGGCCAGCGGTGTTGGAGGACAGCCTTGGCTGGTGTGTGCTCTCTGCCAGGAGCCAGGGAGGCTGTGGGTCTTGCGCTGGGCAGGAGGAGAGGCGAAGGGTGGGCACCGCGATGCTCCAGCCTAAGCCTCTCCAGGGGGTGACATGCAACTGCAGGAACTGGAGAGGAACCCCGAGGTGTCTCTGCGTGGGCTTGGCACCTTCATGGGCACACTAATCTCCCGCTGACCTGCACTGACAGCTGGTTTTCAGCGGTCTCTCTCCAGCGAGGCCGCCCGCTCGCTGCTGGTTGGCAACCCCCAGCTGCATGTCACATCGCATCAGTTGGTGCATTTGCAGTGAATTTCATTTATTAAATATTTTTAGCGACAAAACCCTCCGAAGAAGTTTCAGTCCTGTGAGTGACCTCGCCTTCAGCGCTGTGGGGGGAGCGGGCACGGCAGGGCAGGATGTCCATGAGGTCAGGCTGGGAGCGGAGCCAGGTGGAAAGGGTTTTTGGTGGGCGATGTTGTTTAACGCCGTAGGGACCTTCGGACCCAGCTCAGGGTCAGTTCATGCAGCAGAGCGGCTCCGTTTAACCTGTGTCTGCAGGGAAACGCGCTCCTCCTGTGCCGCTAATGGAACATATGGGGATCCAGGGCTCTGCGTCACATCTCCTGCCACTCGCAGCAGGCATCCCCACTTTCCCACTTTTCTGGAGGAATTCGGCAGCCCCAGGCCACTACTCATCTGCTGTCAGTTATTCCCTGGGCCGTGTGGGTGGGCGAGCGATGACATAGCCCTGGCCGTGCTTCACGTTCAGTGCAGGGCACTGCGCTGACGGAGCCGGCGTGGTCAGCTTGTGCCAGGCACGCCAGCGTGTGCCGGTCAGCGTGTGTGCTGGCTGCCCGGTGCGTGCCGGCGCCGTACCTACTGCTCTGCTGCCTTGTGCTTGCAAGCACCTTTCCTCTCGCAAGCACGTGGCTTCTGTTCCGGCTCTGCTCTTCGGTTGCATGGGGGCAGGTGTAAAACTACAGCTCTGGTGGCATCATTGCTTTGAGCAGAAAAGAGGTTTTCTGGCCAGCTTTCAGCTTCAGGAGTTACAAAGGCTCCTTTCCTGCCTCTGCAGCTTGTCTCCTGTGTGAAAACACCCGGTTTTCCCCCAGCTTCTTGTTGACTCTGCACAAGGATCTGCCCCAGCAGCAGGCAGAAAAGCCCCGGTCCTCGGGAAGTGTCTGATGTGGGACGCAGGTCTCCGGCCACTGTAGCCTCTCCAGTTCTAACTGATCACAGAATGGGAGCAGCCCAGTTTGGAAGAGACCTGGAAAGGTCATCTAGTCCAACCTCTCATGAGAAAGGGACCCTGGATGAGATTATGTAGCACCTGATTGCATCTCGAAAGCCTCTGGCGATGGGGACTCCACTGCATCCCCTGGGGAGGTTGTTCCAGCTGGCAGCTCAGCCCTGGGTCTCTGCCACTGTGGGTGCTTTCCTGTGACATCCAGCGTTTTAATCCTATTACCATCCCAGTTTCTTTGCCAGGAGCATTTCCAAAGGCAGCTCTTGGAAGCAGAGCAAACTTCAAGCGCCTGCCTTCCCACCCATGCCAAACCGTGTGGGCATCCCTGATGGCTTGATGGCCAAAAGCGTGGCTAGTGCTGCCTGTCAGCTGGTGGTCCTGCTCGGGGGCGTTTTCATCCCGGGAGGGGGCGAGAAGCCACCTTGCTCTCTCAGCCACCGCTTTGGAAAGCTGGGGCGCTCAGCCTCGGAACGACTTACCCAGCCTTGCAAAATTGTCAGAGAGATGAATCTGCTCAGACACAAAGATTTGCTCCCCCCTCGCCTTTGCAGCAAGGATTAATGATCACGGAGGAAGCCGGGGATATTTCAGATGGCTGTCCGAGGGAGAGAGAGAACTGAAATGGTTTGCCTTGGGCAAGGAGGGAAAGTAAAATACTACAGTGCTTTTCTGTCAGATCTCTTTATCGAGTCAATCTGTACGTGCGCTCTCCCTGGATGTATTTATAGAGAATCCCAGGGGATGCAGTCAGCTCAAAGGGTTTTCTTTGTCAGGCATTGGAGATGGGGCCAGCTCGCAAGCAGTGACACTGTCCCAAACCTTGGGGTCTTCCCTCCTTGCCAGCTAGTCAATTATTTCGAGGATGAGATTGTCTCTCTACAATTATTTTAGCAGAGTTTTAATGAGTTTTTTCTGGGCTGGCTCTTCCCTGTAGCCCTCTGAGCCAGACCTTGCCAGCTGTGCCAGGCTTGAGAAACAGCAAAATGAACCCGATCAAATGCGAAACAGCTTCTTAGAAATACTGCTCTTTTCCAGCAGACGCTGTTGGCCCAGTTTCCCTGGCTGTGAAGCTCCCACTTTGAAACCTGTGGAGCAGGGAGGTAATACATTTGAAAGCGGTGGCATTTTTACCTGCAGAAAACGGACCGTTGTGCTATGACTAACTTGCACTTTTTCGATTCTAGTTAAGTATAAAATGGTAGGAAAGGGCCTGCTTCAGGGACAGCAGAACGAAAACATTTCTCTTCTGCCCTGAGTCGAAATACGGATGGATGAGTCGCGAGGCTGCGTGGTGATCAGATCACAGGGATGAAAGAACAAAATCAGTTCTCGCTCCTTCCCATGCCCAGAGCTCACGAGCCGTAGGTGAGATGCTGGTTTTGGGGCTGTGTCAGTGGCTGGAGCACCGGCGAAGCGGCCGAGCCCAGCGGTTTGCTCTGAAGCAGAGGGTCACACTGAAAGTCCCCTCAGGGTCTCTTCTTTCGACAGATTTTTATATATATGTGTCTCTCTGGTCATCTCTGCCTGCCTGCAGCAGCCGCTGCCCTTCAGATGCTGTTTGAGTTGGTGGCCCTGTGCGCTGGTGGCAGGGGCAGCAGGCTGGAGGTGTGCTGAGCTGCCAGTCCTTGTGACTGTGGCGGGTGAGATGGTCTGCGGAGCTGCTCACATCTTGGGAAGGCTTTCACGGGCTCAGCGTGTGCTTTTCCTCTGTTTACACCGTCGCCTGGTGGCCGTTGCTCTGCCCGCATCCGTAGAGACTCACAGCCTTGGTGGAGTGGGTGCAGGGTGTGGAGACGTGCAGTGGTTTGGTGCAGACCTACACACAACCCGTACATCCCATCCCGCTTTGAGGAGCAAACACCCGGTGCTGAGCTCGGGTTGTCCCGACAGGCTGCAGAAAATCGTGCTGCCAAATTCTGGCCCTCTTGAACTCCTCTGGATTTGCCAGGACTAGATTCATCTTTGTGGTCTCCAGCTGCTTCTGCCGTTTGAGGGCTCCGGAGCAGCTTGCAGCCTGGTCTGTGGGCTCCTTGCAAGAGGAAGGTTGAGCTGTGCTTAATTCTTGGCTTGCAGGCGTTTGGGAGCCCGCAGCCCCAGGACTCCTGTTCTCCCTTTTCTTTTCCAGCATGTGGCTGCTTATTCCAGCCTCTCTGCCTAAGCCAAACCGGGGAAAATCGGATCCTTTAATAGAAGCATTGGCAGTTTGTGACTCCGGCACCCGTGCCCGAGGCTGGCAGGGATGATGCCAGGTTAGAAGTGCCCCGAGGCCGCTGGTGGAGGTCTGCAGCCTGGGGGGGATGTCCCGGCTTGCTGCGCTGTTTCGCTCGCTCCGTCCCAGGGGAGCAGCAAGCCGTGGCGAGCCTCTTCACCTTCGTGGCCGGCTGGCCGGGTGGGGAGGAGGCATCCGGCACCTCTCCTCTGAGCCCGACTGCATCCGAGTGAGAAAAGGGGTGTGCTTCCCCGCTGTCAGACCGCAGCGGGCAGAGGAGGCAGCGGCTCCCTGGGGACCGGCGGGGGATGAGTGGGTTCTTGTCTGCTGTCACCCCTCTCAGGATCTCTTCTGTGATGTCTGGTGTTGGTAAGAGACCAAAGGTCTCTGTTGCCCTCAAGAGATGGACCAGTGCCTCCGGGTGTGCCAAGGCAGCGTCCTGTTTCTTTGTCCCCAGCCCACCCGACGTTTGCCTTTCCTGGGCTCCTTGCCGCTCTGGCGAGCCTGAGGAGGTGGGAGCTCGTGCCTGGCTGGAGCTGGTGCATTTCTGCTGGGTTTGTTGGAGGTGTGTTCTCCCTTCGGCAGGGTGCCTGCCCGGTCAGCGCCGGTAGGAGGGCTGGGGCTGTAATGCGAAGAGGGATGTGTCTCCAGTACAGAGGAGAGGGACAAACCTGCCTAACAGGGGAGGAGATGATGAAGAGTCGCCTCTCCTTCTGGGTAGCTGAGTAGAAAGAGCTGTGTTGACTTGGAGTAAAGCCTAGATACAGCTTTTGGGACAGGATCAGATTCCTGTGGCCACCATGTCCACTTTCTCCAAAGCTTATCTCTCAGGGGGGTTCAAAACATGGATCTCCCTGTCTGTGCGCAGAGGGGGAGCTGAGGAAGGCTTTCAGGATCATAAGAGCAGCCCAGATGCAGCAGAGAGCCTGAGCTCTGCTCCAGCTTGCACCAAGGCAGCATCCGGGGGGTGCTGGCAGCCAGCCGCTCCAAGAGAGCCGGGAGTCCTGAGCCGGCACCGAGAGGGGAAGGACTCGCAGCCAGCCTCCTCTGGCGCTGCGACGGCAGAACAGAGACACTGGGGCCACAAAACAGCGTCACCGGTGGGGCTTGGGCTGTGCTTGTCTTCCAGGCCACTGACATCTGGATTTTGCACATCTACATTTTACCTACCTTCATCCTGAAGCTCAGCGAGGCTCTGCTGGTCTGAAGCTGGGCTTCAAATTAAATGACACCGAACGGTGCAGCTTTACCTTTCGAAGCGTCTGAGGGAGAGGAAGGATGCCTGGGAGTTTCTGGCGCTGTGGAGTAATTGGGGGGATTTCTTTTTTGGCGGTTTGTACGATGACCACCGGGTGCTCACTCCACAGATGGATGGTTTTACCTGCTCATCTTCTGCTAATGTGAGGAACTGTAACAGCCCCGCAGGGATGGGGGGCGGTGAGGGAGCTGAGTGCAGCCGAGAGAGCAGGTTAGTGACCGCTCTGCATCCCTGACTCTGGCTGCTTATCACAGTAATAACTTGTGGATGGGCATGTGTTTGCATGGCAGGAGCCCCCCTGGACACTTCTGCTTCTGTCCCCTCCCTTCCCCGCACCCCAACCAGGAAATCGCTGGTATATTTAACGCTGTTGCAGGGTCCATTTCCCTTATCTTTGTGGCTCTGTGGGGTGGATCCTAAGGCAAAAGTGCTGCTTGAAGGTCAAGGACAGACCTTTAAGCCAGCTGGCAGAGTGGTCGGTCTAGAAGTCCCCATCCCAGCGCAGTGCTGGGGCTGTTGCCTTTCAGCTGAAACCCAACGGGGTGTCCTTGGCCCTGGGGGGATGAAGAGGAAGAGCTGTGGTTGTTCAATGAGCAGTCCGGTCTGCCGGTGCCTGCCAGCTTCGTGCATTTGCTGACAGGCTTGTTCCTGCTCCGTGGCGTTGTAAGGTGCCCCGGGAAGGCTGGAGGGAGGGAAACCGTGGCCTCATTCCTGCTGTGGACACCAGCACGTTCTCCCTGCCACTGGATGGCCGGTTACTCTCAGCTGCTCCTCTGGGTTTTATTTCTGTCGGGAGCTGACGGCAGCTCCTTGACATGCAGAAAGGTAGATATCTATCATCTGCTGCGGCCAGCTGCTGCTCTTGTCATGCTGTGTGGATTCACAGCTTGGGGTAACATCCGCCCAGCAGTACAGTAACCAGACCATGAGTTGGCAAAAGCTTATCGGGAGGTCAGTGTTGGAGAAAGACTTGCTCCGCTACTGCTCCACTGAGTGGCTCAGGAGATGAGCAAAGCAGAGGCAGCTGCTGTGGCTGCAGGACCCGCCTGATGCTGTGGGCTCACAGAGGAGGAGCGCAGCCAGCGGCTCCTCTCTGTTTTTGCATCCTCCTCCTCCCACATGCATCTCTAGGTGCCGGGTTCACTTGTCCCACCCTTGCTCCATCCCTCGCTCCCTGTCCACAATGAGCTGCAGCTGCTTGGAGAAGGGCAGGTGGGGACAGAGGTGCAGACATGCTTCCCCAAAGTCCTTCCCGTTGTCTGAGCACGCAGAGCTCGAGGGGGGACACCGCGGCGCTGGGAAGAGGAGGGGTGTCCTCTAGGTCTTGGGGGGCACTGGTGAGGATCCAGGGTAGCTCTGGTGGCTGCGGTGTTGGCTTCGTCCTTGCCTAACTCGCTTTGATTTCATCTCCTGATTGATGTGCGCAGTCGATCTCACAGTCCTGTGCTGGTGGAGGAGCAGTCGCCAGACTGCAAAGGTCACTGCAAGCAGCTGCTCCCCTCCCCTGCCGCCCCCGTTGCCAGCGGAAAAGCCTGGCGTCGGAGGCGCTCGGCTTGTGTCCCCGCTGGCACGCCGCGGCGGTGTGCTCGGCAGGCGCTCTCCTCTCCAGATCAGGGTAATGAGCCCCCGGGGACCCTGCGCCGGGGTCCCTGCTGGGCTGGGGAGGAGGAGGAGGTGAGGGCTGCAGAGGGGAGGCAGGCACCAAGCCCCAACTTCCCCCCACGCCCGGGCCGGGCTGGGCGGCTGGAGAGGTGGGTCAGCACGTGCAGCTGCCGAAGTGCCACATCCTGGTCTGGGGACGTCTGGGGCAGTCCTGAGGTCCCTGGAGAATTTGCCTGGTGCTGCTTGTTCCCCTCCCTTACCCCCCCCCGCCCTTGCCTCTGCCTGTTTCTCCCCCTCCTCCCGCGTTGCAGGCAGCCTGCCCGTCTTTTTACCTTTTGCTTTCTGCCCGCCAGCGCTGTGTGTTTGCGCTGGGGATTTCCTCGGGCGAATCGTTACCGCCGGCGGCATGTGGTGGCTGGAGGCTCTGGGGGCGTCGTTAGCCGAGCTCGCTGGTGGGAGCCGTCGTCACGCTGGGGCTCGCTGGCTCTTTGCCTTGCAGGATTGCCTGCTTTTTGGGGTAAAGGTGCATGCTCTTGGGCATGGGGGTTTGAAGGTGGCTTTCCTGCAAGTCTGTGGGAAAATGTGTCTTGTTGAGTTATAAAAATTCAGAAAGGCATTTGTCTTGGGCTCTGGCTTGCTTTTAAAACACGGGGACCTCTGTCCCCGGGGCAAGGGAAGGAGAGGCAGGAGGAACAGTGAACAGGGGGTGAGTGGTGGCCCGTGGGCGAGTGTACTGCAGTGGAGAGCCCAGGAGGGATTCTTGTCACCTGTGGCAAGCCTGGGCCTCTCTGAAGAGGAGCTCAAACAGTCTTTCTCCACTGCTGGCTGCACTTAGCCGATAGCTTGGAAGATCTTCTTGTCCCGGAAACTTGCTTTCTGCTGTCAGATTTGCCAATGTGCTGTACTGGTGACATGCTGATGGATGTCACGATCATCTTACCCATTTCTCCTCAGCAAACCAGGCCAAAAAATGCTTGATCTTCTTCTTTGGTGGCTTTTCTTGCCTTCTAAATGAGGCCGATAAGCCTGACATTAACTCCCCTTTGGTGGGGGGAGAAGGACTATTTTGTCTGGGAATTAGGCGGTTGCATCCCGGCTCTGCTCCAGGCTGCTGATGGCTTTATCTGTGCAAGTTCAGCAAGGTTAGGTTCTTCAGCTTCCCTTTTCAGCTTTCTCAGCTGCGAAGGGATGGTGTGAGGCTGAGCTTAGCTCATCGTGAAATATATTCCATGAAGCCTGGGAGCTGGGGGCGTTGCAGAAAGACAAGGTTATTCAAGGAGGTAGGACAGGATGGGGGGTATTTATTCCACTGCGCCACTTTTTTCCCAGGGGCAATTATGTGACACATGTCCTGAGTTTGTCCCGATGACAAACAAGGTGTGAAAGAGCAGCTGGAGATGCCCACGATCCCAGGAGGATGGCTTGTGGAGCCAAAGAACAGGAGTTCCTGTGGAAGGGTGGTGGCTCAGGAGATAAAGCCGTCCAGGTGAGCTGGGAATGTCCACCTGGGTGAGGAGCCCTCCAGGCTCTCAGCTATGAGTTAGCCATGGAAGAAGATCTCTCTTCACAAGAAGCAGCCTGGAGTTGGGTGTCTCAAGGCAGGGGGTTGTGCTCTAGGTTAGGCCTTACTCTCCCTGCGAGCAGCCTAACGAAGACCCGTGTCTCAGAGAGGCTCTTTTCACCTGCGTGATGCCCTGCTTAGGGTGGGAGGCTGCAGAGCGGTGGGCTGCCCGGCCGAGGCAGGATGGGCGACGATTCTTTTCCTGAAAGGCCCTGTCTTGACAAGAGGCAGAGATGTTGCCGCAGCTGCCGCTCCTGGCAGCGTCGCTGAGGCAGTAGAGCAGGCAAAGCGATTTAGCATTGCTCCAGTCATCCGTGATGGCAGAGATCGTTGCATCAACCTCTTCAGCTTGGTGATTAGTGCTGAAAAAGCATCCTCTGCGGGCTGGAAGGAGAGCGTTGGTCCCTGGAGACCCAAGCAGTGGCAGCCCTCTCCAGCTGTGGTCCTCCTGCAGTTACATCCACCTCCTTTTGCACGTGGCTGTTGACTCACGCGCTCCCGTCGCGATGGAGTTCCTAGGGATGGGGACAGGAGCCCAGGACTGGTTTCTCAGGGGAGGAGAGGTTACGTGGATTTATGCAGATTTCTTTGTCTTATAATGAAAATCCAGCGTTTGAGCTTTCCGAGCAGTTAAAGCCAAAGTCCCCTTCAGGGAGTTTGTGCGTGGCAGTGATGGGGAAGGAGGAGGAGAGGAAGGGATGCAGTTGGGGTTGGGTAGGAGAAAGAGTGTAAAAACACGTAGTGGAGCCCCGGGAAGCTGGTGAGATCCGTATCCCCAGCTGGCTTGGCTTAACCGCGGCAGGTACAGGAGCAGGGCAGAACGTGGGGATGTGGAGAGCACTCAGTTTCTATGAAAATTAATTTTTTTTTTTGTGATGCAAAAGTTTGCTTCACTTCTGAAACTCTCTGCTCCAGGACTAATTATTACCAAATAACTGTGACACCGGGGGGGACCCACGCCCCATGAATTGTGTGTGTTCGCACCATCTGCTCCTTGTTCTGCAGGTGACGTTCCCGTAGTTGGGGCAGTAAAATGTCCCTGGAAGCACAGGGACTGGTGTACCTGAGCGTGTCCAGGCTGGCAGCTTTGTCCAGGGCTTGTCCTTCCCCCATGCCGGGGGCTCTGGCTGCCCGTGGTTACTTTCTGAAAGGTTTTATCTCACTGGAACTCGCTGCCTGGCTCGTCTCTGAAGATGGGGGATGCTCCTGCATGTGCTGCAGAATTTCTCTTGCAGCTCAAGTGGGTGCTGGAAAGGGAGGAGGTCCAGGGTGCCTCTGCCTGCAGCGAGGCGGGACTGTAGCTTACGAGGACGGGAAGAAATCTCCATCCCGGGAAGGAGAAAAGTGTTCACGACTCTCAGAGCAGCTTCCAGCAGCACCACCTTCCTGGGAGCCTGTGCCTGGTCCCCATCAGCCTCTTGGGGTGCTGGGACCTGTCGTACCCACCAACCCACCCTAGCTCGTTCCTTCACCTCCCGGTTTGGCCATGCCTGGCAGCTGCCGCTTAGCAGCTCCTGCGGCTCGGCCGGGGCGGGAGCAGCCGGGTGGTTCGGCCCCGGGAGGCGCGGGCAGGCAGGTGGGCAAGGTGTAAATTGCATGGCGGGCTGCCTGCGCCGAGGTGAGAATGAAAAGCTCTCCCAGCTATCAATCCTGGCGTTTTGCGGCTCCCGCGGTCCAAACGCGCTCCTTGCTGCTGCGGAGAGGCTCTGGGGGGCTGATTTTCACCTGCCTGTGCTGAAGCTGTGGGGCTGCCACGTCAGCAGAGCAGCGTCCCCGTTACAGGCGGGACGGGGGCTCGCTGTGGGATGGGGGGGAGCGTGCTGGTGCGGAGGGCAGGAAGGGGTGCTCATGGGCGCGGGAGGTGCTGATTGCTAGGTGCTGTATTTTGCTACCTGGAGGATTTGCTATCCTTTGGTGAGATTTTGCTGGTGCTGGTGGTGCCGCTCACTTTTTCTGCTAGCTGACGGAAATGGCCTTTTCTTGATTGCAATAATATCACCTTCTGTTTCTGAAACACCTCGCAGCCCAGAGGATTTGAAAGTGAAGTACACGTGGGTGGGAGCAGTCTCAGCACCTCTGAAATGTGAGTTTCTTCGGGCTGGGAAGCAGCAGCTGTTTCGCAGCCCTCCGCACACTGGGGTTTGCGGCTGCGCCGTGCGCTGGAGCTGGCTCGGAGTGCCGGCCGCGCTGGGAGACAGGGCCTGCCGGCTCCATGTGCACCCTGCTCGAGCTGCAGGCTGGGATGTTGGGGTTTCCTTGACGCTTGACATATTCCTGGTGGAAAGCACATCTGCCTGCCAGCAGCTTGTTCCCCCTTCTGCCCAAACCATCTCTTGGGCAGGTGGTTCCTCCCCGGCCCCTGCCTGACTCCTGCTCCTCGGCGCAGGGCAGCCCTGGGCACCCCGACTCCGTCTCTGTCTCCCATGGACAGGCTGGGCTCGGCAGGGAGGACCAGAATCGCAGGGTGGTTGGAGAGGAAACAAAGACATCCCTGGTCTGAGTCTGGGGTAGCCCAGTGAGGAGTCTGTCCCCTGGCTGAACTGGGAGAGCACCGAGGGGTGTGCTGGGTGCTGCGCAAACCGAACTGCAAAGCCTCTCTGCACTACCTAGCGCCCGTAGTCTAAGATAAGCGGGGATGACACACCAAGCGTGGAGCGTGTGAGGAAGCGAGGAGGATGTGGCACACAGCGCACTCCCTCCGGTCCTGGCTGGTGGCTCAGTTTCAGCTCTAATTTTAGCAACTGATTTTAGGGCCCTTCAGCTCCATGCAGCTTTGTTGTTTCTTTAAAATTCCTGGGACTGAAGTGTCCGACCCCTTCCCTGGGAGGAGAAGAGGATGGATGCCTCTGGCTGGAAGCAAGACGTGAGGGAGTCGTGTTGCCTGAGCAGGCAGGAGGTGCTGTGCGTGGGGAGGGGGCTGGTGGGTGCCCCGGGGGTGCCCCTGCGCCCTGCCCATGCCAGCCGACCTGCTGGCACTAACTAGGGCGGCCCAACTGCTGCCGGCACAGGCAGGGGGAGGCTTGCGGCAGTGAGGGTGTGATGATGCCCTGGCTGGCTGGGGGGGTGCTGATGAGCCTGCCTGGTGAGCAGCAACCCCCAGCAATGGGCACAAGCCCCCCGTGCGTGAGCAACCACCATCTGTTCCTCCCCCAGGGGTGGTGGGGCAGTAAATGGAGGGAGGAGAGCCCTGGTGCAGCAGGAGGGGTGACCCTTAGCATCTCCCCTGTGCTCCCCCCAGGGCAGGAGCCAAACACCCGCTCTGCATCGCTGGTGTTTAACATACTGTGCTTAAGGCTGCCGGTCCAGTTCAGCAGCAGGGCAGACCTGGCTGTAACCTGGCGGTGGGCTGGCTCCGCTCTGCAGCTGGCTACAGACACCCCCTCGCGTGGCTGGTGCCACTCCAGGGTCGCAGCAGGATGCAGATGGAGCTGGCCCCACATGCCTGGCACCCTTCTGCTTCGCTGTGGCGCTGGTGGTGCATCCCATCTCCGTGAGAGCAGAGGCGAGCGGCAGCACCGGGGCTGCCTGGTGCCCCTAAAATAGCGGAGCGGGAGCATCTGCCGGGTGACCAACCGCTTTCACGGTCCTGTCTGGGTTTTACGGTCATTGTTTTATGCATTGCGGGCGGGAGGTCCTCCGGTGGGGGTGGGTGACAGGCGCAGGTGATGGCTGTGTACATTTGGCACACTGGTGGACATCTCTGAGGTGGAGCCAAAAGCTTTTGAGCAGCACAGAGAGTTCAGTCCTCGGCCTCGCTCCAGCAGAAGCTCGGTGGTGGCATGAAAAGCCTCTCCCCTGCTGCTCCCGCAGCCACCAGCCTTGAAACAGCAGCTCAGTGTGCTGGTGTGGCTTAACCACCACCCTGGGAGCCATGCCAGGAGGTCTCTGTGATGAGTCAGGGGGGCTGTGGGGCCAGAAGTCTTGTGGCCAGCAGTGGGGTGAGGACAGCAGCTGCCTCCTCACTGCCTTCCCAGGGTTTTGGGGCAGACAGTGCGTGCAGCGGGAGCCTGAGCAGCAGCGTGCCCGGGCACGGCAAGGATCCCGAGAGCATCCGCAAGGCTTGCTTGCTGGTCTCCTAACAAACTCAATTCTTCCAGCAGTGGGAGATGAAGCAGATCCAGCTGGTGGCATTTGAATTCCTGAGCAGAGGAGCCTGACAGAGTGACAAAGCTGGTCCCTGCAGTGCCCCAGCTCGCCTTCTGCTTCCTGGCAGGCGCCACGGGGCACAGTGTGGCGTGAGTACCCTGCCACCTCCTTCCATTGGCACAATTCTGCTGGGATTTTAATGACTGCAGGTCATGTCTCAGCTGCCTCATCATGTGTCCCATAGCCCTTGCTCCTCGGCGCTGCCTACCCAAGGAAGCGGGGACATCCTCTGGCCAGGAGGGCATGCCCAAGCTGCGCCGTGGGCAGACGATGGGATCTATTCCTTAACATGAGTGGGGAGAGGAAAGTTTGTGCTGCCAGGGAGGTGCCACCTCCCAGTGCTGGGTCAGGTCTCCTGAAATGCTGGTTTGGTGCGTAATCCCTGTTGTCCTTTCTGATGCATGAGACCAGAGGATGCTCCATTCCTAGAGGGATGAGGCCAACGTGGAGAAATTCCTATAGGCAGTCAGGGGTGGTGGGTGATTTGGAAACAACCCAGGGGTCAAGATTGGGCAGGGTGTTATTTCACCTGGGAAAGAGGAGTGCAAGAGTCTTTGCCTACATAAACCCTTGTTCTGAAGAGGATGATGAGCAGCGCCCCACCATGGCCCTCAGATGAGCCAAGAAGGAGGTGGCTTCATGGGCAGCAGTGGGTCTGACATAGCAGGAGTATGCTGGAGCTGCTGTGTGTGTCAGGACTGAGCTGGTGGGCTCTGGATGCCTTGGCCTTCGCTGCGTACGTGTGGCTTGACTGTGTGTATTACGTGCAGTAAATCCCATGCCTTGGGTGCCCTGTGGAGGGTCCTGCACAGAAACAAGCCTCGCACGCCGCGCTGCCGCCTCCATCTCTGCTGGCTGTAGGAAGGGTGAGCTCCCGGCGGAGGCTGAGCAGGGAGGTGGCACGGCACAACCTTGCGAAGGGACAAGTCCCCTTCCCTGCCCTACTTACTGGGTCCTGCTGTCCTAGCCAGAAGCCTGGCTCCGCCACCGCCGGTGTCCCGCTGCTCACCTCTCGCTGAGCTCCTCCGCCCGTGTGAGACTGCATTTGATTTGACTCGAGGGCTCTGCCTCGCAAACTCTGCATCCACCTTGCTGCTCCATCTGTTGGCTTAGCTGTTAGCGCGGGGCTTCCTCCTCGGCGCAGAGCACATTATTGCCTGTTGAGCATCTCTGCTGGTTTGCCATGTTGCTGAGCCTTCACTAATTCACTCTCTGCTTTGGACTCTGTTCTCCAGTCTCTCTGGGTCGCTTGTTTCCCTTGCAGCAGCCTCGCAGCCTTCCTCTCTGCTGGGGTAATCCTAATCTATACTGACACCCACCTCTTGGTTGCGCTTTGCTGCACCTCTGCCTGTGCTTGTCTGGCCTCTGCCTGCCTCCTGATCTCCTCTGGGATGATCCCAAGGATAGTCTCCCTTGCATCCCCTTTGGATTATCCCCCTATCCGTTTCTGTTGTCCTGACTCCCCGCCTCATCACCTTTGCCCTTTCCTCAAGTCTTTATGCAGCCTCATCCCTTTGGTCTCAGCCCTGATGGGACGTGTCCCCAGCTGCCACCTCCCTACCCCTTCTTGGCCGTGTTGTCCTCTCACGAGCCCAGTTGCTGGTGCTGAGCCCTACAGAAGCCCCGTGAGGAGCTGGGTTGCTCCAGGAAGAAGCGCAGAAGCAGGGGCTGGCTCACTAGCCTGGCTCCCAACTTGATCTGTACAGGCATAAATTAGGACCACCAGGCTCTGGTTCCCCTCCAGTTCCTCTTCAGGAAACCCCTGGATAAATTGGGAAGCAGTCCCATTTGGGAAGAAGTCCTAACTGAGCATCCTTGTAGCTGTCTGTAATGATGCAGGGGCTGGTGGTGACAATGTGTGTCCAGCCATGTCAGCATCATCCCACTGACCTGGTCCACAGCCGTGGGCTTTGGCTGCAGGGCACCTGGGCTCTTCTGGTTTCAGGGAGACAAAGCTGCTTCCCACCCCACAGGGTGGAGCATCCCCGTATCTCTTACAGGGTAATCCTTGAGTGTGAAGCAGCATTTGGCTCAAGAGCCAGTATGGGACCCTGCTCTTCATACAGCTGTGTGTTTTTATTCCTTAAAAAGCCACGATTCCCACATTTTGTGTGCGTGGAGGGTGTGTTGTTTGTGCTTTGGAGGAGTCACTACTATGGCTGTGTCATTGGAAGGGGAGTTGTAGCAGCCTAGATAAATTGTAGGGAGAGGGTATGTCCCAGATCCACTCTTTAGGAATCCCAGGGTGGTCTTTGGGAGGTCAGCTTGGGATGTCTTGGAAACTGGACTGGAGCCCTGAGTTTTTTGACTGATTAGATACCTCATATGAATTTAGTGGAGGTCTCTCTGCTCTGAGATCCTTTGAGTTGTCCCCGTCTGCGTTAAGTGGTGGAGGGCCAGCTGGATGCATCCAAAAAACCTGTGAATCTTGGAGATACCCGTCTCTGGAATGTGTTGCAGTAACCTAAAATAAGAAACCGAGCTGAAGATTGGCTGATGGGCTTGTGGTTGGGAGAGCAAGGGGCAGAGCGGCGGGAAGGGGTCTTGTCTGCGTCGTTGCCGAAGAAGTAGGAGTGATATGAGCCGCCTCTGCTCTGCTGCTAAAAGCAGCCTGGCTTGTTTTTATTTAATCCAGTTTTGATCTGCGTGTGTTAGTGTTTCACCTGCCTGCGAGTGGGAACTCCGGGCCCTGAGCGCCTTGGAAGCCCGCCCGTGTCCCCGCACGTCCCTGCGGCACCGGGATCGCGAACGTGGGTGCTCCTCAGATGGAGGAGGCATTCTGCCGAAATTCAGGCTTGGAGGCGTTGGGACGGGACGGGTAAAGCTTCTGCTGGGGTCTGGTTCCTCCTGCCCGTTCACCTGCCACAGCCACCACCCTCGGTGCCCTCCAGGCTCTTGGTTCGTGTCTCTGCCGCTGTGGTGCTGCTCAGTAAACTGGGGCTCCACAGAGCCTGTTCCTGTGGGCTTTCCCAGGAAAACAGACCCGAAGATGGCTCTTGCTTGCACAGCATCCTGCCAGCATGGAGGTGGCTCTTCAGGTGGCCTTGCTGCCAGCGCCATGGCCAGCGTTGGCTTTCCTGTGTCATTGATTCTGCCCGGTGTCGGCATTTGGCCGGGAAGTAAATGACTCGAAATCAGCTCAGTCCATCCCCAGGGGCAAAAGGAGTCAGGAGTGAACAGGCTTTTGTAAGGTCGTGTTTGATGCCTTCACAGAGAGGAGTCAGCCCTGGAGGGACGGGGACCCTGACCGAGGATGTCTGGGCAAGCCGTGCTGGAGGGATGGGACAGGGGTGAAGAGATCAGTTGGGGCAAGGAAGAATAAGAGCCTAGTCAGGGCAGGGAGGAGGAGGACGATAATCAGGGTGGTTGCAGGGTTAAATAAAAGCTGTCAGTGATTTGAAAAGGGGAAAGAAAGAAAAAGAAAACCCGCTGAAGAGATGCTCTCCCTTCTCACCCGGCTTGTAATCAGCCGCCCCCTCTGCCAGCGAGCAGCCGGCGGGCAGGCGAGGAGGGGGTGGCAGGAGGGGTCCAGCTGCTCCCCAGCCCAGCCGTGGCACCCCAAGAGTCCCTGCAGCCCTGGCTCAGCGTGGGCCCGGGCATGGCCGGAGTGGGAGATGCCCCCATCGTGGGTCCTTGGCAGGCTGCTGGGGGGGATTGGGGTCTTGAAGTGTGCTGCCAGGAGGAGGTGGAGTGAGGAGGAGGAGGGGGAGTTGCCTGAAATGCCAGGGATTCATCTCCCACTCCCCCTGCCCTCGCTGTTCTGAAAGGAGCTGCTTGAGCTGTCGGCTCAGGATTATATTAATTAGTGGAGAAGGGCTACGCCTGCTCGTGGGGCCGTGCTGCCAGGAGGGACGAGAGGCTGGGCACTTCCGTGCCAAGCAGCTGCTGGGCTCCCTGAAACCCCTTGCTCCGGCCCAAAATGAGCGCACGGAAAACAGGGCTGAGCTGGGGGAGCTGAGTCTCCCCGGGGCTTCGGCATCAACGTCTTGAGTCTGGATGGCTGCCCACCCCCAGGCTGAACCTGTCGGCCCTGGCACTTGGGGGCTGCTGCAGCAGCGAGTGGGGCACTGTGGTTTTGGGGTAGGACCCACTGCTCCTCACACAGTTCCCGTGTCTGTGGCCTGCAGGTGAAGCAGGTCAGTCTGTGACGCTGCCAGGCCAGCGGGTCCGTGTTGTGGGGGGCCCTTGGGGCACGGGGTGAGGGCACCTCCCTGACCTGTGGTGCCCCGCTGTCTTTCAGGAGCGGAAGCTGTGCGCCCACCCCCGGATCGAGATCTACAAGGAGGACAACATCTACTTCGTGTGTCCCCTCGCCCGCCAAGGGGACTTCTACGTGCCTGAAATGAAAGAATTGGAGAGGAAGAGCAGGGCTGCTGCAGTGGAGGCCGAAGATGCCCAGACAGACATCACAGGTATCTGTGGCTTATGCACAGGCTCTGTCTTTGATCGGCATCACCCCTCCCAGGGGTGGGGGTCCTGGTGTCCCCGGTGCTGCCGCCTGAGCAGGCAGAGAGGGGCCGGCCTGTGCCCACCGGCACCCGACCACTGAGTCTCTTCCCCTCGCCCCGGGCTGAGATCGGATCTCATCCCCAAGGTGTTACGCCAAGCTTCGGGGAGCACCAGGGCACCCCTGTGGCCTCGGGGCGAGGGCCGAGCCACAGCCCATCCGCAGGCCCGCTGTTTTCTGGGCAGAGCTGGATCTCGCAGCTTTCGGTTGCAGCTGGGCTTGTTTTTCTCTTTGTCATATACATCTTCCTTGATCTCATCTTCATCTGTTACATATTGGGATTGCAAAGAGCTTAAATACCAGGTTGCTGTAGCTGGTGGCGGAGTTGCCCGCTAGCATCTGCTCAGCGGGATCTGTTGGAGCCTGGATGTATTCACACAGGAAGGGACCACAGTGGCTGTAGGCGCGGAACAGCAGCGCTATAGTAACCCGAAACGCTGGCTGCCGTCGCCGGCCCACGTGCTCACGTGTCTGCGAGACGCGGAGCCGGCCGGCCGAGCGTTCCCGGGCGGTGGACGGCACAGGCCAGCCGGCCGCTGGCGGGGGCGGCTGCCTCCCCCTGCCCACGCTTGTGTAACGGGCATGAAAAAACCAGGCCGGCTCTCCTCGCCTCCCGGGGAGTTCGGTCATTTTATTCAACACGTCTTCAGGTTCGGATTGCTTTAATTCTTAATCGCGTGCAGCATAAAAGCAAGGCTGGGAATTGCTTTCTGGGAGCTCTGTCCATTTAGTGCTGCAGTGAAAAGGCTAATTGGAGCGGTGTCTCAGCACTTGGAGGTCCCGTGGTTTTGCGGTGCTCGCTTGGCCCTTCACCTTTTTGTCCGCCTTGTGTTGGGGCGGCTGCTTCGGGCACCGGCCCCGCTTGGCCAGAGGCACCTTGCAGCCCGCTCCCTTCCACAGCTTCCTACGGCTGCCCTGTGATTTCGGAGAGGGGTGGCAGGACCCACGTGAGCAAAAGCTGCTTCAAGTTGGTGGCTCTGGCAGCTGCGTGCGCTCCAGGCCCCGTGGCGCGGCCGGAGGATGCTCGGTGCAGCTGCTGCCCTGCACCCCGCTGTCTCGGTGCTTTCCTTGGGGCGCCGCTGCCGGCACGCCTGCAGTGGGGGAATCCTCTGCCCTGCTGGAAGAAGGGCCAGGAAGGTTTTTCTAGCTTTAGGTGGCAAATGATGTTGGACTTTCTCACGTGGGAAGACCCCTGCCCTGGGCCGGGCTCCCCGGCAGCAGCTCTTGGCAGCTCCTCCACCACTCCTCCCCTTTCAGTCGCACAGATGAGCTTTTGTAGGTGCAGTCTGATGTGTCATCTGCTGAGTCTGCACAAAACCAGCTTAAAATAATAATAACTGTGAGAGGTTGGCCTTGTCACTAAGACTAAAGAGTTGAGCTTGGATGTTGGCACTAAGATCACCATCGAGCTGGGCTTAGCAGCAGAACCAGATCTGGTGGGGCATCACATCCTTGTGCTGGCCAGCGGAGAGGACCAAGGACATGGCAAACCTTTGGGTTGCTTGTGCTGCTCCTGCCTGAGGGTCTTGGAGGTCCCCGTGATCTCCTGCATCTCCATAATGTCGCAGTGCCACGGGCCGACGCAACGGCAGTCACCTGGGGAGGATGGCACCCCGTGGGGAGGTCCTGGGCTTGTGCAAAGGCAAGTGTCCTTGTCCCACCGTCGCTGCTGCTGATGCTGGAGTCTTAGTTTGCTGCTGTTGGTGCTGAGGTGGAGGAAGAGAAAGACAAATTCTCTTTTCCCACCCTTTTTTACTCCCTTCCTCCTTGGGGCGCTGCTCAAGGGAGCCACCTTCAGCAGATGTCATGGCCATAAGATCTTAATGACCCTGCAGATCCTGAGGTGTCTGTGACAGCTTTCAAGCTTTCCTCTGCCAGCTGGAGAGTGGGTGCAGCGACGCCCCGGTCTGCTTTTCAGCGTGGTCCCCCCCCAACCCCAGTTGCCTGTGTTTGGGTTATTTCTTGACCTACCTCAGCTCTGCCAGCGTTTCAAGTGGTCCTGCCCTGACGGAGGCTCGGGCAGTGCTGGGGTGCCTCTAGCAGGGTGGGAGAGGGTGGTGGTCCCTGCTGGTGGCACTCGGCTCCTCCGGCCGTGCCTGCGCGGTGCAAAGCCGGACGCGAGGCCCTGACACCCTGCTGCTTTGCAGGGTGAGTGGGGGGACTGAGGGGGTGCTGACCCCCCTTTCCCCTCGCTGAGGTAGCTGAGGATGTTCTACACAATGCAGCCTTGGGCTCTCGCTCCTGGTGGGGCAGCAGATGAAGCCTGTTCTTCCCTCCCTCTCACAAAATATTGAAGTAACAGCAATGTGCGTGCGATTTCAGAGCAAGCATCGTACTTAGCAATGCTCTGTGTGGGCGCAGCACCTTTCGGTCCCAGCTCACAAAACTCCCCGCCAGCGGCTGTACGACACTTTCCTTGAATTAAGGACTTCAGGAGTTCCCAGCAGAAGACACTCCCATTTCTCCTCACCTGCCGGCGTGGCTGGTGCCAGTCAGAACCAAGCGACCTGGATGTGCAAGAAGAGCTTCGGTTTGTTTTGTTGAGCCTCCTGACCATGGAGCGCAGCTCTCCGTGAGGCTGTCATCTGCTGCCCTCCCTGCTCCTGAGCTCACCCTGCCAGGCGCTGCCTGCCTGTGGCTCCAAGCGAAGCCAACGGCCGTAGAAGCCGTGGGATGGGGCCCGGGGTCCCTGCTTTCTGCCACCGCTCTGCGCAGAGCGGGCTGCTGGCAGCCCTGCTGAGGACGAGCACGCTCAGCGCGTAAGGAAGCGGCCGGGGGCCGTGGCTGCCTCTGCACCAATTCCATCCCTTCTTTGCCATTGTCAGGGTCATCAGAAAGACGGGAGGCATTTTTGGAAGGCGGCTGACAGGTCTCCAGGGGCCCAGTGTCAATCACAATTACTTGTTTTGTCCTTAATTATTTTCTGGGGCTTTGGCATCAGCGCAGCGCTCGGCGGGCCCGCGCTCCCGGCTCGCTCTCAGCAGCGTGCTCTCCAGCGTGACCCCGCTGCAGCGCCTGGAAGGTGAACGCAAACAAAAGCAGCCTCTTGACACGGGCTTGCTGGCATGAACACAGATGGTTCCTAAGCACGTGGCTCTGCCCAGAGTCTCAGGTGCTCATTTTTCCTGGAGCCGAATCTGCCCAGCAGTGTCCGGGTGCAACCGATGGCATCACCCGCTGAGCCCCAGTGCCGGGGGGGGGGCACCTTCCCCGACGTGCTCTGCCTCATCCCTGCTTGCTTCCATCCTTTGAAGAGCCCTGCCTGTTCTGCCTGCCTGTACATCCTGAGAAGGGGCTCAGTGGGCAGCTCCTGCCCTGTCTGCCTGCCGCTCTGCCTGCCCCAGCCCCTCCCCTGATGGCTGCGCGTGAGCTTCGGCAAGCGCAGAGGAGCTGTGCCCCTGCTGGCAGCGTGTCCATCTATTATTTAGTGGCAGAGGGGATGAGTATTTGAAGGGGGGGGAAAGACAAGGCCCACATGCACCAAGAGGGAAGTGACGCTTGGCCATCGGTGTCCTGCTGGGGCGATGCAGGAGGGCACTTGGACCTTCCGGGGGGAATTTGGGGTGCCAGTACCTGGGGTGGCACAGGGCTGAGCTGCCTGGCACCAGCTCCCTGCCAGGCTTGCTAGCAGCATGGGGTGAGTGGTTCTTGTTGCACCCATCCCTGGATGGTGTCTTGGTGTTGGCTGCTTGGCTGCTTCTCTTCTAGGTGGCCCTGGTGGGGCTTCAGCATGGGCTGTGCCTCTTTTTCCCCCATTAAAACTTCTGGGTTCCCCGTTGCTGCTGAGCGAACGTGCAGCAGGATGGCTGTGCTGGCCTTGCGGGAGCAGAGCAGAGAGCGGGTTTAACACGGCACGGCCGGCATCCCGCTGCGTGCCAGAGGGAAAAGTCGTGCTGGCTCAGGGTGCTGTGCCGGCTCCCGGTGCGGGGACCAGCCCTGGGAAGTGGGATGCAGGGGATGGGCAGCAGCTTATGTGGGCACCAAGCAAGGTGCGTGGGGCAGGATGGAGAAGGGGTGTGAGGGCTGTCGGAAACCTCTGTGCCCACGAGATGGGAGCTGAACCCCTGCTTGCCCAACAGGCACCTTCCAAAAAGGCTTTGGTTGCCCTCCTGAAGCCCTGCCACGCATCCTGCCTGGCCCCTCTGGGCTGTGCTGGGACAGCTGGGAGTCCTGCCACGTCCCCCTGCTCGAGCTGGCCCGCCGTCCCCAGCGGCAGTGGCTCCATCTCTTGCCCTGCCTGCCCTGACCATCCCTCCCTGGCCAGGCTGGGTGGCCACGCTGGAGCCAGCCCTGTCCTTCGCGGAGGAGAGCGAGCCTGCTGAAATGGGCCAACGCGCCACCTGCGGCTGCTCCAACGTGATCAGCAGTGACAGAGTAGTGAAAAAGGGCCTGGCTGGAAGGAAACAGGACTCGATTTATTGTCACCCTCAGAGGGGGGGAGAGGGAGGGTGCTGCAGGGGTGAGGAGAGCGGTGCTTTCCCGTGGTGGCAGCTTGGAGCAGCGCGCAGGCTGGCTTCATCCCCGTCTTCCCCTTCCCAAGGTGCTGCTCCTCTCCTGGAGCTCCTTAGCTTCGTGGCGTGGGGTTACGCGATGGCTTCCCGGCCGGAACGGCCCCGAGGGGTGCGCTGGCACGGCATGGCTTGGGGGGCCGGGGTCACTCTTGCCCTGGGTTTCAGGGGGACACGACATGACCATGAATGAAGCGAGTTCTCATGAAGCCATGGTGGGAGTGTGTCCGTGGCACCTCAGGCCACTAATTTGGCCAAATTGGATTTAATTATTTTTTTTTTTGAGATCCCTGCTAGAGACCCTACAAATCTTCAGCTGGCTTCAAGGCTTGGGGGCTGCGCGTTCCCCTCCATCTTCCCAGAGGCTCCCTGCTGACCCACTGCCCCGCCGAGGTCCTGCCAGGCGGGGTGGCACCTCCCACCTTCCTGCTGCCCACTGGGCGGCCGCTGCCCCCTTTGGTGAGCGCTTTGCTGGCAGCGTGCGGAACATCCTTTTCAACTTAGAGTAAATGTAGTTTCCGTGTCGAGGCGCTCCCTGATGCTGCAGCAAACGCGGCGCGTGTCAGCGGGCGACGGGTTTTTTTCTCCTTATCGTGGGGGCTTCACCAGGCGCCGCTTGGGTGGGCAGCCCAGGGCACGGCTCCTGCCAGCTGCCGGAGCGGTTGCGTGCTACGGCTGAGGGGAGAGGGTGGAGGGTCAGGCTCCTCTCCGGGCGCCCACTGGGAGGGATGCAGCTGAATCACCGTCAGGGTGGGATAAAGCAGTGAGTGTGCTGTGTCCGTGGGTCTTCCCTGGCTGCTCCTGGTCCTGCTGCCGCTGCTTGGTCCTCTCCAAACAGCCCTCGCGCAGCCGGCAGGACTGTGGGATGATGCCGCTCGGAAGACAGGACTGCCATTTGCAAGCAGTTTTGCTGGCAGCTGCCCAGGCCGGGAAGGAAAACAGCAAAAAAAAAAAAAAAAAGGGGGTGTA